>OZ010717.1:13310061-13377824 GCA_963932345.1 Ophion ventricosus
GCACGAGCGCGGTCCGCCACTACTCTGCCCCGACTCGTCTCATTCCGTACTAGGCCGCGAAAGGCTGCGGAAAGGAGCGCGGAAAAGACGCGCGAAAAGTTCGATACGCGAAACGCCTGAGCTTACGTACGAGCCACCCACTAAAAGCTCGATCCGAACGGAGAAGACAGAGAGAGAGAAAGCGAGAGACCGGAAAGTCTCAAACGCGAATAAGAAAAAAAGGAATAATTCGTGTTTTTTGTTTCCAAGTCACGCGAAAGACTTGGCGATACTCGAGAGTGTCATCCTCGGCGGTCTCGGTGATTGATCGAGAGAAATTGTAATTCGTCAATACACTAATACTGATCGTCCGAGGAAGTTTCACCTTCGCCTCGAGCCGGAAGTCGTTGAAGAAGTTTGGCGGACTTTGTTTAAAAGGCGGAAAAACGCTCGCGATCGCTTCTAACGTTGCACGGACGAAGCGCGAAGATCGGTATTACGCGTGGCCGTGTTTATTGAGACGAGCGAACCGGAGAGTTCCTCTCTCTCTCTCTCTCTCTCTCTCCCTCTCTCTCTCTCTTTGCTTGCCGCGAATCCCCGGAGCGGGAGAGAGGACCGAGAGTTGGACAGTGTGCTCGAACAAGAGAGAGAGAGAGAGAGTGAGAGAGAGATGGACGTAGTGGTGTATAAAAAGAGAGTGTGAGCAAACGCGCGGTACCGGGAAGGGGCGCCCGTCCTCTCTCTCTATCTCTCTCTCTCTCTCTCTCTCTCTCTCTCTATCTCTCTTTCTCTTTCTCTTCTCTCTCTTTCTCTCTCGCACACTCATTCGCGCGGAAGAGAAGGTGGAGGTGGTGAACGACGACGCGCCGCGGCGGCAACACACCACCGCCAACGCTGCCGCTCTCACCGTGTGTGTCTGGTGCTCGGCTCGCTTGCCCCGGCCTGCTCGCGAGAGCAGACCCCGAGGAGCAAGAGGAGGAGGAGGTGGAGGAGGTGGAGGAGGTGGCGGAGGAAGTGGAGGAGGAGGGGTATAGTGGGAGAAGAGATTTTTCGAAGTGGGGTGGCGGAGGACCGACCGATTCCTCGTGTGCGCGGGTGATTATCGGCGAACGTCGTTCGACTCTCGTGCATATTACTACGGACCGGCTTTTACCCGAAATCCAGGCTCGCACACCCCATCGTTCCTCGTTGCCTCCCCCCACCCCCGCCCGCCGCGCCGCAACGTGTCTAACGCGTATTGAGAAAATTTCGAATAATTTTTTTCTTCTATTGTCTCTTCCGCATCCTCCGTTCTCTTCGTTCAGTCGACACGAGTAAATTGTCGAAAAAAAAAAACCATCGCGTTGTATGTAAAGTGCGGTTGGAATAACAAATAACGAGAAAAAAAAAAGAACGATAATCGTCGAGCGCGACCGGAAGTTATAGTGTGCATCCCTTCGAGGCACGAGAACCGAGGCCTATCGAAGAATAATAATAAACGAGCGTGAGGAAGTTTCCGTGCGCGTACCCTCCCCTCCCCCTCCATCTCCCTTGAGCCGCAAGGGCCGAGGGCAATTACAAAAATATCGTGCTACGAGCGAAGGCTAAGTTGATTGATTAGCGCAGGCCGATAAGATTCCCTGAGCGCACTAGGAGAATCGATAGACCACGACTTGGTGCAAGAAATACGAGAAGAGTTGCGAGGAAAGTGAGGACGTAGATCGAAGAAGAGAGAGAGAGAGAAAGAAAGAGAGAGAGAGAGAGAGAGAGAGAGAGAGAGAGAGAGAGAGAGAGAGAGAAATAATTGGCCGGTCTTGCAAAGCGGTCTTGATCTCTCGCGGGCTCCGTAACATATCGCGCGCGCGCTTGCCCCGACAAAACAACAGCGCCTGTGAAAAAGAGAACGAGAGAAAAGAGGAGAAAGAGGAAGAAGAGATGCGTTAAAAATATCTGGCGTCCGAAGCTTGTCACTGACGTGTTGCATCGAGCGCTCTCTTTCTTTCCTCTTTCTAGAGAAAGAGAAAGAGAGGGGAGAGGGAGAGAGAGCGAGAGAGAGAGAGAGAGAGAGAGAGAAAAAAGATTCCGTAGGAGTTTCTCCGAGTCCTGCAGGGCAATCTCGAAAACCTGTTGTGCCGGAAAAATGTCGTCCCAACGAATCGCAAGTGTGACTGATCTTCGCGTTGCGAAAACGTCGACGAAGCTTGTCCTAGTATTGCTCGACGACATTGCACGCTCTTCTCGTCCTCCCAGGAACGAGGGCATTCACTGAATCGTCACGTTTTATTTTTTGTGCTCGCCAATTCCATCTAGGCAAAGATTATATCAAATCTTGGATTAAATTGACTGGTTCAAAAAAATTTCTGACCATTGTCGATGATGATGACGGAGTAGATGAGGACCGAGGCCCAAACAAAACCAAACTAGTTGGAGACAAGAGAAAAGTGGAGGAAGGACCGAAGCGCGAGAAAAATTGGGCTGCAATTGAACGAAATGAAATAATAATCGAATTTGTGACTTTTTGTTAATTAACGAAACCACGTGGCATCGCCGATAAACCCTCAGCCTATCGTTCTGCAGTGTCCAAAGGGACGTAAAGAATCCGAAGGACGACAGGAGCGGACTGTTGGTGTCGTGTGATCGTTCAAATGAAATGTGAGGTGCGAGAATTCGCCGGTAAAGTGACGTTCGTTCGTGTCGAATTTGCGAGGAACGGGGTAAAGAGACGAAGAAGAACAACGGGTTCGGTAGAGGAGAGAGTAATAATAGGAGAATCGACGGAAGACCCGGAGGCGAAAAAACCTCGGGGCATCTGGCGCAGGGCGCCTGAGATGACGGACGCGCGACGGGGTACTCGAGCACCCCGCTGCAACATCATCCTCTTGACACCGATCATCGGCCTTCTGCTTCAAGCCCAATACGCCACAGGTAAAAAACCTCCCCCATCATCACCTTAACGTGCTTAATAATATAGATTTATCTTGTGGGGCTCGCAAGCGAAATTCAACGTGGTCGAACCACTTTTAGCGATGATGCAAATCGCGTGGACGTGGCTTGCGCCTCCTTGGTGGTAAAGAAGAAAAGCAAACCCCCCCCCCCCCCCTCAACCACGTTGCAAAATAAAATGTACACGCGGAAGTGCTGAAGGCTCTTTATGGGCTCATCAGTGGAGCAATGCGAAAAAAAAAACGCTTTGCCATGCTTGAGCCCTGGGAGTTTTTGTATTCTCGGGACTTCCGGGGGGCTCTTTACGACCTCGTGATTCTTGCTGATAATAATGAAAATAAATTGCTTTGATGTTGAACGTTCGAGGTAATGATCTTTAGAATTTCCGGGGGCTCCTCGTGTCCCGTGCTATAATTTATTTGGAAATCTCCAGATTCTGCAACATCCCTATAGGGATTTCGTAGAGCAGCTGCACTTAGGGAGTCCACATCGGAATCCAAGTGGATTCCGCGCTAGTTCCCGATTGACGGCGTTTGGGAATTTTTTATTTGAAATTCTCAATTGGTATTTGTTGGTATCCGAAAAAAAAAATATTCTTTCGTAATCCCGTGCACAAATTTGTTGGGGAGCCCCAATATCTACCCACATCTCTAGAGGGATTTGTTTGGTGAACCGCACATAGGAAGTCCTCATTAGGATCCAATTGGATTGTGTTCCACTGTTCCTCGATGAATGCCGTGCGAGAATTCTTAAGAATTTCTTAAGATAGTAGTCTCGCCACAGTCACGTTGAAAAGTTTATTCTCCGCTCAATCGATGAAAGCTTTGAAATATTGCGAAATATCCTTATAATGTAGGTTGTAAATCTTATCCGGATGTAACAAAATTATAAAGTAATAATGAAACCGCCTAATATAATGTTTACCTAACTCTCACTTTTGTATCAGACTATCCATTCCGGCTACTAATACGTAGATACTCGACGTATCAGTACGTATTAGTATCTAATACGTAGATACTCTACGTATACGGATATGCACACACTACTGAAATCTAGTTTTATTTCGCTCCAGTCGCTTCGTGGCGCTAGCGTCGCTAGACATTAATTAATTTAAATCGCTATATCTCTGAAACTAGACGGCCAAAATTCATGATTTTTTTTTACCCACTTCATCATATGTTCCTCTGTAATTGAGAATTAAAAACAAAAAAATCTGTAGTAAAGTTTCGAAGTTATTGCGTGAGATGTAAAACTTTCCACTGCTCCCCATAAGAGCACGTGTAAAACCATGAAATCTTTGATTGCTAATATCTCGAAAACGGAACGGTGAATCCTTTTGAAATGTTGCAGCCAATCATTTAACAGTGACCTGAATGAGTCCTCAAAATTAAAAAAAAATCTATAGAAAAACGCCTTGACGAGACTCCTACCTTAAGATAAAATTTATACTTTTTTAATTTCATTTGTATGATCCATTGAAGAATGCGATGAGATCCATCAAGAATCTTATCGAATTCTGTACGATAATGTCGCAATCCTTTAGGATTCCAATTGGATTTCTACATTCGATTCCATTGGATAATCCCGATGAGGATCCATTGTACGAGCGTGACGTCTTAGTATAGGGCTTCAATACTATGATCCTTTGGATCCCTATCAGGAAGTAGGAACAAGTATGAGAATCCAATTGGATCCCTACGACGATTACTGCACGGGTGGCCTCTTCGATAGCCCAAAACCAAACGAAAGTCTAAGAATATGCATCTCGTGGCTGATTGAAATAATTTCCGATCGAGTTATTATTATTTGGATTAAAACTCATTGTTTATCGATTTGGTTTGTGTTTGTTTAACGTAATTTACTGATTTTCCACTGTGCTGAATTTCTTTCGCTATCCAGACGTCTCGTTGCTGTCGTATTAAAAAGGAATGAAAACAATATTTGTCTACCGTAAGAGCCGATCGAGCGAAATGTGCAACGAAGCCACTTGAAGTCGCGAGTCCCCTTAAATCCATATATATATAGATGAGCCGCCATCGTCGCGGTGGCCGCGTTGAATGAGTCGCAAATGTGTAATTCATTGAATCGGAGCAGACAGGAAACTCCGTGTTTATAATAGTAATGCGGCGTGCGCGCGCGAGCTACCGTGGGTGTCGGTCAAGTTTTTCGACGTCTCAAGGAGACAAGCGCGTCTTTCGTTTTTTGATTTCTCATGCGTTCCACGCGGTAAAACCTTTGAACAACGTGTACAAATAGTAAAATCATCGTAGCACGAACGAATCGTATTGACTCGGGACTGTTTTCGTCATTCGTAAGAATAATATGAAAAATGTTGAGAATCTCTTTGGTAAAAAGATTGTGGCAATCGGGCGTAAAAGTGCACCGTATATTTGTGGTGCAACAAGTGGCGCTGGTATACGGTATACGGTGAATATATCCTTTGCTCGTTTCCTCCTTCTCCTGCTCTCTTTCCCTCGTTGCGTTGGAGGCCAACGTCCTCGGTTTTTTTTTTTAATCGCCTCTTCTTCCCGAGGAATTAGCATTGAATGCAGTGTGTCGTTACGCGAAGTACATATATGTACATAAATTGAGAGAAAAAAACGCCTCGTGCTGCACTTTTGTTTCCACCTGGAAGATTTTAGAGCGAAACTATACATGCGAACTATGCCAACTGTATCTATTTTTTTTTCATCCAATTATTCATCACCAACTGTGGTGATGAATAATTAAAGGTGACACTATGTGATATCACAGTCAAAATGTCATAGCGAAACACGAGGGTTAATGCGGCAAATACATGCAGACGACGAAACAAATAGCCAATTAAGATCTTCTTTTTTTTTAAAAGGAACAAAATGTTTTACATTTATGAAACTTTAGGTACAATTTATTACTTAATTAGACTATTTAAATGCATTTTTTCATTAAAAATCCAACGACTTAAATATTGATCTGAAAAATATAAGCCAAGATATTACAGTATTTTAACATCCAAATGCTGAACTTATATCTAAGAATCATTTTTAAAAGTTGAAAATTTGAAAAATGGGTAAATTCAGAAAAAAAATGAAATTTTACACAAAATATCCGTTTGTCTTTGCAATAAAAAAGTCCTTTTCAAAAGTGATTTTCTTGAACAAGTGGGTGAACAAAATTCAAGATAATACTGTTATTGATTTGTGTGTACAATTTAATCCTTCGAGGTCAACCTGGGTAGAATCGACCCGTCGATCAATTTTTGGCGTATATATATAGTAGTTGTCAGCTTCGAATGGGACTGTATTCAGCATCTTACCTGGAGTTTGAAGTATCCTCATACCATAAAATTCACCTTCTTCACATGTCGGAATAAATATCTTATTTGGAACGCAACTTATGCTACTATTTTTTCCCCAAAAGTAGCATATCTAAGGAGTATCACGTCCAAATTTTAGGTAAAAATGTTGAAAATTCATGGCACTATGATTGTTTGGGCGAAAAAGTGTCTTTTTTGCGTTTTCACCTCTTTATGATTTTTTTTTAACGTGTCGCCATTTAATTTATTATAAATAAATTTTTCGTACATCATCTAGAAAGTTCAAAGCATGTTCCGTAATTTTTTTAACCACTCCTGACGGATAGTTTGGTCACAATACTTTTTTGAAAACTGACTGGGTAGAATCGACCCAAGTGTGACCACCGCGATTGAATTTGAATGTGTGACCACGAAGGGTTAAACACGATCGGGCAACTCGTTTTGAAATGATGTTTCCCACCAACTTAAAAAATGTAGTTTTGAGAAAAATGTATTTAAAGTTTCGAACTACGAAAGCTCAATGTTTAAGGGGTTACGTGGGTTTCGAAGCCAAAAAAAGCATATTTTCTCAATTTTTTAAAAGTATAATATATAAATTATTTTATTCAAAATGTTAAGCACATAAAAGAGCAACATTTCAACAGTATTTAAAAAAAATTTCATCCGACAATTTCGGAAATTCAGCTGGTGAGACCTGGTTTCCGGAGACCCCTCAAAAAAAAGTGTCCTCGTGGTGGTCAGAATAACTCATGATAGCTTCATCTGAAATTAAAAAACCAATTTTTTTTCTGTTAGTAGATAAGTATAGCTCGTGATTGCACGAAGGATTTAAAAAAAATGAAATTTGAATTTTTGACAGAGTTGTATGCAAAATAGTTCAATTTTTGGTACAATTTACACTATGTATAGCCTTGTAAAATTAGTTGTAATCGAAAAAAAACCTTCGTTCAATAACTAGCCAATACTATTTTGACGAAGTGTGCAAAATTTCAATAAGATCGTTGCATTAGTTTTTGAGAAATCGTATCCACCGACATCAAAAATAGTGTTTTCAGAAAAATGCGTATACCTGCGTCGCTCCCGGTTGGTCTTTCCCAACGGGGGGAATTCCCAAAGGCTCTCTCTCCTAGACTTTTACTCAGATTGACATAAAACTTCGAGAGAATATTCTAGACATATTGTACTAGCAGATAATAAAATAAAATAAAATTTAAAAATTTTCAAACCCACGTGACCCCTGCAGTGACTTCTCGGCTAATCGGCGATTCCAGGGCCATATTCGTGAGATGGTTAACAAACATTTTACGTTAAAAAAAATCGATTTTTTTATGCTGCTACATGTATTTTCCCCCTTAAAATATCCTTAGCTTGGCTGTATGGGAGTATTTTCCATTGAAGGAGCATTTTGTTGCTTCAGGTAATTGTGAGCGTATAAAGAGAATCGTGCTTGACTTTTTAGGCCCGATTAGGGGGATTTTCCAACAATAACGAAATACCATTGTAATCGGCTCGTATAGAATTTTGAATCAAATATCTCACCATGTTGTATCATGAGGAGCGTCCGCAGAATGCGATTCCCAGTGAAAAAAAAACATCCGCTCTATTTGGAGCTATGGGGAGGTCTGATTTTGGCTTCTCGCGGATTCGAGGAGACGATAATTTTGAATGGTTCGACGCTTGGTGTGATTTCCAGCCTGGTTGGCACTCTTAGCATTGGCAAGACATTGGAAATGGCGAATAATATATTCAGGAAAAAATTACTGTACGAGAAGGGAAAAGAGGCAATTTTCTTTTTCGCAGCCCAAACAAACGCGTGTACGTGTGTTAGCCGGTCGCGATGTGCGAGGAGGACGTTACACGGATAGGGTACATCAACCCGTGAATGGATGAGGACCAACGAATGGACGAGAGCTGATTTATATTTAATATAAGTAAAGAATATGAATTGTCGATAAAAACTCAAATAACTTTAATTAAGCAAGAAAATAACAGGTTTCGTTAAAACCAATTTCTTAGTTTAATATCTAATTTTGACGCCACACGAAGTTTTTCTAGTTTGTGGTACTTGCGCACCGTAATTACGATACGGCTGTGCACAGTAGGTGTTCTAAAGGCGAAAATAAAAGTTTTTATGAATTTTGAGGGTAATTACTACTTTTATTATTTAAGGTAGAATCAATCTTTGATTTTTTGCAAATTTTAAAAATATATTCGTAATAAAAGGTCAGAATTAGACATATTTATTCACTGGTGCTCCATTCTAACCTTTTTCCAGTGAATGGACACATGGCCTCTGTTCTGATAACTCTCAAAGCAGAATGCGAAGTTTATCATCATCTGCTGAAAATTGCGGAATTAATTACTGTTAAGAATGTACATTTCATCAAATGTTATCATAAAATCATTTTATTATTTTTTTTAAATTTCGACAAAATTTAATTTTCTGTTTCTCTGTCGAAACAAACTTTGGTAGTTTTTTGAAAATGTCACTTCAAGATGCAAAAGAGTTTTGTGTATTTTCTACGAAATCGTAATAACAAATATAATACTCATATGTATTGGGATGTTGAATAAGTTCTCGCTGTTTTTTTCGTGAAAACCAATGTTTTATTTTTAAAAATTAGTAAAAAAAATTTCACTAAAAATTTTGTCCATTGCTAGCCACTACTTTTTCCCATCTTTCTGGCAGCATTTTAATTTCACGTCGAAAAAATGACACGTCTTTGAGGTTATCCAAGAGTCGACCCAGTTTTTGGCATCTTCATAAGAATGAAAGTGTTGCTCGGCCAGGCCATGTGCCACTGATCGGAACAAGTGATGATCGGAAGGGGCAATGTTTGGTGAATACAGCGTTTCCAAGTTGCTTTTCACCGGTTTTACAGCACGCGGCCGAGCGTTGTCATGCTGCAAAATCACTTTGTCGTGTCTCTGCTCGTATAGCGGCCGTTTTTCCTTCAATGCTCGCCTCAAACGCATCAATTATAGTCGATAGCGATTTCGCGTGATGGTTTCGTTCGGTTTGAGCAGCTCATAATAAACTACACCCAGCTGATCCTACCAAATGCAGAGTAGAAGCTTGGAACCATGGATATTCGGCTTTGCTGACGATGTTGATGCATAGCCGGGCTTACCCCATGATTTTCTACGCTCAGTGTTATCGTAGTGTATCCATTTTTCATCGCCAGTCACGATACGATACAAAAAAATATTTTCTTTTCTGCCGTTGAAGCAGCTGTTCACGTTTAAAAAGATGCCGTTTGATGTCTCTCGGCTTCCACGCGTACGGCACTCAATGTCCTTGCTTTGGAATCATTCCTCATGTTTTCAAACGTTTCGAAACAGTTTTGTGATCAACTCTCAATGATACTGCAAGTTCAGCTAGCATCTGACACGAGTCTTCATGGAATAATGCCTCGAATTCTTCGCCTTTAAACTTTTTTGGTGCGCCAGAGCGTTCTTTATCTCCAACATTAAAATCAATATTTTTGAAGCGTCTAAACCAATCTCTACATGTTGTTTCCGACAGAGCATGGTCGCCATAAGTCTCAACCAGAATTCTGTGCGCTTCAGCAGCAGATGTTTTTTGAATAAAGCAGTGCAGTCAAATTCCCCGCAAATACTCTTTTCTTGGCACGGAATTTGACCCGTTTAACACTATGAAAATAAAATTTATTTACACCGGCGAAATAACATACACTGAATTTCAAACTTGCTTATAGTACTTCTTTATAGATGCATTACCATCTTAAACTACCTGCACGTAGTTCTGGTAACGCCATTTGTTGGAAAACAGCGAAAACTTATTCAGCGTCCCAATATAAGAATATTCCAATTTTTGTGCATGACGGTGATTTCCAGATCTAGCATTCAATAAAAATAAATAATAAATCGTTATCCTTTACAGCGTTCATCTACACTACACGTCCATTTACTGGTGCTCGAGTGTCAATTTACTGGTAATTTCGTCCAATATTATTCCTCCAATATTATTTGTTGCAATTACTTCAAATATTTTTTTTTACTATCAGAATAATATATTTCGTTAGCGATAGCAATCGAAAAAATTGTTTTGACAATATTTTCATTTTACAGTCCATCTGAATCCTAGTGTCGTTATTCGGCCATTCACTGGTCGCTTTTACCCCAGGTGCACTTGGTTGGTTAATCACGATGTTTTGTGGGTTCGTACACATTTACGGTGGCAAACGTCAACCCGGCTTAAAGTGTGACCTTTTACGCGGGTCTCCTGCTGTCGCGGCACTCGACCCTCGCACACTAAACCGCGATGACGACGAGAGAACACACGAGAGGCTCTTTGACGCCTGACTCTCCCCGTACACTTTGGCGCGAAAGAGCTTTTCTGGGTCAAATACTTGGCTCTATATGCGTGGCGTGTGCAGCTGGATCTTGTGACGTTTGTCGAGTGAAAACATTTTCACAAAGTGGTCCACAGTGACACCGACCATTGAATAATCACCAGTGACTTGCGAAGAATCATTGATGAGGATGAACGCGGAAGTATCGAAAGACAGAGTTGTCGTTGATCCTGAAGAGACACAGTTGGACGTCTTCCATATTAGCAGATCAGAAGTAACTTGTCTGCTTTGATGATTGTTCGACTGCAGCCTGATACCTATCAACCCCAATGTGTTGTCATCCGTTTCTGCCCGCAGACTCGATCATGCGCGGTCGTGTTGGGATCGCGGTCTTTTTTAGTTCGACGATCACTTTGACGAGGGATGAGCCGCAACGGCAATGAGCTCGCTCGATCGTTGATGAACTCGGCGTGAGCGTCGCGGTTGCCTCTATTTTCAGCCATGGAGGAGCCTCATCAACGCCATCAACTCTGCGAGTTCATTTTGTCTTATATTTTTTTTTTCATTTCCTCTCTTCAAGCACGACGAAGCGTGTCAGGGTGTTCATCGCGTCCCATATTCCAAACACAAACACACACACACATTGTCTCAAAATAGAACACGGCTGCTCTTCTTATCGACGCTACCTATGTACGTCTCGGACGGCGGGCATTAGGTGGACAAAAGGCAGGGAAAGATATTGATCGACTCGGTACCATTCTATCTGTACAATGTTGTGTCAACGGACGCGAGGATTAGCGGAAGATTTAATCAGCAAACAAACGATTGGACGCGTCCGTTATCAAGATTTTACACCTAAATGAACGATCTTTGAGCGACGAGTTCGCTTCGTGTTAAATTACTAAATTTGCAGGACAGTTGAGCTGAGTGCCATTGGGCTTTGTATCATTTCGTATAGAATCGAGTAGACGTGGATGATACGATCTGTTGGACGTAATGAGAAGAGTACTTTGATCAATGGCTACGTCACGAGTAGTACGGCAATTAGACTTTGAGTACGTCGTATCGTGATTTATATCCTAACTGCGCGGGTCCTGATACGCGATATCTCAACCTTTCGTAACGCAACAACGTGAAAATTAAAAAATAGTTGACATCGTGGTTGGTTTTGTTAAATTAAAAAAAGCACGTATTATTCGGTTTTTGAAAAACTTAATCAGAGGGCTAGTTATAAAGCAATAAAGGCAACGACGTAACCAGCATTTTTTCTAGGGATGGGTGGGGGGGGGGGGGGGCAGAAGGGGCTGACCTGACAGGAACTGGTTTCGTTCGCAATCATCTTTTTTTTAAACAAAATAGACATAGTCGTCGATAATCACGTAACAAGTATAGAATATGATACTTGCTTTAATGCAATACCTTAAAAAAATAATCATGTAATTTTTCATCATTTTTTAATGAAGTTACCAGTCTTTCATCTTTACTTTTGGTAGCCTTTACTTTACCAGTTTTTAACCTTTACTTTCAGTAGGTGCTCAATAAACTCTAGAACCCATGACTCATTTTTTGTACCTTCAAACGCATGGCGGGGGTCTATATGCAACCCACGCTTTTCTTGATAATGAAACCGGTCCTACGGGATAAATGGACTTTACCATGCATGAATTGCTTCGTTTTTTCATAAGGAAGAGAATATGATATGCAAGACGTCTGATTTAATTAACATTTAATTCGTGAAAAATCCATTTAAAGACTGAAAAATAAGTTAGGTTTCTTTTTTTTCTGCAGTTCGGCCCGACACTTTTTCAGATGAAATTTGTTTTCAACAATGTCATTCTCCAAGTTCAGCAGTGACATATAAAAGAATCGTTCCTGAAGCATTGTGCTTCTAAGCAACATTTTTATCCGCCTCATGGCAGAAAAACTTCGCTCATTGCCAGCCGACCTTACTGAGAGTACTATTGCTGCTTTGAAATGTCTATAAAAGGTGTCTCAAAAGGACCGGACATTTCAATGTGCTAATAAAACGTATTATTTATTTGAAAAGTACGAATAATTTTATTTCAAAATAAGGTAAAAACATGGAGGTTATGTGTTGAACACAATATCCTATAAATGGCCGCCTCGTCCCTGTTTGCAAACGTTCAATCTTTTGACGAAGTTTTTAATAACATTTTGGCATAATTGCAGACTAATTTCCTTAATGGTCCATCGAATTGCTTTCTTGAGCTCCGGAATGATCTGTGGATCATCGGCATACACTTATCCTTTTAGAAAACTCCAAAGAAAAAAGTCCAATGGCGTCAAATCGCACGATCTTGGTGCTCAATTTACATCGCCGCGGCGCGAGATAACACGACCATGAAACTTCGTCTACAATAACGGTTATGAGTGAATTGTGATTTTTTAAATTTTCTATGCGTTGCTCGATCGTGTAATTCTCCATGACTAAACCTCAATACTTCCTGATACCAGTCGTCAAAGATTAGTACTCTATGTTTGCCACCAAAAAAAATGGCGCGCAATTTAAGATATCAGGTCATTTTAAGACACCCTTTATAAGTTAAGTCAGTACTCCTGTTTAATATGCTTTCTTAAATTTTCAGCATTTATTTCATAATTTTAAAATTGAAGTATGTTTTTCATCACCATCGCTTCAGCTTCTAAGGTTATCGTTTCAATTATTAAGCTTTTTCTATAACTATTGATGAAATCCTCTCCGTTCTTTATATCCAATTTTAAAAAATGCAACAACTGCATAAGCTAACGATAGATTCTCAAAGCAGCGTTTTCGATTTCCAATTATATTATCTACCACTTCATAGTACATAATTTACAATGAGAGCTTCACTGTTGCTATCGAAAAAGTAACAGAGTTACCAGATTTTAGTTTTAAAGCTTTCACGGCTCTTCGTGTTATTGCAAAAGTATGTGGCTTCCGTATGGAGGCCGTGCTGAGGATCAGCGTTATAAGGACGTTTTGCAAACGTTACAGTCTGCATCATCAGGGCTGAGGGCTTCGATACTGAAGCTCTCGTATCTTAAGTATTCCATATATAGTTGCAGTCATCATTTCAGCTCACTGTACCAGGCAATCGGATGTTTTTAATTGATCAGCTGGTCAATTTAAAAATCGGAAGGACGGTGTGCCAAATAGAATTGACCTGATACCCTCCGTCTCTGTTCAAATTGTCCGGATGTTTCCGGATTACCAGGCCTTCTCGGTGTTTCCTGGAAAAATATGCGTGGTAGCCACGCTCGTTAGAAGTGAAACTTCAAACACTAATGCCACTGATGAATGAAAATACCAGATTGTGCTGAAAAGAAATATAAAACATAATGATTGATTTTTCTTAAATTGCAAAATTACAAGATTACCTTTTATTCATTTTATTTTCGATCAAAAACTTAATTCTCCATTGACAATTCAATTATAAATTTGGAATTCATTGAAAACTTGATTGACTCCCGTACGATTTCAATTAAAATTCAATTGAATTCAATTTTTTCTTATTTTTCATTTCATTTAACCTCTAACAAGGCTCATCTTAAAGAGCAATTTATGTTAAACTCACATTAAATTTCCTGTTGTTTTAGTCATTCATTATTTTTGCTGTCACTTTTATTACTATTTTTATTATTTATGAATCATTGAAAATATTAAGAACGATAGAAAAAGATAAAATAAAACGTGCCTTCTTACAACCTAGAACTCGGTGGGTTCTTTCCACAATTATTAGCCATTGTCCACTTTTCACACTTACAGTGTTTTAAATTGTCTCTTTCAATATTCATCACATATCACTCACCTCATATATTTTATAAAAAATGAAACAAACAGCAACTAAAATTCTCCACACTGTAAATCGAATGTAAATACACCGAGGTAAACGGTACAACGCAACAAACAATGCCTGCGGAGCGTCACTTGAAGCACATTTCAAAAACATTTGCTGAGTAGCAGAAGCAAAGCAAGAATGTTTTTAGAAAAGTTTCTAGTGACGGGCCATCTGATTCTTCGTATACCATGAGGAGACTAGTGCGCATGCGCACGTCACTTCTTTTGCTCACTGGCTATCTCTCTCTCTCTCTTTCTTTTCCCCCTCCACGGTAGCGTTAGAAAGTAACGCGAACGTTAAACGCGGGAACCTCGTTTAAGAAGTTTCACTTCAATAACCGTTTGATGGTTGACCAGATCTATACGTATGCTACACGGCCATACGTATAGAGTTACCAGATCCATACGTATGACCGTGAATAAGACAGATATTTCGAAAATGGGCGGAGGACACATACAATCCTTTGAGGGTGGCCGGCCCTCTCAGGCCCCTACATAGTTGGGCCAATGAATGAAGGGAGTGTGACAGACGTGTTATATAGTGTCGTAACATTCCTCTATGATGTATGGAATGCTTCGAAGCAGCCGTTTTGCTTATTGTAGTACAAAGTCACGCTACATTTTTCACACACCATTTGTGGTACGCCAGCGCACAACACAATCCCGTGCAGAAATTTCTTAGGGATACCTAAGTTCCGATCGGATCCCGATCGGGATATGATGGTCTCATCGGAATCCAGATAGCGCCCACTACGTAGCACAAGGCGGAGGCTTAGTGGCAAGAATTTAAAATACGTATTTCAAATACGTATTAAATACATTTTTCTTAGAAAATTAAATACATATTTTCTTAGTTCGAACGATCTCCATTTAATTTAAACATAATCACTTAGAATAAATAACCTATATCACTTTTCTCCAGGAAATATAAGTCTTTCAAGGTCTATACATTGTTGTTTTCGAAAATTTTGTTTGAATGTAAAGAATTTTGTTCGAAATTCTGTTATTAAAATATGTAAGTTTTGACAGTTATATTGTTGCACCAATTTTTATCTAATATTTTTCAGATCCTTGAATAAATGATTTCAGAAAACGTCCAGCGTCTCCAGCTGATACGGATCGGTATCTCCTGGTGATTTTTACATTGGTCCCTGGGATCCGATTCTATATCGAACTAGATCTCGTTCCAGAAGTTCGGGATTCTAGCCTGGGTCCTGTGGAAAATTTCTATTTGGATTCTCACTAGAGTCCTTAATAGTTCCGGATTAGGATCCTGGCTGGAATCCGATTTGTGTTCTTTACATTTCCCGATTGAGAAAACAGCATCCTATTCCAAATCGGACTGTATCCACGACAATATTTCTCCATGGGTTGCTACAAAATTTACGCACACTCGAATTTGCCAATCTCGCGACCAGCGAACGTCGGAAAATTTTGATCCAAATATTACCAGCGGGTTTGCATGAATTGCACTAAAAAAAAACCATAGAACGATTTGTAGCCGTCGTATGACATTGATTTGAAAAAGGATTAAATGTCAATATGGGATTTTGTGAGGCCTCAGATTGTTTGCCACAGAGCTGTCACACAGTAATATACCAGGTATGTAAATATGAAACCGGAATTTTTGTATAGAAAATGCTCGTTTATTGTATGAAAATGATGAAAAATATTTTATTCGAAGTATTGTCCATTGCTAGCTACACATTTTTCCCACCTGTCTGACAATTTGTGGATGCCACGCCAAAAAAACTGTTGCTCTTTTGAGGCAAACCAGTCATCGAGCCATTTTCGTACATTTGCGTAAAAAGTGAAGCGCTGCTCAGCAAGTGCCCCATCGATGCAAATAAGTGGTAATCGGATGGAGCCAAGTCTGGTGAGTAAGCCGCATGCGAAAGTATTTCCCAACTAAACGCCTCAATCGTTTCCTTGACCAGTTTTGCTGTGTGTGATGGTGCATTATCATGAAGCAAAATCACTTTGTGTTGCCTTTTTTTATATTCTGATCGTTTTTCACGCAAAGCTTGATTCGATCATTTTTTATCGGTAGTGTTCAATATTAACAGTTTGACCAGGTTTTAGCATCCAACAATGCTTGCAATTCGCTGTCTTCAAACTTTTTCTGTGGCCTCCCATGTTCTTCGTTTCTCACGTCAAAATCGCCACTTTTGAATTTTTTAAACCACTCAAAGCACTGTGATTTACTAAGAGCATGCTCACCGTAAGCTTCGACAAGCATTCGATGCGATTCTGCAGCAGTTTTCTTCAAATGGTAACAGAAAATTAATGCTGTCCGCAAATTGTAATTTCCAGGCACAAAATTCGACATGTTCAACGCTATATCAAACTATGTTGGGGTATGAAACTTATATTGTTGTGAGTTAAAAATCTTTGTCAGATGTCAAAAAAGCAAATGGCGCCAATGACGCGACTTGACGGTAACTACATTGACAGCTAGGGCAATCTATGGGCAAATTCCGGTTTAATATTTACAGACCCGGTAAAGGGTGGATTGCCCCGTTTAGGCTCCATACACGAATGCATTGAAAACCAAGTTTTTATCGTACAGAACGAGCCTATACCACATTGCTGATGACGATTCAAAAACCCAAACAAATAAACGCAAGGATTTTACTTATGGGGAAGAACACAAAAATGAACCCGGATCTTTCATCCTCCTTTTTGGACGTTCTCTCTCCCTGTCTCGCTGGCCCAGAGAGCCCTGAAACCCTTACCCGCTGATCCGCAAGAGAAAAGTGCAGCAGCCTAGGGAGCGTGAAATGAAACGAACACACGAGTACATGCCGTGATGGAGGACGAGTGGAATAGAGAGCGAGAGGTAAAGTGAGAGTAAAAGTAGCTCGCTCGTACAAGCATGAGGGTCGGGCAAGATTGGGGCAAATGAAGGGGGGAAAAGGGCCCGGAGTGCAGAGACGCGATCCCATTTAGAGAAGCGGAAAGAGTACAAGAATACGACTAAATTGCACCCAAGACTTTTTTCTCTTCGATCTCGTCGTCCTCTCCCCTCGTCATGAGGTGCATATCTCTTGGGCAAGGCGGGTGCCGTTTCGGCTACGGAAGGGCATATCTCATCCCCCGTTTTTTACTTTCTTGTCCCTCTTTGCCGCTCTCTCTCTCTCTCTCTCTCTCTCTCTCTCTCTCTCTCTCTCTCTCTCTCTCTCTCTCTCTCTCTCTCTCTCTTTCTCCCTCTCTCTCTCTCTCTCTCTCTCTCTCTCTCTCTCTCTCTCTCTCTCTCTCTCTCTCTCTCTCTCTCTCTCTCTCTCTCTCTCTCTCTCTCTCTCTCTCTCTCTCTCTCTCTCTCTCTCTCTCTCTCTCTCTCTCTCTCTCTATCGCTCTCTCTCTCGCGCCCTCTCTCTCTCTCTCTCTCTCTCTCTCTCTCTCTCTCTCTCTGACTCTGCCGTTGCGGTTTCGTTCGCGCGTCTTCGGGGTCCTGAGGGCTGAGGCTGCACACTGAGGCATGCTGGACGTACTCTCCTCCTCTCGACCAAACGAAGCCACTGACCCGCAAACTGGTTCCTCCATTACACCCAGAATTTTTGGCTCTCTCTGCTTACCAGCCTCTCCTTTTCACCCCATCTCTCTGGGCCTCTTTCTTTCCATCGTTGAGCTTCAGAGAACTCGCGCGGCCTCTCTCTCTCTCTCTCTCTCCCTCTCTTTTTCGCCTTTCTTTCTTACTTGGATCTTTCTTACTTTGCGCGTGGTGCGCGCCCCTGGACGGCCCTACTCGTCTCCTTCGTCCACAGTCGTCAACTATAATCGACAGTGCGGAGTTGTTGGTGCCACAGGCAAAGGAGCGCGGACAAAAGGATCATGTCATTACGACAGCTGATGAGTGAAGCCAAGAGCGCCAGAAAAACGTTGTTGCCGGTTCTCCCTTTGAGCCCTTTCCTCCTGCCTAAGGCCAGTCCGAGGCGCGGTTCAATCTGCAACCTTGCCGCGTCTCTTTCGATTTCTCGCAACACTATCCCGCTGCGACGAGATGGATCGCAACAGGTGCAAGCGACTTTTCAGATTTACTTAATATCTTCGGAAGCGGAAGCGGTTTCTTGCAATCAGAGAACATCCTCGTTCATGCAGAACCAGTGTTTGATACTTTGGTCCAAAAATAGTCAAGTCCTGTTATATGGTCCAAAAAGAGCCGAGTCCTGTACTTTGGTCCGAAAAGGGCCAATTCCTGATACTTTGGTCCAAAAAGAGCCAATTCCTGATAATTCGGTCCAAAAAGTGCCAAGTCCTGGTACTTTGGTCCGAAAAGGGCCAATTCCTGGTACTTTGATCCAAAATGAACCGATTCCCGGTAGTTTGGCTCAAAAAGAGCCAAGTCCTGTACTTTGGTCCAAAAAGAGCTAATTCCCGGTCCCTTGGTCCGAAAAGGGAAAATTCCTGGTATTTTTATCCAAAAAGGGCCGATTCAAGGTACTTTTGTTAAAAAAGAGCCAAGTCCTGTAGTTTGGTAAAAAAAAGAGCCGATTCTCGGTACTTTGGTCAGAAAAGAGCCAATTCCCGGTACTTTGGTTTAAAAAGAGCTAATTCCTGGTACTTTGGTCCATAGAGAAGTAAGTCCAAAAAGGGCCAAGTGCTGAACTTTGGTCTGAAGAGTGCCAATTCTTGATACTTTCGTCCAAAAAGAGCCAATTCCTAGTAATTCGGTCCAAAAAAAGCCAAGTCCTGGTGCTTTGGTCTGAAAAGGGCAAATTCCTGGTACTTTAGTCCCAAAGAGCCAAGTCCTGGTACTTTGGTCCAAACAGAGGCGAGCCCTGGTACTTCCGTTCAAAAAGTGCCAATTCCCCGTACTTTGGTCCGAAAAGGGCTAATTCCCGGTACTTTGGTTGAAAAAGAGCCAATTCCTGGCACTTTGCCCCGAAAAGGGCCAATTCCTCGTACTTTGGTCCAAAGAGAGCTCATTCCTGGTACTTGGGTGCAAACAGAGTCAACCCCGATACTTCAATCAAAAACAACCCAGGTGGAGACCCTTTAGCAATAGTGGCAAGATATATTCATATGCCGAGTCTTGTAATTGCAATCTTTTTTCAAGGTCGAACGTTACCTGAAATCTCTCGCAGACATTCCGCGCGCGTAACGGATATGATCGAAAGATGAAGAGTAACGGGTTCGCGGCGATGCGGAGTTTGTGCTGGCTCACCATACGGACCGAAAGAACATTCGCTAAATGCTCGTGTTGTGTGTGTATGTGCATACACGCGTACGTATACTACGAGAGATACGACGATGAGAGACTCTCGGCGCGTCCGTCCACAAGCTGGCGGGCAAAAGTTAAGGGAGGTCAGTGGCAAAGCGAACCACGACCGAGTCAACCGTCCTCGCTTCTCGACCGCGCCAGAAGACGCCAAATTTATTCACAGTCTTTATTTCGTCGTCGCGTGGCCATCCGTCGATCTCGAGTCGAATCCGGAAGAGTCCTAATATCCTTTCGTGGAATCCTTCGCTTCCTTGCCCAATCCCAATACATATACAGGGTGAATCACAACTACCAGGGTGTTCTTTCCGAGCGTACATGTTCATTACGGATGAAATCCCTTTTTATAAATGTCGTGCGACAAAATTGGCCGAGATATTCGCGCTTAAAGTCCAAATAGTAAAAAGTAGCATAATAGTTACTCACGCGCGAAACGTGTAAGCCGGATCGAGCGCGGCTTCGAACCCGCCTGATAACAAGTGAACTTTTTTTTCTCGTAGAAAATAATTAACACGATGACTCGCTTTGCAAATTGATAATGTTTGTCATTTAATTTTTTGTCATTTTTGTTTATTATTTAAGGCCTTAGGCCACTTTAGGATTTTCCAACAGTCGATTTTTTTTGTTAAAAATGTTTTTTAGTACCTATAAAATTATATTCTAAGAGATTATGGGTGTGAAAAATCTCTGAGTACTCGATTTTCGAATTCTAGCGCAACCCCTCTTGATTCATGTCGTGACTTTCTACTAACTTTGAACACGTTTACCTCAAAACTACATTTTTCAAGTCGCCCGGACTCATAACTCAAAGAAATTTCAACCGATTCACTTGAAATTTTAACTGTATATTTAGAATTACATTTTCTGAGGCACGAGGTAGGATTTTTTAAAATTATATTGCAAAGTTCCTTTTTTATAAACAATTGTCTGACCAATTTCTCATGACATTTTATACTTTTTGTTTTAGAAATGCTCCATTTTGACAAAAAACAATATATCAAAAAAATCCTACGTACTTTTTTAGCTATTCTTATATATTGAGTGAAGTAAAAAGTTCTGAGCGTTCTCCGCTAGATGTCTTTAGTGAGCCATATCTCACGATGTATACATCGCATCGGGTCATACTATACGGCAATTTAAAGGTGACATTACGCTTAAAAAAAGTTCTTTGACAGTTTTGTGTTCGGTGAAGCCAGTTGTGTGTTACAGCATTCCAAAATGGAGGTAAAAAGAGAAAATTCGATACATTCTTCAGTATCACTACGACCAAGGTGAAAAGGCGGAGCAGGCGGCCAAAAAAAATTTGTGCTGTTTATGGACCCAATACAGTATCGACTGCAACAGCAAAGCTGAGGTTCTAGGATTTCCTTCTGGTAATATGGACGTCGAAGATGAGGCACGCTTTGGTAGGCCAATCGTCGAAAATGTCGATAAAATCATGGGAATCGTCGAGTCGGACCGGCATGTGAGCACTTATTCCATTGCCCAGGAACTGAAGATTAGCAAGAAAACCGTTTGGAACCATTTGCATAAGGCTGGTCTCAAGAAGAAGCTCGATGTATGGGTGCCACACGAATTGACGCAAAAGAACTTTTTGAACCGAATTGATGCCTGCGATTCTTTGCTGAAGCATAAAGAAATCGACCCATTTTTGAAGCGGATTGTGACTGGCGATGAAAAATGGGTCACATACGAGAACAACAGCAGAAAAAGATCGCGGTCCCATCGCGGTAAGCCGGCCCAAACGATCGCCAAGCCCGGATTAACGGCCAAGAAGGTTTTGCTGTGTGTTTGGTGGGATTGGAAGGGAATCATCCACTATGAGCTGCTCCCATCGAGCCGAACACTCAATTCGGACCTCTGCTGTCAACAACTGACAAGATTGAAGCTGGCGGTCGACCAGAAGCGGCCAGAATTGGCCAATAGAAAGGGTGTTGTGTTCCATCAAGACAACGCCAGGCCGCACACAACTTTAATGACGCGCCAGAAGCTCCGAGAGCTTGGATGGGAGGTTCTATCACACCCGCCGTATAGTCCAGACCTGGCACCAAGCGATTATCATCTTTTCAAGCATTTGCAAAATTTTCTTGATGGTACAAAACTGGCCTCAAGAGAGGCTTGTGAAAATAGCTGGTCAAGTTTTTTACGAATAGGGACGAGGACTTCTTCAATCGCGGAATTATGAAATTGCCTTCAAAATGGATAAAAGTTATCGAACAAAACGGCGCATATTTGATCTAAATCGGATAATCCTAACTATGTTAATTTCATCGTCGAAATAAAGCGAAAAAACGCTCAGAACTTTTTACTTCATCTAATATAATTGAAAAAACTTTAGTGTCTCATCATAACTCAAAAATTATAGGAGCTGTTGGTCCGGCCGTTGACCTTCCAGAAATAAAGGCGACATCGGAAAAGTGCTGCACAGTCGCCATTTTGACATGTATCGCTGTGAAAAAATAATTTTGTACAGTCAATTACGTATATAATAAAACCTCTTTTTGTAATTCCGATTTATTTTATGGTTTCGCTGAAAAAAATCACAAAATATCCCCTTTTTTCTGGCCTCTAGAGTGGCCTAAGGCCTTAATACTTGAAGAAAAAAAAATTCGCGCATGCGCAAGTACTATGTTCCGTTTCTTGCTCAACGTCGGATTTTCAACGCAAATATCTCGGCTAATTTTGGTCTCACGAAATTATCTAAAAAAGCCTTTTGCTCGCAATAACACGACCTATATACTTACCAAGGAAACGATCATAGTTGCGAATCATTCTTTGTAATATACTGAATATTTTAAATATATCGATTACCAAGACCCGTGAAGAAATATTGTCATGGATACAGTCCGATTCGGACTAAAATCCTGGTTTCTTAATCGGGATCCAGTCGGACATCGGATCAGGTCTGGGAGCAAAATGTAACGCTCGCAAATCGGATTCCAGCCATGGTCTTAATCCGGAACTATTAAGGACTCTAGTCAGAGTCCAAATAGAAACTTTGCATAGGATCCAGGCTAGAATCCCGAACTTCTAGAACAAGATCTAGTTCGATATCGAATCGGATCCCAGGGATGAATGTAAATAACACCAGGAGATACCGATCCGTATCAGCTGGAGACGCTGGGCGTTTTCTAACATCAGTTGTTCAAGGATCTGAAAAAGATTAGGTAAAAATTGGTGCTAGAGTATAACTATCAAAACTTATATGTATTAATAACAGAATTTCGAACAAAATTCTTTACATTTAATAAAAAATTTCAAAAAAAAAAACAATAAATAGACCTTGAAAGACTTATATTTCTTGGAGAAAAGTGATATAGGTTATTTATTCTAAGTAATTATATTTAAATTAAATGGAGATCGTGTGAACTAAGAAAATATCTATTTAATTTTCTAAGAAACATGTATTGAATAGTATTTCAAATTATTGCCACCACATCTCCGCCTTGTGCTACGTAGTGGGGGGCATCTGGATCCCGATGAGATTACCCCTTCTAGAGAATCCGTATCATATTCCGATCAGGATCTGATCGAAACTTGGGTACACCTAAGGTATTTCTGTATGGGCATACCCATCAGAATAAAAAAAACAGCTCATTCCTCGACCTCCCGCGTGCAGAAATTTGTTGGGGAGTCCCCAGATTCTACCACATTCCTTTAGGGATTCGATAGAGACGTCGCAAGTAGAGAGTCCACCTGGAAATCCAAGTGGATGCAGCGGTATTTCTCGATTGAAATCGTTGGCGAATTTTTTATTTAAAATTCTCAACGGTAATTTGTTGGCTCTTAAAAAAAAAAAAAAACCTTTCGTGATCTCGTTCACGCAAATTTGATGGGGAGTCTCAAGATTCACCTGCATCTCTATAGGGATTTGTTAGGGACACCGCACATCGAGAGTCCTCATTGGAATCCAATTTGGCTCCGCGCTGTTCTCCGATGAATGCCGTTTGAGAATTCTTACGACGTTTGAATCGAAAATATGTGAAAATCACGAGAAAAAACTCGGCGTGTTGAAACATGACCTGCACGCTTCGTGAGCGCGTACGCGAATGCTGATATTATGTCAAAGTGCAGTATAATAAGTAACAAACGACAATCAAAGTGGAATTTCAGTGATATGATTCAAATCGATTTATAAAATATAATTTTTTAAGCTATTTATGCATAAGATTTATACTTTTACAAGATCCACTGATTTTGTATATCTATATATTTTGTTTAGAAAATTCAACGTAACAGAATGCGATGGGATCCATCAAGAATCGTAATACCGTTGAAGTTTGCATCCTTGGAATGCAATGAAAGTTCTTTTTGATTTTCGTTCTTCTCCATTTTTATTGTTATACAAAAATCATTTTCGATGGACTTGGGTTGTACGTCTCTGAGGAAAATCTTTTAAGAAGCTTGCCGTAGATTTGATCTGTCAAAAAAAAAAAGTGAGCATTATTTTCGTTGCGTTCCCACGATGTAAACTTCAATATTATAAATCGTACCAGATTCCGTTCGATAATGTGGCGATCCTCTATGATTCAAATTACATTTGTACATTGGATTCCAATGTTGAATCCCGATTAGAATCCAATTTACGAGCGTGACGTTTTAGCAAAGGGGCCGAATGCGATGACCCATTAGATCCATATCAGGAAGTAGAGACAAGTATGGGAATCCAATTGGATCCCTACGACAATTTCTGCACGGGTCCTCCTCAGTTCGCGATACAACCGGCGAAATTATACTTAATTAAGGTAGTAGTCTCGCCACAGTCGCGCTGAAAAGTTTATTCTCGGCTCAATCGATGAAAGCTTCGAAATATTGCGAAATATCCTTATAATGTAGGTTGTATATCTAATCGGGATGTAAAAACTTATAAAGTAATGATGAAAACCCCTAATATAATGTTTAGAGTTCCAAAAATAACAACGTTCCCTCCATCACCTAACCCTCACTTTTGTATCAGACTATCCATTCCGACTATTTATACGTAGATACTCTGCGTATACGGATATGCACACACTACTGTAGTCTAGCGAGCGCGAAGATAGTGGCGACGTCGCAAGTCCAGCGAATTTTTCTCGTTATATTTAGCGCTAGCGTCGCTAGACATTGCTTAAGGGCTTACATGCACCTGAGACGGCTAAAAGTAAGGTTATGTTAAAGAATTTTTTTTGTGTATAAAACTGAATATTATTAAACAGCCATGATATACATTTTAAAGTATGACATTTTATCTACATTGTGTGAAAATTTTCTTAAAAAATTTCAAACGGTAAAAAAGTTACAGTCGTTTTCCTGGGACGTGGTTTTGTTGACAGGGTTTGCGGTACCAGACCTGCCCCTGCCATTTTTTATCTAAAAAAAAATTTGTTTCTTAAAGTAGATAGATAAAACTAGTGCTTATCGAGCCGGAATTCAAAAATGTAATTTTTTCGGGTCATAGCAGTCACTGGAATAAAAAAGGCGATTTTTCGCCTCAAAATTGTTCAGTACTTATGATGAAAAAAAACTATGCCACGTATCGAAAAAACGGCTCGATAAGTACTAGATTATTGAGTGAAGCCCAACTGTGCAAAATTTGATCCCGATCGATCCAGTAGTTGCGGAGATATTTCTGGTACTGTTTTTGAAAACACTGTTTCGAGTAAAACGCGTTTAAAGTTTTGAGTACGCTTTAAACTGAAATAACTGGTTTATTTTAAACTTACATGAAATCGTCGATTACTGGGCCATATGACGGATCTTCCTTAGACGTTGACGCTTTCATTAGATCTCTTTTTTTGCTTTGTCAACCTCATTCATAGTCAAACTCATAGTCACACAGATGACAAAGGCCGCGTCTACCTGCGCCCCAACCGTTAGTCGTTGCTCACCCGGTCAGTTACAAAACGCTATAACTTTGTCATTACTGCGAATTTCCTTATGAAATTTTCAGGGTAGACACTCAAAGGAGTACTTTCGAATGAGCACCTTTTTGAAAAATCGATCTTTTTTACCTACCCAGGTGTATGTAAGCCGTTAATGTAAATCGCTATATCTCTGAAACTAGACGGTCAAAATTCATGATTTTTTTTACCCGCTTCGTCGTATGTTCCTCTGTAATTGAGAAAAGAAAAATCTGTAGAACGGTTTCGAAGTTATTGCGTGAAATGTGAAATTTTCCACTGCTCTCCATGAGAACACGTGTAAAACCGTGCAATCTTTGATTGCCAATATCTCGAATACACAGCGGTGAAACCTTTTGAAAATTTGCAGTTAATCACTTAATAGTGTTCTGAATGGGTCGTCAAAATAAAAATAAAAAATCTATAGAAAAACGCCTTGGCGAGACTACTACCTTAATATTGGAATTTTGAACCGTCGACTACATCGACAGCACGAAAGAACGAAATATCCCTGAGTAGACGGAACTTTAAGATGCGACCGCGATCGACTTTCCGCTCGAGTAAACAAGCGGAATTGTATAAAACGCCGAGGCTCAATACGCTCGCGGTAAAACTTTCAAGAATCTCTCGATATTGCACGGGAATATGTAATTTCGAATATTTCTCGGACTGATTATTTTCTGATTCTCGTGAAACGCGGGGATTATCATTGGAATTATCATTGGAAATGCGAAGAATAAACAAGTATCGAGCGGTGATCGTTCCGGCAAGGCACTTGTCTACAGGATAACGCGATCTCTCTCTCTCTCTCTCTTTCTTTCTTTTTCTCTCATACGCGATATGTGCGGTGCGTAGGCCAGGACCTTGTTCTACTTTTCGCAATGCGCTAATCGCAGGCTGTAACGCGCCGTTCTTTCGCGTACCGCGCTCGCGTATACGCTCGCAATCGCGGGCGCGTTAATTAAGCGTAAATATATATGTATATAGGTGCATTCTCTCGAAACGATGCGAAAAATCGTATACACAGCGAGTCTCGGCCAAGTCCGGCGCGAAGTTATGCGCGACACGACATGTTTTGCCGTACCTACGCGGCTGCGTCGGACGCGTTTGCGCGACTCGCCGGTGAAAGTGTCCGAGCAGATGATGCGTGGAGCGTCCGAGAGGGGACGAGAAAAAAAAAATCTGAGAACGGCGACCTTGACCGGAAAAATACTCGGTACTCGGGTTGGATCCTCGGGAGCTTCTCGAAGAAAGAAAAGGGAAGGGTTCCGGGCCGCGGGGCAGGAACGGAAGAGGGCGTTCGGTGAACGAAACGAAGATGAGCGAAAAGAGCTTGTGCAGAAATTTGCCGAGGAGTTCACAGATCCTACCACATCGCGTGCAGAAATTGTCGTAGGAATCCAATTAGATGCCCATAGGGTAAGGTGGTAAAGGAGTACGCGGGCGATAAGAGTACGCAGTTACGCTACGGACGAGACGGTTTGCTAATGGAAGCTAACTTTTGTTGTGTTTGGACCGCCTAACAGGGTAAGTGTGTGTGATAAAAACAAATCTAAAGTGGAATAAAATGGAGAGAGCAGGTAAGTTTGAAGTTTTGGTTGCAATTTCTTATTTATTTTTGACATTTTCAAAGCATTACAGCTACGAAGCACAATTTACTTTCTTCAAAAACAATTATTAATTTCGTACGCCGGTTTACTAAGGTTTTGTTCAAAATGAAAGAAATTTCGCATCTCATCAATAAATGGCAGTAAAAGTTATGTTTGTTAAAAATGTGCAGATCGTATAAGAGTACGCAGTGCTTAGGTGTATAGGAGTACGCGCGAACTCTTATACGACTGTTCTTAAAGATTATGTTTTTTTTTTACTTTCAGCATGTCCCGAAAGAAACGGCCTACCGACCGAAGCCTATGGTCAATTACGGATCTTGAAAATGCAAGGAAGCGAGTTAATGATGGTGAATCTATAAGGGCGGTAGTACGTTCATTGGAAGCGACTGAAGCCACTCTTCGTAATGGAAGAGATCCACACAAGCTACATCACTGGGGTGATACGAACTTTCGAACTTTACGATCCTCACGAACTTCGAAAACTTTACGAACTTTGCGAACTTCTCGCACTTCACGAACTTCACGACTCTCCAATTCTCCACCTCTCCATCCTCTCCAAGTCTCTCTCTCTCTCTCTCTCCAGCTCTCCAGCTCTCCAACTCTCCAGCTCTCCAGCTCTCCAGCTCCAGCTCTTCATTCCAACCCTAATTCCTGATAGGGATCCAATGGGTAATCTCGTTGGATCCCTATACTAAAACGTCAAGCTCGTAAATTCGACTCTCATCAAGATTCCCCATTGGAATGTACGAGTCCAATTTGAATCCTGAAGGATTCCCACATTATTGAACAAAATCCGATACGATTCATGACGGCTCCCATCGCATTCTGTACATTGAATTTACCAAATAAAATATACATTAGGTCTATGCATAATTCCGTAGCGAAAATCGAGTAAATTTAAAACATAAAATGTTTACTAAAAAAGCGATTTTAACCCTTGTACTGCACACGTCCGCCACAAACCTCTGACTGCATTGGGGTCGATCGTTTTTATTGTGGCGTTTTTCAGATCGTTGTATTTCGGTAAATATGCATTTTCTTCGTTTTTTTTTGTAGTGACGTTTTTTGTATCAATGATCCTTATTTTATGGCCGAAAATTTATTTTTTAAGAAAAACAAAAATTAAGTGCCCAAACATTTGTTCAAAGTAAGAGATGCGTAGTAAAAAATACGTACTTACACGAAAAACACTAAAGTTAAAACGACCCAGTGTGCAGTCGAAGTTCATTCAAATTCCATATGTTCCATTCTGTTAATGTGTTTTATTCTGTTCTCTGACTTTCTGCCCTCTCTCCACGAGCTTCATTATCCCTCTTCCATAGAAGTCCTGAGATCTTTGGGCAAAGTAGTCATCCAAGTAGTTTTTGAGGAAGTCCAGGGAACTGAAGGTTTTATTATTCAAAGTGTTGTGTAGCGCCCGGAACAAGTGATAATCTGAAGGTGCAAGATCCGGACTATACGGTGGGTGGTCGAAAACATTCCACTCAAGCCGCAATACCTTTAGTCGAGTCACCAGAGAAACGTGTGGTCTAGCGTTATCCTGGTGGAAACGCTCGATTGCTCGCTTCAATTTGGCTAGTTGTGAGCAGTACTTGGTCGAATCAATCGTTTTGTTGGGTGGCAGCAGCTCATAATAGACGATTCGTTTCCCATCCCACCAAATATAGAGCATGGCCTTCTTCGGGTGTAGTCCAGTCTTTTCGACCGTCTGAGCAGCCTCCCCGCGCTTCAACCATCATCTTTTTCGACTGACATTGTTGTAGACGATCCACTTTTCATCGCCAGTACTTATTCGCTTTGAGAATGGTTCATTATGATGGCGTTTGAGCAGCGAATCATAAGCTGAAATTCGGTCCATTAAATTCTTTTTGCTCAATTCATGCGGCACCCAAACATCAAGCTTGTTTACCATCCCAAGCTTCTGGAAATGTCTCAAAACAATTGATTGGTCAATGTTGAGGTTATGTCCGATCTGTGTCGTCATCAAATGCCGCTCGGAGTCAATTAGTCTTGATTTTATGGACATCAGTGGTGACGGGCTGACCGGAGCGAGGAGCATCTTGGAGATAAAAATCTCCACAACGAAATTTTACAAACCACTTTCGACACACACTTTCGCTTACGGCATTCTTTTCGTACACGGCGCATTACTTTTTGTGAGTTTGCGACGGGTTTTTGCCTTTTCGGAATTAAAAAAACGAATTGCATCGAAAATACACGTTTTTTTTCCTTCCATGCTCAAAATATAATTAAACTTCCTATACTTCACGAATCTTGATGGATACTTTTTTAAAATGTCGACACAATTTTCAGCTTTCACTTAATGTACGACACTTTATATGGCTGTCGCATGTGTGAGCGGAGAAACAACTGCGAACGACATCTGTCGGAATTTTGCTACGGAATTATGCATTGACCCAATAGTTATACAATAAACGAGTGCATCTCAAAACAGTATCGCATAAAAAAAGTATATCTTAAAAATCGATTTGAATCGCATCATTGAAAATCTACTGTAATTATCGTTTGTTATATATTTTACCGCACTTTGACATAATATCACCGCACACGTACACGCTCACGGAGCGTGCAAGTTATGTTTCAACACGCCGAATTTTTTTCTCGTGACTTTTCACATATTTTCGATTCGAACGTGGTGAGAATTCTCAAATGGCGTCGATCGGGGAGCAGTGTAGAATTCAATTGGATTCCAATGAAGAGTCCCTATGTGCGGTGTCTCTAAGAAATCCCTATAGAGATGTGGATGCATCTTGGGATCCCCCACCAACTTTGTGCACGGGATCACGAAAGCATCTTTTTTTTTAAGAGATCGAACAAACGTCGGTTGCGAATTTCCAATGGAAAATTCGCAAACTTACGTCAATCAGGAACTAGCGCGGGATCCATTTGGATGCCAATGTAGATTTGGTAGGTTCTGGGGTCTCGCCAACAAATTTCTGCACGAGTTACCGTGGATTTTCACTGATGTGATTCAGATCGATTTATAAGACATTCTTTTTTAAGCCATTTATACTTTTTTTTTAAACAAGATAATTACTTTTCTAAGATTCACTTATTTTGTATATCTATATTTTTTTGTTTAGAAAATTCAACGTACAGAATGCGATGGGATCCATCAAGAATCGCAATGCCGTTGAAGTTTGCATCATTGGAATGCAATGCAAGTTCTTTGTTTATTTTCGTTCCCCTCCATTTTTATTATTATTCAAAGTCGTCTTCGATAGATTTGAATTGTCCGTCTCTGAGGAAAATCTTTTTAAAAGCTTGCCGTAGATTTGATATGACAAAAAAAAATGAGTATTATTTTCGTTGCGTTCCCACGATGGAAACTTCAATATCATGAATCGTACGGGATTCTGTTCCATAATGTGGCAATCGTCTAGGATTTAAATTAGATTCGTACATTGGATTCCAATGAGGAATCCCGATTAGAATCCAATGTACGAGCAAGACGTTTCAGTATGGGAATCCAATGTGACGACCCATTGGATTCCCATCAGGAAGGAGAAACAAGTATGAGAATCCAACACGATCCCTACGACAATATCTGCACGAAAAGTTGAAAAGCGAAAGCGAGCATGAGCCCGTGCGAGCCAGAGAGAATCCGTCGGGCGAAAAAGAACGCACGGTCAGCTATAAAACGAGATACCGGTTGGGGCGATAGGGAGGCCGTAGAGATTCTTGCGAATTTGACGGTTGGCGGTGGAAAAAACGAAACGAGTTGCATTCGTTATTCACTCGCGACATACCGCGTGCGGAATTCACGCCAGATCCGCGATACTTCTGCCACGTTCAATTAATAATGTAGAACGTTATCGAGGAATTAATGTAGTATAGCCAGGCTTTCTGAGAACCGAGACGGAGATAAATACATAAATTCACATTTGTATATAGTATATATATATATATATATATATATATATATATATATATATGTATATATGTATATATATGTATGTACAAGCTATTAAGAGCGCAATTGCCTGCGTGGAAATAGCGAATAAGAAGATAACTTGCATGAAATATATAAAGAACAGATTTTAACATATATACGAAATACCGATGAAATATGACACGAGAAAAATACATTCACAATCTATATTTATTTTATATCTCGATTGAAATAAAAAAATGGATTTAAAAAATCATTGGTGCAAGTATGAACGCGATAAAACTCTTGAGCGTAAGTCAAGAGTTTCAAACTTATCATTTTTATAATTACGAGTTAAGTAGTATTCAATTCACTTTTCGAAAATGTATCGTAAAACATTGAATATCATTCAACTTATAATTATTACTTAATTAATAATTAAGGTATTTAAAAAAAAGTAGAATATTACTTAACATATCATTGTAAGTTTCATACATTAATTGTTAGTGAATAAATAAATAAAAGTTAAGTAATATTCTATTTTTTACTATACTTTAATTATAAGTTAATTATAAGTCAAGTCATAATTATACGTTGAAAAATATTATATTTTTTTACGATACTTTTTTGTCAGTCAAGTAGAATATTACTTGATATAATTATAAAAAATGTAAACTATATTGTTCAGTAACATCTAAGTTTGTGAATAGATATTATTGTTATTTTACTAAGATATTACTAGTAGTAGAACATTGCTTGGGTGAACTTCCAAAAAGCTGTTACGTCAGATTTGGCTGTAATTTTGCACAGATGTTCCATTTGATATACAGGGTGGACTATTTAACGTGACCACCCCAAATATCTCCTTTGCCTTTAGAGTGACGAAAAAAATGTTAAAAGATAATTTGATTGATTTTGAAGGGCTGATACAGTGGTGAAAAATTCATTTTTTCCAAGGTCATAGTTTTTGCGTTCTCAAGGTCATCAATGGTTTTTCAAATGGGAACATGTTTTTTTTAAATTAAGACGTTGTAGCTGACATTCAGACGAATCCGGCGACCTATGGTATCATGACCTTGAAATGATTTTTCACCAATTCACACGTGTAAAAACGGGAAATCGTGATGGTATTGACAATAAGGATATCCGAATAATATAATTCAATTTTTTGTGCAGAAAATTTATTGTAACGAATTTTCGAACTGATGGCCATTAACCTCGACAAATTTTTGAAAACGTCGGATGAATGATTCTCTTGACCTTTGAATAGTTTCTGGTGTGATAACAATAAAACTAGTGCGTCCAATTGCTTCCTTGAGCTCCGGAATGGTCTGTCGATCATTAGCATACAGTTTTCCTTTCAGAAAAGCCCAAAGAAAGAAGTTCAATGGCGTCAAATCGCACGACCTTGATGACCAATTCACCTCGCCGCGGCGCGAGATAGCACGACCATGAAACTTCGTCTGCAATAACTGTTATAATTTTCACAATTTCTATGCGTTGCTCGATTGTGTAATTCTCCATGACTAAACCTCAATACTTCTTGATGCCAATTGTCAGAGATTAGTACTCTATGTTCACCACAAAAAAAATGGGGCGCAATTTAAAATGTCAGGTCATGTTGAGACACTTTTTAGCTATACTCGTACGGGCTAAAAAAAAACTTAAAAATTCGATTTCTCACAAACTATTGGAATGCGCCAAGAATCTCTTTCGGAGATGTCTTTATATATTAAATGGAGCATCGGTACAAAATTTTAGCTAAATCGGAATTAACAGCTTTTCGGAAGTTAATCCCTAAGTTATAATTATAAATTACCTTAACTTACAATTATAAGTTACCTTAACTTATAATTATCAGTGCTGTTCCATTTATTTACATTACTTTCTTTCAAAGCGTTATTTCTCGAAAATACCATTTATTTGAAATTTCATTCTATTTTTCTTTTCTTTTCGGAAAAGACACAGATATCGAAAGTTTGAATGTAATTACAATTCACTATACGTATGTACGAATTAGATATGGCGCATAACCAGATTCCGATACAACGTGACTTAAATCAGGCGATAATGTCGAATCGTTTTCTGCTTACAGGTGGTATATGCTGGTCGTCGATAAGCAACGGACGTTGCAAGGAACTTTTGTCGCAGGACGTAACGCGCCAGGAGTGCTGCGCCTCGAACGCAGCGGCCGCTACGGCTTATTCCGAGGAGGATCTTGACAGCGGAAGTCTTTTCTTTTGGCGGGTTCTCGGCGGTGGTGTACATTGTCGACCATGCCGGGGTAAGAGTTTTGTTTTGTCGCTCCTCAGTACCAATGTAACCAGCAACTGGACGATTTCGATTCGAGTTCCTCTAGGTTCAAAGAAAAATAAGCTTGTTTGGCTTAAGAAGTGATTTATGAGATATTTTATTCACGCTGATGAATTCCGGCAACTGAGATCTCCGCGTACAAATTGATTCGACGCTAAAACAGAGTATGTGACAGTAATAGACGCGTAGGTAAATATTTACAGGATATAATACGATACAGCAAATTGACACAGTGACGAGTTTACACAGGTGCATATGAAATAAAGCTGACAGATAACGAAGATAGGAAAGAGATTCGTCGGCTGAAACGATAATTGAAATTTCACGAAAGGCCTGCGAGACTCGTCGTTAGATCACTCCGATAGCAGGTATCTCGAGAATATCGTGAGATTAAAAAAAAACGAAGGGTACAGCTGAGGGTAAGAACGTTGGACGGACCAACATGCTCAATATATGCTAGCAAGCATTCGCGATACGTTTCTCCCGGTCTTTTTGTCTGCAACACCGCAGGCTCTGTGGTCAGAGATATCTTGGATGAAGGCAGCTACATAATGGAGCTGCTTGTAATGGAATAATACCCAACCGGGAAGTCAAGCGAGTGTAAATGAAAAAAGACGGAGATAAAACCACACGTTGTATACGAGAATACATTGCCAATTGACAGAAATGAATAGCACACTAAGAGCAACGTCTCGATTAATTTGGAATACCTGATAAGTTGGGGAACGTTTGTTCGAACGGTTGCAGAGAGTTGTGCCGAGGTACGTTGCGAAGAAGGTAAAAAGTGTGTCGTCCGAAGAGGCCGACCCCGCTGCGTCTGCAGTCCAGAGTGCAAGGCTCCCCGAGGTGGTGGTCCCGTATGTGGCACCGATGGTCGCAGCTATCGAAGTCTCTGCAGGCTGAAGAAGAGAGCCTGTAAGAAGGCCAGCCACGAACTCACCGTTGCTTACAACGGCTACTGTCAAAGTGAGTATCCATCACGTTTCCCAACGTTATTGCCATTTCATCCAGACTACTCAGTGTCCAAAATTACGATTAGCGTTCGGTCAGCATTTTCCTCATCAATCGTTCTTCATTGATTACGTGTCCTCTGTATAACAAGCAGGAAAACAATGAGTGCGAAAGATGAGACGTTCATTTAAGGTATTCCTTTTACGAACCCGAATATTTAACAATCAACTCATTTTCGTCTACAATTAAGTAAAAACACATTCCAATTTACTGATCAAATTTCAAGTTAAGCTACCCATTTTTTGAGAAAAAATTACGACTTAAAAGGTCGTCTAATTCATGCAGTAAGGTAGGCGGGGTATGTTGAGCGATCGGGTAAGTTAGGCAATCGAAATATCTGGAAAACTAAACACCGCACGCGGGTGCATCAAATGGAGGAAAGAGAGGTATGGGGGAGGGCAACACATTACGCCATCGCCGGTTGCCCTGCGGCGCATGAGACGGCAATACGAAACGTTTTATTATTTTTGCACCCAAAAGTAAAAAAAAACGCGATTGAAAGATTTTCTTCTACCATTGTATGAGAAAAAATATTTCAAAGTTCATTGCAATTAATATTAATATTTCAAAACCTAAGTAATTAACAAGCAACTGTTGGTTTATTACTGCATTGTACCAAATCATGTTGCATACGTCTGATTTTTTTATGCAATTCTTACTTTGCCTAACTTACCCCATACCCATGCTCAAATTACCCCACTATCGGGGCAGGTTGAGCCAATATGGCCTTAGTCATTTGAAAGCGATTATCTGTGAAATAATAAGGATAAAAGGAATTTCGTCTACAGACTTTTTTCCCAGATAAATTTCCTATTGACCAAAGTAGGTTTCCTTTTTATACGGCAGACTGTTAAAGAATTACAAGGTGATAATTCCAAAATTGCTCAACATGCCCCTCCCTATCCTAAACGAGGGATGGATAACAAAAAAATTAGAATATTACTGTCTCATAGTGAGGCAGCCCTTAGTCAGTTCGTATGAGCTCAATTGGGCGAGCCAATCAGTAGCACGTAACTCAGACAGGCTAGCAGCATTTCTACTCAGGTTTATGTGAATTTTTTTATTGCAGTTCATCACTTACAATAATAATTGATTGTGACTTATTTTTATTACGCGCCACTGTAATCTATTAATGATAAGGGTCCTGGCTTATGCGCCCCAAAAATACGGCCTTCCACGAAAGGAATACCTTGATTGTGAGAGAAAATCCTATCTGACCTAACCCTGACGTTATATTCGCACTAAGAATAGGTGAGGGAGAGAAGAAGAGACGAAAATAATGCGGCACTAATCAATCGCGGAAATGTGATTTCCTTTGCCACGCTTTGTCAACAAAAGCTAAAGGAGCCCAAGCCCAATTTGACAATTCCTGAATCTAGATATGTCCTTCCTTTATTCCTGACTGTTTGGGCTACGAGAGATTTGAAAAGAATGTTGGATTCGATAAATGACGAGTCTGTCATCAATTTACAAAGGATTGCCAATGAATCGTTGGGCCGGGTAGGATTTCCATCCAGCGTTTTCTCCCGAATTCATGATGAAGTTGCGAACGGATACGATTGACGAGAAGAATGTTGGGCGAATCGCAGATACGTGGGAGGTTATCATCGCGAATAATAACGTGTAAAGTGTCGAGCAGGTTCGTGCGCACGGGTGCGCTGCGGTCAGGGTCGAAGTTGCCTACTCGACCAAAACCTAAGCCCTCACTGCGTGAAGTGCGCCAGGAGGTGCCCCCAGGCGTCTCACCAGGTCCCCGGTGCACGACCCGTCTGCGGAGCCGACGGAAACACGTACAAGAGTGCCTGCCATCTGCGACTAGCCGCCTGTCGCGCCGGTCGGGCCATTCCGATCGCCTATAAGGGCCACTGTAAACGTGAGTATTTTTTTTCTTTTACATTCTTTCACCTGTCTGTTCTGTGATTCGTCTTGTCCCTCAATTATGATTGGCGGCTCAGACTAACAAGGAACATCACTTTGGTGTCCGCCATCGATTTTGTTGAAACTCATGTATATGGTAAAGTATGAAAAACTATTAGATACGTAGTTTTTCATCGGTGGCAAAAAGGTTTCAAAGGGTGAAATCACCCCTTGGAACGAAACATGTCAAGGGCTGAGTTTGCAATTACACCCGCAAGTAGTCCAGCGATTTCAGTGAAACTGAAACGAGAATTCTTCTAATGCGAAACGATAAAAAATCCACTATGGTTACATTGAAAAAAAACAGCATTTAAGGTAGTAGTCTCGTCACAGTCACGATGAAAAGTTTATTCTTCGCTCAATCGATGAATGCTTTGAAATATTGCGAAGTATCGTTATAATGTAGGTTATACATCTTATCAGGATGTAAAAACTTATAAAGTAATGATGAAAATGCCTAATATAAGGTTTACCTAATCCTCACTTTTGTATCAGACTATCCATTCTGGCTACTAATACGTAGATACTCTGCGTATTCTACACACTTCTATAATCTAGTTCTAATCTCCATTCGCTTCGTGGCGCTAGCTTCGCTAGACATTGCTTAATTTAAATCGCTATATCTCCGAAAGTGGACGATCAAGATTCATGATTTTTTACCCACTTCGTCATATGGTCCTCTGTAATTGAGAATTAAAAAAAATCTGTCGAAAAGTTTCGAAGTTATTGCGTGAAATGTGAAAATTTCCATTGCTCCCCATAAGAACACGTGTGAAACCGTGCAATCTTTGATTGCCAATATCTCGAATACACAAGGGTGAATCCTTTTGAAATTTTGCAGGTAATCACTTCAGTGTCTTGAATCGGTCCTCAAAATAAAAAAAAATCTATAGAAAAACGCCTTGGCGAGACTACTACCTTAAGGGATGAACTTCCCCTTTATTTTTCTTTCCCTCACCCCACATTTGAAAGGGGTGCATTAAATTGAACGTAATTGGCAACACTTTAAAGGGAGGACAAAATTACAGTTTAGGTACTTTTGCATTTTTGCCGAATATGAAGCTTAAGGAGTTACGTGGGTTTCGAAGCAAAAAAAAACGCATATTTTCTCTATTTTTTAAAATATAATATATAAATTATCTATTCATAATGTTAAGCACATAAAAGAGTAATATTTCAACAATATTTAAAAAAAATTTAATAAAAAAATTTGGGTAATTCAGCCGGTTTCCGGAGACCCCTTAAAAAAAGTGTCCTCGTGGTGGTCAGGATAACTCATGCTAGCTTTATGTGAAATTAAAAAACCAAATTTTTTCTGTTGGTAGATAAGTATAGCTCATGATAGAACGAAGGATTTAAATAAAAATTTAAATTTGAATTTTTGGCAGAGTTGTATGCAAAATAGTTCAATTTTTGGTACAATTTACACTATGTATAGTCTTGTAAAATTAGTTGTAATCGAAAAAAAACCTTCGTTCAATAACTAGCCAATACTATTTTGAAGAAGTGTGCAAAATTTCAATAAGGTCGGTGCATTAGTTTTTGAGAAATCGTGTCCACCGACTTCAAAAATAGTGTTTTGAGAAAAATGCGTATACCTACGTCGCTCCCGGCCGTTATTTCCCAGGGGGGGGGAATTCCCAAAGACTCTCTCTCCTAGACTTTTACTCCGATTGACTTAAAACTTTGGGAGAATATGCTAGACATGTTGTACTATTAGATAATAAATTTAAAAAAATGAATTTTTTTAAATTTTCCAATCCACGTAACTCCTCAGTGGGTCAAACCATATGCCATACATTTTCGACGATTTTTAATGAAAATTTCATGTTTTAGGGGACTTTAATGGTGAATTCGTAATCAGGAGGTGAAAATACATCGATATAGAGTTGTAAAAGAATATATTTAAAATCCAAATATTTTTCCCATCTCGGTAAAAAATTAATGCTGTCACTGAATTGTCGACCGTTTCTTTTCTGTTTCGATTTAGAACTCTCTTCCATGTTCATTCTTTTCGTTATCGTTTGATCTTCAAAATGCCGTTGGATTTAGTGAGCTCCGATAATCTTTCCACTTTTGGCAGAATTTTAAAGGCGAACCATCGATTTTCACAAATTTTCCCATATTCTAAATATCAATTTTGAGTTTTAAAAAATATTTTGTATCAGCGTATACATTTAAATACAGAAAAGAACAAGTACGATGAGAAACTTCAAGTAGCGGGTGGTTTACCTCATTGAGCTTTCTATCCAGAAAAAATGCAAGAATACGTGAATTTCTATTTTATCCCTCTTCAAAGTGTTCTCCGTTTCATTCAATTTTCATGCAGGTTTCAATTTTCTAGTAGGATGAGTGAAAGAAAAAAATCAAAGCGTGGCTAACGCCTTGATTTTTTTTTCTATGTACTCATAGTGGATTTCTGATAGTTTTAGATGAGAAGAATTTCCATTTTTATTTCACGGAAACTAGTGGACAGCTTGCGGGTGAAACTGCAAAATCAACCCTTGACATGTTTCACTCTAAGGGCTGGTTTCACCCCTTGAAACAGTTTTTTCACAGCTGAGAAAACATACCTATCTTATAGTTTTTAATGTTCTACCACATACATGAGTTTCAACAAACTCGAAGGCGGGCTTCTTGTGAATTTGAGGGAGGCTTGAAAAGCCTTGAAGAAACTTTGGGGGAGCTGCCACTTGGTTCAAATCAACGATCAGGTATTTTCCACTTTGTCATAAACTGAAATTTGTCGCCCACTTTGTCTCACCTGGTACAATAATTCATTGATGACAAAAAAAAAAGAAACGTTGCAAACGAGCAAATCAACGAGTATGGAAAAATTGGCAGCCTGTATTATACTTTAGTCACTATCGGGTAGGTCGACTTTAATAGCGCATTGACTAACAGCGTCGAACCACTGACCCAGACCGAGGGCGAGCCCTCGTTGCAGCACACGCAGACGCGACGGGACCCTTCTTCCTTCCGTTTTGTCTGGCAGATCTATTGCTTCTACCGCGTATACGTAATTGCAAACACATACGGCTTGATGTACTGTAACTTCCGGTTGGCAGCTCGATGTGGCGTGCCAGGCTTGTAACCATTTCAACGGTTTTTATTTTTTGTTCTCTCTAAATAGCCGACAAAGATGATTAATTAATTTATCGATAAGGGTATAGAAAAAGATCCAACGACTGCCGCATTTCTCTTCACTCGTAATCTTGAAGAAGAATTGAATCTTGAAGAGAATGAGTGTGGGCAGGGAAACGATCAATCAGACGATATTCTCATTAAGGTCGTAGTCTCGCTAAGGCGTTTTTCTATAGATTTTTATTTTATTTTGAGGACCTATTCAGGACACTGAAGTGATTACCTGCAAAATTTCAAAAGAATTCACCGATGTGTATTCGAGATATTGGCAATCAAAGATTACACGGTTTTACACGTGTTCTTATGGGGAGCAGTGGAAAATTTCACATTTCACGCAATAACTTCGAAACTTTTCTACAGATTTTTTTTAAATTCTCAACTACAGAGGAACATATGTGTATGGCGAAATGGGTTTAAAAAAATCATGAATTTTGAGCGATTTAAATTAAGCAATGTCTAGCTACGCTAGCGCCACGAAGCGACTGGATAGTCTGATACAAAAGTGAGGGTTAGGTAAACATTATATTAGGCGTTTTCATCATTACTTTATAATTTTTTACATCCCGATAAGATGTACAACCTACATTATAAGGATATTTCGCAATACTTCGAAGCTTTCATCGATTGAGCGGAAAATAAACTTTTCAACGTGACTGTGGCGAGACTACTACCTTAAGGGGTGAGGGCTACTTGTAACGCCGAAAAAAACACTTTTTGCGGAATTTTTTTTAACAGGTTTTATTATTTTTTGAAAAATATTTTCCCATATGAATGATCACTATTTCTAGTAGCTACAGTAAAATTTTCATTGAAAAATAATGATAAATAAGCGAGATGCAGTCAGTCTGCGAGGGGTCTAGAAAAAAGGTGTTTCGCGGTGATCACTGCTGCTCATCACTGGATCATCTGAAACCAAAAAAATTAACGGGGATCATTAGTATATCATATTGGGCCCAGGATGGACGAAGGGTTAATGAAAATTTCGAATTTTTACAAAGTGGCGGTTGTTCAAGGTAAAAACTTGTTTTTCGACCAAAATTTCACTCATATTTTCAGTTAAAAAAAAAACTATTCACCGCCGATAAAAATCCTTCGTCCATCCAGGGGACAATTATGTACAGAATAAGTGATACAAATTTAAAAACGATCGGTCAAGCCGTTCTGGAGCTACAGTGATCACCGAATTTGAATACGTGCTTTCGAGAAAAACGCGTTTAAAGTTTTAAGTGCAATTTACATGCAAATAAAAAAATTACTTTTGGACTTACATTGAATCATCTATTCCGGCACCATAAAGTGACCCTTCCTTCGCCTGAGCAGTCGCAGTAAAAGTGATTTTGAGCACAGTAGAAGCAACTTTGAGCACGATTTTGAGCGCAGTAGAAGCAACTTTGAGCACAGCCACCTCGTGTCGAGGCGGTTGTGCTTAAAGTTGTATATGTTCATGAACAACGCTCCGATTTGTCTAAAATTTTCAGAGAATACTTTTGCAATGCTGTACGTTGAGAAAATGCAAAAAAAAACGATTTTTTGAAAATGCTGACTAGCCCTCACCTCTTAAAAGGGATTCAGAGTGAAAAGAGACAAAATCAACAGACATTGTAAATTGAGAAAGAACACACGAGCAACAATTCGAAAAGTTAACCCATTATTTGCATTGTAAAAACCTAAAGCCTGTAACCTCAAACCTCAAACGACGACTACCACATCTCTATAGGGTTTTGATAGGGACGCCGCCCGTAGAGAGTCCACATTGGAATCCAAGTGGATACCACGCTATTTCAAGATTGACGTTTTAGAATTTTATTTGAAATGCTGAAGCGGAATTTGTTGGATCTCCCAAAAACAAATATCCTTTCGTGATCCCGTGCACAAATTTCTTGGGAAGTCCCAAGATGTACCCACATCTCTGCCGGGATTTGTTAGGGACACCGCACATAAGGAATCATCATTGGGATCGAATTGGATTCTGCACTGTTCCCCGATGAACGCCATTTGAGAATGTTTACCGAGTTCGAGTCGAACATATATGAAACGTTACCAGAAAAAAACTCGGCGGGTTAAAACATAATCTGCACACTGCGTGAGCGTGTACGTGGATAATGATATTGTGTCAAAGTGCAATCAAATAAATAACAAACGGCACTTACAGTGGATTTTCAGTGATATGATTCAAATCGATTTTTGTCACATGTAAGCTTTTAAAAATAATGTAATGTAGTAAAATGCCCCGCAAATACTCTTTTTTTGGAACGAAATTTTACATATTTAACAGTATGAAAAAAAGTTGTTTACAATTCGGCGGAATGGCATACACTGAATTTCAAGCTTGCTTATAGTACTTCTTCACAGATGCGTTACCATATTAAGGCATCAGCCTCCATATATTGCATATATTTTGAAGAATTTTTTTTCATAATAAAATTTATCTCCATATTTTAATCTTTTTATCCATACAAATAGAAGTTTCAAAGTACAAGAATTTTTTTATTTATTTATTTTGGTGATCTGGCTGCCTGAAGTGAGCCCTGCTTTCACCTTGTCGATAATGAATCTTAACATTGGAGCATCTGAAAGCAAAAAGTCGAGTATTTTATTACAAAGTGGAGTTGTATTTATGATCCCTGCTAAAAACTTTCACCCCCGATAAAAAGAAAACATAAAGGCGCACTTTTGAAATTTTTGACTGTTTTTTACAACTTTAATTGTTTAAAAATAGGATAAAATATTAATGAATATTTATACCGTTAGTAGGGGTCAAAGAGATTTAAATAATGTTATCACCGTATTTCTACAGATATGTTATATACGAAACTGATGTGTTTAGAAAAACGAAAATTTCCGAAAATCGACTGATACTGATCCCTCAAACTAAATGCACGCAGTTCTGGTAACGCCATCTGTTGGAAAACAGCGAGAACTTATTCAACGTCCTAATATATCTATGTATTTTGTTTCGAAAATTCAACGTGCCGAATACGATGAGATCCATCAAGAATCGTATCGGATTCTTTTCGATAATCTGGCAATCCTTTAGGATTTAAGTTGGTTTCGTACATTGGATTCCCATGGGGAATCTCGATTAGAATCCAATATACGAGCGTGACGTTTCAGTATAGAGATCTAACGCGATGATCCAAAGGATCCTTATCAAGAATTAGAGACAAATATGGGAATCCAATTGGATCTATATCAGGGAGTATGGACAAATATGGGAATCCAATTGGATCTCTATGACAATTTCTGTATGGGAGATGGCAGATAGAACGCCTAGATGAATCGCCCTCGCCCTGTACTTGACCCACTGTTCGGCAAATTCCTGCTCATTGATGACTAAGCCCGCGTCTTCAAGTACCAGCTCCTTGCGAATGCGTGATTTGCCCAACAATCGATTTCCACAGTCTCTCAGGACTACGCTCGAGCACCCCGCTGACCGGACTCTAATTTAGACCACCAAAACATTTGCATCGCCGAGGTTGGTTCCCAACTTTACCCGTTGTCAAATCCACGTATCCCACCCAAACACAATCATTATTCAAGCCCACGTACTCGACCCAAGCATTCTCGTCACCCACGTCAGTTCATGACTTCAGACAGGCCTGGGGAGCGCGACAGCCGGAATTCTCGGTTGAGATATCCGCGAGATTGGAATGTGCGAAATATCCATCGAAACCCTTACTGGGAACAATGATAGAAGTGCGCGACGGCGAACGAGACGCGGAATAAACAAAACGGGCCGAGTCTGATGCGGAGGATGGATTTAAAAATAGAATTTTAAGGCGCGCCGATAAAGCCCCCTCCGCCCCCGTCGTGTCCCTCTCGGTTCCCCCTTCCGCGATTTTTTTTTAGCACTGCGCGCGGAGGTGAAGATTGCAGTCTGAGGGATAGGAGGAGGAGGGAGGGGGCTGTTGTGGTGGCTGCATCTTAAAGAGGACACGTCCTGCAGACGGATACGCGCACACTCGCGCACGCAACCCGAGCCAGAAGAAGCCCTTTTTCGACGGCTGAAAACACGTTCTCTGTCCATGTGTGTGTGTCTGTTGGAAGAGGGAGAAAGTACGAGAGAGGAGACACAGAGAGAGAAAGAGAGAGATGCCGATGGTTTTGCATCGAAATTGTGGGCCTCATTGTTATCTCTTCTCTACCCTCATCCACCCCTCCTCACTCCCAACTGCTCGCCCTCTCCGTCTCTCTCTCTCTCTCTCTCTCTCTCTCTCTCTCTCTCTCTCTCTCTCTCTGACTCTTCCTGTCGCAAAGTATCTCCTTTTTTCGTATGTGTATTCCTGTGCCGAACTTTTACCGAAATCTCGTTCGCAGGTGTCGTAATCTTTTAACGACCCAAGAGGGACAGTGATATATACATTTTGTTATTCCTTTTTTTTTAAGGGGCCAGGTCTCGCAATTTTGCGAAAGAAACGAAGAGGGAGAATAAGAAATGGTCACGTTGATAATAAGATCGCGAGAGAAATGGTGAAATTGAAAGGGTAGCTTCTTTTGGTCCCTCCATTTTTCTTCTCCCGTGATCCTCTCTCTCTCTCTCTTTCTTTATCTCTCTCTCTCTCTTTCTTTCTTTCTCTCTCTCTCTCTCCCTCTCTCTCTCTCTCTCTCTCTCTCTCTCTCTCTCTCTCTCTCTCTCTCTCTCTCTCTCTCTCTCTTTCTCTTTCTCTCTTCTTCTCTCTCATCTCTCAGAGAGAAATAAGTTTCGAGAAAGGAGTAGGAGGATGCCGAAAATAAACCCGCAGGAGTGAAGAGGCGCCTCCGGGCACGTCGACGTGTAAACATCGTATAAACTGGTATGCGGGAATGCACGATGCATCGAACGAGCTTGCCACGGAGTGAGGGAGAAAGGGTCGACTCTTTTACCCGGGACCACGATCTCACCGTATCACGAATATATTTGTACGAGCGGCTGGCTCCCTCTCTCTCTCTCTCTCTCTCTCTCTCTCTCTCTCTCTCTCTTCCTCCCTCGCTCTTTCTCTGTCTCTTTCTTCGGGCGAAAAGCTTATTACGTGCCTGGTTCTCGTATGGATATCATACGTGCATCATGCAGACCGATGAGTCAAAAGTGTTTACCGTTTCATCGGCATAAAATACTTATATAAATGATGATGGGCATTCCAGGTTAGCCTATTTTCGTAACTTATCCTTTGGCGTTTCGATCGAGTTTTCATTGTATCGTTCCCAAAATTCTAAAGTGATTTTGGATAATTTTTCCTGGTTGCAAGGATCGTAGGATCATTCCGTGTTCTCCGACAATCGCGCTTTCATAAGACTATCCAATGGACCAGCCTACGTCTATTGAGAATGGTCAGGCTATATTGTTATTTCCGGCAAACTGTGGGAGTCCCGTTATATCTTCCATAAGGCTCCACATATATTCGTAACTTCCACTTGGAACGAAGAAATCCGCGAAAAGATGGTTACGGCTTAATACGTCGGATAAAGTGGCGATCGAATTTCAAAAGATGGCAAATGTTAATGGCCGATCGAACGCGTCTAATAGATGACATAAGAACGAAAGAGTCTTCCTGGCGCGTCGAAGAGCCCGCGAGGCTTCTCAGCGCCATGTTATGCCGTTGATGGTGAACGCATTCGTACACCGCTGCATGTCCTTGTCGCGTCCTTGCCACCCGGTCATTCACCGCGTCGCACTGAAAATGTGTGTACGAGGTGGTGGAAGAGAGAGAGAGAGGCGCGGAGAGGAACAGCCAGGGGGGGGAGAGAGAGAGAGAGAGAGAGAGAGAGAGAGAGAGAGAGGTCCGGATAATAAAAGAGTCGGGATAGGCAGTGGAGAGGCAGCGCATTACACCCACGCAACCGACACATTCGAGTTTGGGAACCTGACCCGCGCGGCCTTTTACGCTTGCGATTCTTACGAGAAGGAGAAAGAGTCACCGAGCCAACCACCCCCGCCGTTCACCCCTCCCACCCCGCGAACCTTCCATAAATAACTTGCCACGGTTTCGTCTTCGCCCGCTTGACTCTATCGTTATTCGTCTCGTCGTCGTCCCCGTCGGCGCACATACATCCGAGAGACTCTTTCCCTGTCGTCGAGACACCAGCAAACGAGGCAGATGCGACGACGCGACAAGATCGCCGAGCTAACTTTCTCCCTTGTCGCCAGTCGTATAATAATTATATCGAAGCCTGCGAAGACCGGAAATTCGTCCTCAAACTCCGAAGAATCGTTGATTCTTGTGCTGGACATCAAAGAGTCAGCCACCGACGTTTAACCGGATAACCGGATTGAGACCGCAACCATAATATGGTCAATATCAATAAAATCAATACAATCAATGAAATCAATGAAAGGGTCTTATAGAATATTTATTCAAGTTTTCAAAAGTGTCCTTTAATTCTATATCCGATCATTGGTTGTTGAGATGTCGATGATCAAAGAAAAAAGGATCTTTTTTCATTCAAAGTCGGATATCTCAGCAAAAAATTTACTTAGAGAGACTAACAGAAACGCAAATTGAAGCTGCATAAACAAGCTAACTGACCTATGCATTGATTTAACGGAAAAAAAAATTCCCGAGCCCGTGGAGCCTTGAAAAAGAAACAATCAAATTTTGAAAACTTTTGTCTCGCGCTATTTCTTATGATTGCGCGATGACCGTGGCTCACAAAAAAGTGTTGCCACAACTTCAAAATGCTTTTTTTTCATCTCGATACTACGATCTTTCACACAGATACAGCGCTTCAAAAAACACTAAAAAAAATTGAAAAAAGTTCCTGTTCCTTTAATTCTTTAGAGTAGTACCTATAAGCGATTTTGGTGGCGTGTTTGACTATCTACTAGCCCCGCAATAACTATAAACTATTGTAAAAGGGTTGACAATATACAGCGGCATGCAAAAGTTTCGGGCCACCCAATTTTTTTTGCGTAAAGTGATAAAATATTAAATTTCTAAACTCGTTAGTAATTTCAAATTTTAAGCCCGGCTTTGTACGCACAATTTATTTGCATTTTTTATCGTACTAGTTTCAAAACATACTTGAAAAATCAGTATTATTTCTGTCGCAATGGCGAAACACACGGATATTGAGGTCCGTAAAATCACGTTAAAACTTTCTTCAAAAGGAATTAATTCTCGCTATGTTGCGACTACCTTATCCAGTGTAAAAATCACGGTCAAACGTATTATTCGAAAATATAAATTAACAAATTCGTTGTGTGTCAAGAAGTGGTAGACCGCGAAAAACTACGGAATACGTTGACAAAAATATAAAAATAAATGGCGTTATAGATCCACGGAAAACTGCAGCAGGCATTTCGAGAAAATTACGTAGTGAAAGTCATGCCGACATTAGTCGGAGTAAAGTATCCCGACGTCTGAAGTCTGTAGGACTGATTGGACGCATTGGTGTAAAAAAAATTACTCATCAGTAAAAAGAATCGAAAGGTCAAATTGAATTTTGCAAAAAAAATATCAGCATTGGACAGCATCAGATTGGCGGAAAAGCGAACTTTTTCCGATGAATCCAAATTTCAATTATTCGAAAGTGATGGTCGGAAGTACGTGAGACGTCCAGCAGGTGACAGGTTTAATCGAAGGTATCAAATTCCGACCGTAAAACGCGGTGGTGGGAACATTAAAGTTTGGGGAGCATTTTCTGACCGCAGCGTTGGTCCGCTGGTAGAAATTCAAGGCAATGTGAACGCTACAATGTACAGAAATATATTTCAAGACCTCCAATTTTCAATTAAAAAAATTCCGTGTGGTTAAGTTTTTCAACACGATAACGACCCCATACATGCTTCACGTCTTGTAAAAAAAATGTCTTCTAAGTCGAAAAGTCCGCCTTCTCGACTGGTCATCGCAATCGCCGGACTTAAATCCGATTGATCGTTTGTGGCAAGACCTAAAAGATCGTGCTGGAACAAGAAAACACTCTAACAAGACGGAATTGTGGAATCATTTGCGACGTGAGTCGGAAAAACTTGCCACAAGAACGGATCTCACAATTAATAGCGTCCATGCCTCGTCGATGTACCGCAGCTATCGCTGCTGAGGGCATGGCAACAAAGCACTGAGTCAAGTAAAGAAGACCGAATCACGTTTTTTTTTAATGTCAAAAATTTTTGTTATATTTCTCATCCGCAATAGTATGTGGGCCAATACTTGAGCACACTCGTTAAATGAAAAGTGACAGACAATCAAATATTTAAGAACAATATCTATTCCTATAACTAATTTTTTTCAAATATAAATGAATACGTGTTGTCATAACTTGTTTATTTTTCCCCACCGTCGTATTTCAATGCAATATGCCTGGAAAATAGGATGGCTCAAAACTTTTGCACGCAACTGCAGTTATGGTTAATTCAGCGATATCGCAAAATCGGCACACGAATTATAATGCTGTATGCCGTACGTTAAGTTTTGCTCCAGAAACTTCTACTATTCTATTCACAGCACACGGAGAGAATTAAATGTTAAAAATTACCGTGCAGTAACGGTAACTAGATGACAACCCTGAAACTTCGCTTATTATTACTGAGTAAACCACAGATTTTCACGAAAATAAAATAAAATTTCTTCTTCAGATAGAAAATTTTACCAGATTTTCTAGTAAATTTTGATGTGTAACAAAATACGCAAAATTTAAATTTAAAAAATATATAATACCAGCGAAATTTTACTTTGCATTTTATTATTTTGTGCCTTTCAAAAATGTCTATAAAAAAGTATCGTCTTTATAACAGTTATTTTAAGATTTATTTTAAAATTTAATGAGTGTTATAGGAAAATGTAGTGTGCTCTCGGTAAAAATTATCGTGCGCGCTACCCTTCTTGTATAGTAAAATTTTAGCTACGTATTTGAAATTTTCTGTAACGTGAGTTAAAAAAACTTGTCGCATACGAATTATTATGCTTCTCTCACTTGTCACCACATTGAAACATATCACGGTAATTTTTACCGTGAAATTCACGACAAAAATTACTTTTTAATTCTCTCCGTGCATAAGTGCCCCGATTTTGTAATAGCACTGAATTAACTATATCGATATTGTAAAGCCTTTTGCTATAGTCAATAGTTATTTCGGGGATACTAGATAGTCAAACACACCTCCGAAATCGCATGTTTAGACATACTTTTCGCTTATTGCTGTGTTAACCATATTATAATTGCGGGGTCAATAAACATTTTTATCGTTGTATATATATTTCAGTCCTGTTCACTATTAGGATCTTGGCGGATTTATTTTTTGATAATTTATGAAAATATCCAGCCTATGAAAACCTACTAAAGGGTATCTCAAAATTGAGTCATTAAATGATTTTTTTTTATTGTAAAGATCACGTGCAGTTTTTAAAGCAAAGTATTTTTATTTTTTTTTCAACAATTAACAACGATATAGCACTTTGAAATGGTTGTTCTGTTCGGTTTGGAAAAAACGCGCCGAGAGCATCCGAAGTTACCCGAGTGCTCTGTGACGTCACCGTTCGAAAGCCGGCATAAGAACTACTCGTGTGATACGAGTATCTGTCAACGATGGCAACGACAAAATCGTTTACGGCTTGTTTGGTTTCTGTTTGTATAAATACGATGAAATGTGCCCCTAATAGGTATTTCTGAATGTGCCACAAGACATAAAACGTCGAAATCTGTGGTTCGATGCAGCACGATGTGCCAACCCGAAATCATCGTCCACTTATTTTTTATCTGAAGACCACTTTGATGTCAGTGTAAACGTGTTATAACATCAACTGATTGATTGATTTTTTTTTAATACGTCTTTCTCAAAATACTTATGATACGTAGCAACAATAACGGACGGAATTTATTAAGCCTCTCCTAACCTAAAATTTTTCAGTTACCCACGGTCGGTAAATTACTCGAATTTGCTTTCACAAATGCACTTTCACACATTGTTACACAAAAATTAAACTAGTTTTCGACTTTTTTAAAAATCTCGAGATGTTTTCAGATGTAAAGTGACACCAAATTTTCCCATTTGTGTACCCTTGCGTCTAAGTCGTATACAAAGCATATTCGGTCGCGTTCGAACGATGACGTCACAAGCACCAGGACCGATAGGGTGGCCATTTCGCGTCAACATCTACAATTTGAATTATCGTGATATAAAAACAATTAATAAATATCTTTAGAATGATTTCAAAGAAAAACCCTTTTGACATTCTGTTTAATTATCATAAAAAATCAATTCTAAATTTATAAAAAACGAACATTTTTTTTAAACTCAATTCACGCAAGAAGTAATTTTGATAGAAACCACAGGTTTTGAATTAAAAGTTGTAAATTGTTTATTGTGATTCATAACGTATACAGTATAGGGTTATATATGGAATAGCATATGCATTTGTTTCTCAACAATCACTCGTGGATTTTCTGAACCCCAAATGCAACAATTTTGTCGATTAACGAAGTCATCAAGATGAAAATGAGCCTCGTCGCTGAAGATGATTTTGTTCGAAAAATCAGCATCCACTTGTTGTTGTTTCATAATCCATTCAACGAACTCTCTTCGCTGTGCGTGGTCAGTATAGCTTCAGTTCTTGAGTCAATTGAACTTCGTAAGCATGAAGATGCAAATCTTTCGTGAGAATACGCTGTAGAGAGCTTCTCGAAATGTCCAATTCTTGACCACCTTGCCGAATTGATGTTTCTGGACTCTCGGTAACACTCTCACGAACTGCTTCGATGTTTTGTGTTGAACGACTTGTTGAAGAGCGGCTAGAGTGTCTAAGATTACTAATTTATCCAGTCTTCCTGAATTTTTTAAATTAATCTCACCACAGTTGATGAAGTTGAATCACTATTCCTACTATATTTTGTACGAAAATTGCGAACTGTAGCTGCTAACCTTCATTATTTTTTAAAATATTGGTCAACAATGAAAACGCGTTGTACTTTCGTGTAGCGCTCTATTTTTAATAACCTCGAGCTGTCAGCTGTCACGCTGTCTTTTTTCGTTGGCAACACTTTACCATACAAATGACGCAAAATTCAAATCTTGCGTGACTTTTAGGACAACCTTTATATTATATATCATTGAGCAATCAACGTAGCTTGTAAGATTGTTGGTTACGGTTACCATATGTGCATAATTTACGCAGCTGCTAAGATATCAATAAGCAGTACTATATTTTTGTCAGTATCCATGACTATAAAATATTATTGTCCCCTCAGAGAAATATAAAATATTTTTGAAAATACCATACATTTCTCGCAGTGTAGTCACCTGTGTAGGCTCCTGACGACCACTTGTCGCCTCCATTGCTCTCGCTGGTGTCACTTCCGCCATGACTATAGTCGTCCACCTCAATGATCGACACGCAAGCTGCGCGCTGATTGAGGCAGATTCAACAGCGGCTGCCGAGTGATCCGCGGACTCCTTTCCGGCTGACATTGTACACGTTTCTTCTGTCCCGTCCTCTTCTTCGTGGTCGACGTCCACGAAGACGTTGTATCGCTCCAGCCAATGCAAACAAGGTTGAGCACCTCAAAGAGGAATGGAGAAAGGAGGCTTCCTGGCTCGACTGTGAGCGAGGTATGCCGTTCGTTCCATCGCGTCTCCCCGAGTCCCTGCCTTCCTTCCCGCCCCTTTCCGCTCCGGCCCCCCGAGCTCTCCTTACAGGATTCTTCTCTTCTCGCTTCGGCGGAGCTCTCGCCGGCTTTGCGCGTTCTTGTACCGCTGATGTACTTACTTCGTCGCTCCTCTCGCTCGCCCCTTGTCTAGGTGAGCAAATCTTCGCTTCCCCGAGGAATCGCACTGAAATATTCAAATATACTCATAGAAGAGGACGTCCAATCGGACAACGAAGAACAATCTAAAAGCGGACACGTCGCCCACGAAACCCGTCCGGAAGTCCACTTTTTTCGCCAGCTCTTGCCGAAGACAAATGATCAGTGAAGAAAAAAAGTTGAAGCATCGAAACTCAGGGAAATTTATAGTTGCACCGACGAGAGAGAGCATGTGCTCCGGTGTTGTTACGTGGACGGAACAAAATAAGATTCGGTTGCCAAAAATATACTCGCGTCAGTGACGCGTGTGCTTTGATTCGCAGGTTTGGCGAGGAGGAAATGTCAACGATGACAAAGACCCTGATTTTCTTTCGATCTCTTTGGGTGTCCACGAAACGCTTGTTTTTTTTTACATACTTTCATCTTTTTTAGCCTGTATTTTCGAAACTGCGTGACCTTCACTTCTACACCCACACATGTACATAATGCACTACTCACACTTACCGAGGAAATTTCCATTCTCGAAATCTATTTTCAACGTGTACTTGAGGATCAAGGTGGCGAAACAAGCCGCCGGTAATTGGCGACAGGAAGTACTTACTGACGCGACGGTGTTGCGTGTAAGCGATGAAAACATAATTTGGGTAGTTAAAACTTCTCTGCTGCGTTAATTGGGCTCCCAGTGCGCTGGCTGATTCATCATCTGCAGAAATTGTCGTAGGGGTCCAATTGCATGGAGATACTTATTATTGTTCCTACTTCCTTATGGGGATCCAATGGGTCATCGCATTGGATCCCTATGCTGAAACGTCACGCATGTACATTGGATTCTAAACGGGATTCCCCATGGGAATACAATGTACGAATCCAATTCGAATCCTAAAGAATTGCCACATTAACGAACTGAATCCGATACGATTCTTGATGGATCCCATCGCATTCTGTGCGTTGAATTTTCTAAACAATATATACAGGCCTACTGGTTATTGATCTCGATCCCGTGGAAGGGTTGTAGGACGTGTTTTCCGGTATCAAATAACCTTATGCTAAAGCGAACCATTCTTGAGATATTATTATTGTTATTAATTCTTTTAAAAGCGCGGTGTAGGCAATTGAATAAATTAATTTAAAAAAAATGTTTTGTGCAATTCTCTCAGGATAGCTAATAATGTGTAGTGGTTTTTTTTAAATGATCCGCAAACCAAGTAACTTGGTAATTTGTTAAATAAAATCTGCATTTGCGTCAAAAAAATTACTAAAATTATTAGACTTGCAGAGTTTTAGACCCCTAATTCAAAAGCCTTTGCAGATTATTCTTATTTTATTGTTAATAATTCTTTGTTACTGTATTCTTAAACTACAAATAATAGAAATAGTTTGATTCCATGCAAAACTTTTGTTTATTAATTTTTTAAGCTGTCTACCGCGCGCTTAAAAAACATGAAGATATTATCTTGAAAATGGTTTACTTTTGCATAAAGCATAACAGAGTTATTTGATAGCCGAAAACATGGCCTACGACCCTTTCGCGTGATCTTGACCAATAACCAGTAGCCCTGAATAGATATACAAAACGAATGGGTCTTAAAAAGTGTGAATCTTATTTTTTTTAAGTATAAATACTTAAGGGAACATTCCAGTGTGACTTGCCTGGAAATTGCTGATATTCGTGGTTTTTTTAAATATAATAACTGATAACCAGTACGGTTTATGTTGCACATAAAAATATTTTTTAATGTTTTAGTTTCATTTTTTATATAATTGTTTGGCCACTGCAAAATGATGCTTGAAAAAAATCGCGCCTGACTCTGGAAAGTCCGACTCTTCCAAAAATTGTCTGAAAGAAAAAACCAAAAAGATTATTAATCAGTATGAAAAAGTGTAGAGGCGTACGGAGGATTTTGTTTTGATAAAATTTAATAAAATGGTGGCCATTCCAAAATTAAGTGTCAAATTGGGCCTTTTTTCGACAGTTTTACGGAGAAAAAAATGTGATATTTTCAAATAAAAAAAAACACTTCCGTACGACGTTAAGGAATGGGTGGAAGAATGATGTAGCAAAATTTGAGACGAATAGCTTGAAAACTCTTCGTTTTTAAAACTTCCACAGTTTTGAAAAACGACGTTTCGAGAAAAACGTTGTTCACCAACACGAGGTCTCACGCAGCGGGGCGAATCCCTTTTTCTAAGAAACTATGTACTGACCGGAATAATTCGAATTTCGCGACCAAAATTCGACAGTATGTTTATAAAAGTCCATGTTTTTGGATAATAAAAAAAAACTATTTTCAAAAATGTTACACTGGAATGGTCCTTTAAGAAAGTATATCTTAAAAGTCGATTTGACTTTACTGAAAGTCCACTTTAATTATCGTTATTTATTTTACTGCACTTTAGCATAATATTACCACACACGCTCGCGAAACGTACAGGTTAACGGGATACATGGGTTTCGAACCCAGATTTTTAAAAATATAGTATATAAATTATTTTATTCAAAATATTAAGCACATAAAAGAGCAACATTTCAAGAATTTTAAAAAAAAATTTCATCCAAAAATTTGGGAAATTCAGCCGATGGGACCTGGTTTCCGGAAACGCCTAAAAAAAGTGTCCTCGTAGTGGTCAGGATAACTCATGATAGCCTTATCTGAAATTAAAAAACCAATTTTTTTCTGTTAGAAGATAAGTATAGCTCATGATTAAACGAAGGATTTAAAAAAAAAAGTGAAATTCGATTCTTTGGCAGAGTTGTATGCAAAATAATTCAATTTTTGGTACAATTTACACTACGTATAGCCTTGTAAAATTAGTTGTAATCGAAAACAAAAAACCTTCGTTCAATCACTAGTCAATGCTATTTTGAAGAATTGTGCAAAATTTCAATAAGATCGGTGCGTTAGTTTTTGAGAAATCGTGTCCACCGACTTCAAAAATAGTGTTTTGAGAAAAATGTGTATACCTGCGTCGCTCCCGGCCGGTCTTTCCCAACGGGGGGAATTCCCAAAGGCTCTCTCTCTCCTAGACTTCTACTCCGATTTAATCAAAACTTTGGGAGAATATTCTAGACATATTGTACTATTAGATAATAAAATTAAAAAAAATGGATTTTTTGAAATTTTCAAAAAATCCTCAAATCAAAAAAAGCCTCTCGTGGCTTTACACATATTTTCGATTCAAACGTGCTAAGAATTTTCAAACGGCATTCATGGGGAACAGTGCATAATTCAATTGGATCTCAATGAGGACTCCCTATGAGCGGTGTCCCTAACAAATCCCTATAAAAATGTGTGTGCATGTTGGTATTCCCCAACAAATTTGTGCACGATAGCACGAAAGGATATTTTTTTTTTTGGGAAATCTCCAACAAATTCCTGTTGAGAATTTCAAATAAAACATTCTCAAACGACGTCTATCAGGAAATATCGCGGTATTCACTTGGATTTCAATGTGGACTCCATACGTGCAGCGTCCCTATCAAATCTCTATTGGGATGTAGTAGAAACTGGGGACTCCCCAACGAATTTCTGCACGAGATATGCGGATGATCCGAAGAGTGATGAGAATCGAATTGGCGAACAGCTTTGATGGAAAAGACCCGTGCAGAAATGATGTCATGGATACAGTCCAATTCGTACTCGGATCCTGGTTTCTCAATCGGGATCCAGACGGATATCGAATCGGATCTGGAGCGAAATGTAACGCTGGCAAATCGGATTTCAGCCAGGATCCCAATCCGGAACTATTAAGGACTCTAGTTAGAATCAAAATAGTTACTTTGCATAGGATCCAGGTTAGATTCCCGAACTATCTAGAACAAGATCTAGTTCGATATCAAATCGGATCCCAGGGATGAATGTAAAAATTGCCAAGAGATACCGATCCGTATCAGCTGGAGACGCTGGATGTTTTCTGAAATCATTTATTCAAGAATCTGTAAAAGATTAGGACAAAATTGAGGCTACAGTATAACTGTCAAAAGTTATATATTTCAGTAACAGCATTACAAACAAAATGCTTTACATTTAATAAAAATTTTCGAAAAAAAAACAATACATAGACCTTGAAAGACTTATATTTCCTGAAGAAAAGTTATATAGGTTATTTATTCTACGTAATTATATTTAAATTAAATGGAGATCGTTCGAACTAAGAAAATATGTATTTATTTTGCTAAGAAAAACGTATTTAATACGTATTTGAAATTCGTGCGACCGCGTCTCCTCCTTCTGCTACATAGTTGGGCGCCATCTGGATTCCGATGGGGATACCCGTTCTAGGGAATCCGTATCATATCCCGATCGGGATCCGATCGGAACCTAGGTATCCCTGAGAGCTTTCTGCACGGGAAGGATTTAATATAGGGACAGGGTCGCCAAGAAGAGAAAAGTCCGTCAACCCCAACCCCCGCATTCTTTAGCGTCTTCCTCGCAAATCGAAATCTTCAAAAGGGCGTACAGAAGATCTCAAGCACGCCGGAAAATTACATTGGCCACATACGTAGACAGGTTGATGGGAAGAGGACGACGGAGAGAAAAAGAATTTTGAGTGTCATGGGTGTGATGCGTGTAAAGTGCAGTTTGGTATTTTCTCGACACGCGCCGTGTACAACCCGTATAGTGCAAACGATGAATGACGGAAAGAGAAAAAAAGAGAAAGAGAGAGAGAGAGAGAGAGAGCACCAAGTGCACGACACACACCCAGAGTGTATTCGCGGTGCAGCATTCAAGTAAATAAGTAAACAACGGGAACGAAACGAGAGAGGCTCTCGCTCGAACCTTCTCTCCTGTAACTTCAATCTTTTACGCCATAACGTATATACGGATGTGTGTGCGTTCTTTGAAACAAGCGCGAGAAAATACGTGTCCACGGAGATGTCGCAGGACAAATAAAATGTACGCTTACTCGAGACTCCTCCCTCTCTCTCTCGCAGCGAAGGTGCGAAAGTCGTCGCGTTCGCAAATACCTGTCGTACGGTCGTGGACACACATACGTATTCATGTACACACGTATAAAGATAACGGCGATTTTGAGGACATTCGAGGACCGTCCTATCCCCGAAATCAACGATCACCGTTCCCGATAAGAGCGAACGATAAATATGTGCACAATGCTTCTTCGCCAGACTGTGTTATGCCGTAAAAAAAGCAAAGAGGGAAGAGGACGAACGAAGAAGTAACGTCCGAGACACCAAAAGGGCGCGACCTGAGGCAGAAAATAACCCCATGCGGAAAATTGGCAGGGCATCCCTAATACAATTCGAGGCCTTCAAGGGATTATTTGTGGATTCCTTTTCCGTGAAAGAGGCGGACCGGGCCCCTATTAGGGAATGGTAGGGTAGGTAGATTGACTAAGACTATGGTCTAAGTACGGAGGCCAAGTAAAGGCATTTAATGAGTGTAGTTGTAGATTCCCTAGTAGAGATTTCCTCAATACTACTAGACTTTGCTATTTATAGGGGAAAATCAGTATAAATTGCTTGACTAAAGAATTTGTGGCACGATAATTATTACTGATGCAACGGAAGCGTCATGACAGAAGCAGAAGCGGAAACAGATGTCAAAAGTAAATTTTAGCGGAAGCGAAACAGATGCGGATGCGGAAGCGGAAGTCTAAATACTATTTAAAAAAAATAACAATTCTTTGTCAAGTGCTATGTTTTCTTTATTAAATTAATATTCAAAATGTATTAACGCCAACTTATATTTAACAAAAAGTAATTTCGCCGCTTTTTCACCCTGCAATCTATTTCGATGCTCTTTGTGCGTGAGACCGGCTCCCCTGAATAATTGTTCACTGACTACGCTACTGGGAGGAGCTGACAAATACTGCCGCACTATTGACAAGAGACAATGTTACTTGTGTTCGTTTGATTTCCACCACATTAGGGGGTCTTCTTGCATAGGTAGTCTTTTATCTTTTTTGTACTCCAGTAGGTTTGATTGTAACACCAAAAGTAGATTGCCGCTATCTTTAGTTGGGTCTTGCTAGTCTTCGTTTATAGTTAAAATAAATTCCAACGTTTGTAACGAAATTTATAATTGAGGTGTATATTCTATAATTGGGACACAATTTGTTGAAGGCTGATCTTGGTTCTCAATTTGAATCCACCTACTCAACGCTCGCCCGCACCCGTGCCGCCGGCGCGTTCGGCTAGTAAGCGCGCATATCGTCAATCTCGCCATTTCTAGAAAGTTTCGATAAACGTCCGATATAAAAACGCGGAACCAGCTGCAAAAGTGGATGTGAAAAAGTGTGCGGAACTTCCTCAGTTGTGGAAGCAGAAGCAGAGCTCTGCTGCATCACTAATAATTGTCGAGATCGATTAAATATAATAATTAAACTATGCGTTTAGTAGACGAGCTGTGATGCCTTTAACCAACACGCATGCAGTGCGTTCATTGGAATAACGTGGGATCAAACGCGTCATAACATGCCATAGAATTCTAAGCCTCAAATGTATTGAAATAACACATTTTTTACAGTACACACACGCACGTACGTACCATATATGGCTGCAATAATAGTTATGAGGCACCGTTAAGACAATTTTAAGAGCTCTGGTTGTTTTGCCTTTAATAGCCCTCGGTAGCAAAGTGTGACCGGCCACTGATGGCCCACGTCAGGCTTCCGGACTAGGGCCTTAATAAAGTTAGGGAAAATTAAGATGGGCCCGATCAAAGACCGAACTCAATTTCCGCACGGGAAGATTAGGATTAAAGTGGTGAATATTGGGATGGGTATATTGGCTCTATGCCCACAACGGACAAAAATTATAATACACTCGGCTATTCATCTGTCAAATTTGTATGAGCGTAGTAAGGTAACGGTACCAATGCTCGGACAGGTCCCACTGTTCGGACAGTGGTTTGAATATTTCAATATATTTGCAATGCAATCAACAGGTAACGAAATGTGACACGTGTACCCTATTCAGGGTTCAATTATTTATGGATTACTGCAAAATTATACACTAATAACGAATTTTAATAGTAAAATTGACGAGTCATATTAAAGAATCCGAGACAGTCATCTCACGAATGCCCTTTTCTAAACCAAAGAGCTAAAAAGTTTCGATAATTTGTAATAGTAATAGGTGTTTATTTTTTTTTTATCGTTTTCTAGACTAGACTTACGACCTATCGAAAGCGAATCGAATAAGCTTTTCGCCACCATCGTCACAATTCTTTTTTTATTTCAAAGCAACAGAAAAAATATACATTTTGAAGAAATTTTACTCACTTTTTTCACTTTACTGAAAGGTCTTTTTGCCGTCTTCGGCCAGACAAATTGATTTGAAGCAAACAAATTGAATGCAAATGAGGCACGTTTTTTTAAATAATTCATCACAATATTATAACCACAATCCCCGAGCCTCTAACAGAGCCGACAAAAATACGAACGCTATCCGGCGCTAGTGTTGCGCACGAAACCAATAGTCGTTGGTTGCGTTCGCAGTCAATCTACTTCCGGTTCTTGCGGCCTTGTGCCTTGTTTGATTTTTTTATTTTATTTTTTCGAATTTTTTTATCAGGCAAGATGAGTCTGAGTGCAGCGTTCGTTTGAGGTCGACATGAGACATATCTCAGGCAAAGTACAGTACCGAAAAAGTGAAGCGGAATACGCCAGTAGCCTAGGCTGTAATACATTTGCACGTTGAAAGAGAGATAGAGAGAGATATGCCTCTCTCATGCTAAGGGGGTAAACAAACTGCAGCGGAGATATACTACGTGTGTAGGTGTGTCGGTATCTATGTGTGTATTTATTCTCTTTGGTACGTACGGGCAGCCGCGGGGATGTAGCGTGCATAATAATATGGAACTTCCTCCCTCTCTCTCTCTCTCTCGGTATCGATCCCTCCCGCTTGTCAGTCGATTAATCATCCACCGGCGTATATACAGCACTCACAGCTCTGTGTGGTAATCGTAATAGGCCATAAATTACCGGCATCTTACAAGCCAACGTGCACCGGCACTATCTCTACCCGCGAACCCCCTTTTTTTTCTTTCATAGTGAAGAACGTAAGATACCGATACAGAGGAAGAGAGAAAGAGAGAAAGAGAGAGAAGAAGAAGAAGAAGAAGAAGAAGAAGAAGAAGAAGAAGAAGTGGGAGGGTACGGTGTAGAGAGCGAAGAGGAAAAAATGAGGAAAAACACCATCCCGGTGTGCATTGTATACATCCCTTGAAAGTTGGCCGATTTGTTATTTGTTGCTGTCACTGAGTTACCATGCTCGATGATGCATCGCGCATCGCACCCCTTCGGGAGAAAGTGCGAGACAAAGATGCTCGAGAGAGGAGGTTGAAAGGGGGCGTGAAACTGACATGGTCGGAGAGGGGCAAGTCCCAGACGGTATTGCATCTTTCACGGTTTCCGATGTGGGTAACCTTCCTCCTTGCCTCGATCTGTCTTATCAGCCCTCTTCGTTCGTCCGGCATTCTCGCCCACCTTTCTGTATTGAAGCTTGTGATACGAGCTAGGCGAGAATGTACAACCTGTTTCACAAAAGCGTGTACGGCGAAACTCAAAAACTATTTGAAAGAAGGCATTGATAAAAAAAATATGCATGCACACACAATACAGGATATGAACCGTGATGCTTTATTGTTAACTAGCTACCGCCAGGGACTTCGTCTGCGTGGAATTTGGCCCATAAAAACTTCATTACCGGTAGCACCCCTTAATAGAGGTTATTTTTGAAAATAATAAAATATGGGTGTTATTAATTGTTTTGACGAATATTTATACCGAGTTTTATATTGATACACGTAAGCCATACAAACTTTTACATCCCATTTCATTTTCTTGGGGCTCGATTTTCGAAAAATCCTTTTTTCGTGCACCTCTCTGCCCTTTGAGGCGGGCAACCACTTTAGAAGACCAAAAATTAGATGATTTTGTGAATTTTTTTTATTGTGAAAAAAAAACGGGAACTTCGCCCAACTCTGACAATAATTTATTCATATTTTCATACATCTCTGGTAATTTTTTCAAGTTATTTCATGCATTAATTAAGGTGTAATCCGCTGTGTCTCTTGGCATGTCCTCATCATCGTTGTCGATTTGCGGGAACTGTGCAGCTCGCAATTCGCATCTGAAATAGTCCAACAAATTTTTATGCATTCTTGAGATGTTTTTTAAGAACATGAACCTAAATTTTGAAAAAAAAATCGAAAATGAATGTTGGAACGTGTTTGAAAAAAAATGATTGATTTCTAGCATTTTTTCCCGGCATTTTGCAATAATAAATATGTTTTAAACAATCGAATCACTCGAACTTTAGGTTTATGTTTTAATAAATTATATTATGTTAACGTGTTCCAAATTTGAAGATGATCCATCAATTAGTTTTTGAGTTATGATTCCTGCAAATTGAAAAAATGTAGTTTCGAGAAATACACGTTTAAAGTTTCACAAACGAAAAACTCAAAGTCAAATGTGTTTAATCCAATGATAAAGTGTCTTCGCGATTAATCAGCGATTCCAGCACCACAGAGCAGTCCTTCCTCTTCCTCATGCAACTCATTTGAAGCTTGTATTTCCTCTTTACGAACTTTTTGAGCTTCTTTTGTCTCTAATAAACTTTTTCTATTTTGCCAAGCCACGCGCATCTGATCCGTTTGCTCGGCATATCCGTAGCTCTGCCTGCCAACTACGATTTGTAGTTCATTCATAACCATGATTAGGGCTGAATTTTCTTCATTGAATAAAATAGCAGCAAGAAATGCCGCTACCTCGATTATTTTGTACCCAGAATGGAGATGTTTTGGAGCTAATCGCCAAACGTTCGAGTTTGGGTTTGTTTGGGTTATGAAAGCCAAACAAACCCAAACACAAAAACAGTCTTAATCATTTATATAAATACCGTTAGAAGCAATCCGAAAATCGATTTGAAATTTTCAGAGTGTATTCTTAAGATATTTTGCTAACGATTTATGAATTTAAAAAAAAAAAAATTTGAAGCATCTAAAGTGGTTGCCCGCCTTAAGGCAGAATAGGCACGACAGCCCCGTTCAAAAGTGAACATGATTTGAGATTTTCGAATGTGCGATATTTCTAGAAATTCATGAATTAAACTATTCTCAAGATACATATGGACAATATCTTACCATTCAAAAGTCCAAACATGACTTAGTAATTAAATTGAGATGGATTATTAGAACAGCAGTCGAAACTTGGCAGCAGTCGAAAACTTTTAGCACCGCTTATCCAATGCCCTTATCAACACTCAGAAAGTTTGTGTATACGGATAAGTCGCACACACGCATCGAGCATAGGGTTCGTAAGCGTAGCAATAGTACGAATCAACAATTTTACAAAATGAATCAACATCGAGAGCATTATAAAGGACGTTTCATAACAAAAAAAAACATTTAGAAAAATGATTAAAGTTTAGCGAATAGAAAAAAAAACAGAAATGAGACAAAGCGACGATGGTCGCGCTGAACAAATTGAACAACCAATTGGGAGACGCCTTGTGGAAGTGAACCAACTTGCAAAAAAGTTAATTTGCTGCAGCTGTAACAAATGTTGTTCCCAAAAACATTGAAAATGAAGCACGGTACGGATTGACGTTTTTTTTCTCACAATTGTAGGTGTGTGAAAAACGCGCGAAATGCACAGTCGTTCCCACTGGAAAAATGCACACAACCAAAAATGGTGCAAAATCTCATTCAGATATAACAACAATATATATATATATTCTTCGTTCCGTCGAACACGCATCGTTTGCAACGTTGCCTAGTCGGCCGCGACGACTCATTCGGGCGGTCACGTTTCATCATGCATTTCAGCGTTTGAACATTTATAACTTGAAAAGTTTGTGGTAAAAAGTGGTCATTTTTTTTAATCATCGTCAAGTACTCGTTGAAAATTTATCAGATTTTGTCGTTTTCTATCTCGGCGTTTTTGATTATCAGTTGATATTTGATAAATGATATCACGTGCCCTATGCAAAGCGTGTTAAAAATACCATTTTCAATTGCGAATATCTCGGTAACGGGATGGTCAATATGTTTGAAATTTTACTAACTTGTTCTGGATATCCTGAAAAATATTAGTTTTAAAAATGAAAACTTTCTGCCGAGATCATTTTTGAAAATTACTATCTTAAGTAACATATCTCCCGAATTTCATTGAGATAAAAGAAGGGAATTCGATTTTCCCATACAAACTACAACACCCCGTTGCACCCCTAAGTAGGGGTTGTTAAAAGAAATTCAGAAATATGCGTTTAATTATTTGTTTTGAAGAATATCTATACCAAGTTTCAAGTTGATACACGCAAGGAACACAATTTTCTATACAACTGTAAAACCCCATTTCATCCCCTTAAGAGTTGATTTTCGAAAAAGCCTTTCTCAGTGCACGTCTACACCTGCTCAGAAACATATCTTTCGAGTTTCAAGATGATACACGCAAGTACAATTTGCCATACAAACGTTTACACCCCATTTCATTCCCTTAAGAGTTGATTTTCGAAAAAGCCTTTCTTACAATTAGTGCACTTCTACATTTTCTAAGGAACATACGAGTATGTTCCAAATGTCATGTTTCTATCTTCAGCGGCTTAGGCTGTGCGTTGTCTATATGTCAGGAAGTCGTTCCGTCAGTCAATCAAGGTACTGTTTTATATGTATAGATGAGTGGTCCAGTCGCCTCTATTATTAATTCTCGCCTGGCACCTCCGAGGCATAATTTCCGCTAATTCCATGGCATAATCTGGTGATAAAGACCTCCATACGAGTTGAATCTGTCGAAATAATTGCTTGACATTCCAGATCTTTGGTGTCTATTGGTGTAGGTAGACCAGGTATGATAGATGGAAGAACGTGTCCAAATAAAAGCTTCGTCCGAAAAAATTACGTTGTCCCAATCGCGGTCCATACTTTTTTTCGCTCAAGTTAGTCTTTTTTCGACGTGTTTTTCGGACAATGTGACCACGGTCGGACGACAACTGATGTTTTCTATACGGAGCATCTTGGTGGAAGAATCTCGCTATCTTTTCGCGTTCAAATCCACGCTCTAACGCTTGCCAAGAAAAAATGTAGCCGTACACGCTCTTGCCAAACGGACTGTATCTTGGATCATAGGAGCCAAAGTTGGTGATTGCTTTACGACTCATTGGAGTTCGTTTGGTCTCTTTGGATTTCTATCATTCGAATCACTCTGCGTGTTAACCTGAAAATGTGACCTATCCGGTGGGAACCCTCGCAAAACGAACGAGATAAAATTTTATGTGGTATGTGCATTATCGATGGACTATGCCACAATTGCTGATCTGTTAACCCTGATACCGTCAACTTGCCAGTCACTACTGCGAGGTCTCTCGACAACCAGACCGTTATTTTTCCTTCGCTTCATCCTAATCGGTAGTTTCCGATGAAGCGATGTATCAAGGTTCCATTGGAATTTGAATGTGAAGGAATTGCATCGATAGGCTGCTGGTTTGATTGCCGTTTCTACCGTTCAGCATCTTCATTCGTTCAGCGGAGATCTTATCCGGGATTGGGCTCTTCCGTTAATTAGCTGAGGGAAGTCGCACAGATGCGCGTTGCCCCTTTTTTTCCTTGAAGTATTGTCCGCACGATGGATCGACCGCAACCGCGCATCTATTCAATGTCAATGCTAATTGATACCGGTCTACGCAGTTGCTCGCAAAAGAGCTCCACGGTAAGAAGAGATCCCGCGGGAATGCCCACGGTCGATTATATCCAAGAATCAAGATCGTGATTTCGTTTGCTTCCGCCCGATATGTTAGAACGGATAGGTCCATTCGAATCCAATTAACGTTAGCAACATTCAACTTTCAATGACAATCGTGATCGACCAGTTTTCCAATTTCTAATCTTCCCTCCAGTCTCCAGTTGGATTAAGCAGGCTGCGAGGCGAAACTGCATTGAGTCTATTCTCCAATCCAGAAGTAAATTGTTTTACCGATATAGCGCTAACATTCTCGCGCGACTACGCGTTTCAACTTTCTTCGTTTTTACTGCAGCGCTTTGTTTCCCTAATACGAATGGTCGGATAAATTCCTGGCGGTTTGTGTTGCGTGCGTGTGTGTGGTATCCTGCCGGTATTAGCTCAACCGTACAGACATGCAATTTCGCCCGGAGCTCCCCCGCCGTCGCGAATAGGTACTACCGCTGCATGCCGCGGCTATTATACTTCGGTATATATACGGAGCACATTATACACCTCTACCTTTCACCACGCGTGCCCAACGGCCCAGAAAACTAACGCATTCCCTGCCTCCGATTGCAAATAGTTAATAAGCGTTTTCTCTCGACAACGATCGGGCGCTGGCTGTATGTATATGGGGAATCGGAGAAGAAACGTTGCTGGCATGTTCACACTGGTGCTGTTGCTGCTGCTGCTGCTGTTCGCACTGGGAAAACCAGCAAAACAACAGCTCGGGGGGCTACCGTAAACGCGGAAGCGATTTAGTACCTCTGTCACTCGATCGCGCATGCCCGCACAACGTTGATCGGAACGATGCATCATTGCGACGATGGTGATCGGAATGGCTCCTCCAACGATGATGATCGGAATGGCTCCTGCGACGATGATGATCGGAATGGCTCCTGCAACGATGATTATCGGAATGACTCCTGCAACGATGATAATCGGTATGGCTCCTACAACTATGATGACCGGAATGGCTCCTGCAACGTTAGTGGTAAGAATGGCTCCTGCAACGATGATGATCGGAATGGCTTCTGCAACGATGATGATCGGAATGGCTTCTACAACTATGATGATCGTAATGGCTCCTGTAACGACGATGATTGGGGCTACTCCCTGCAACATTGCAAAATTTCAGCGTTGCAGGGTCCACTCTCCTGGCAACTTGTGGAAAATCGTAAAACTTTACTGCACCTGCAATTAAGGAGGTACGATCATTAAGAAGAATTCAACTTTGGGGCGTGAAATTTTTATATGATGTTGACGACTACGTTATGCACCCTTTGACAAAATTTGAGCTATATTGACCGTTCAGTTTTTTTTCGTAATAAAATTGCAAAGTCGAGCACTTTCAGCTAGTGAAGCACGTCGTCTTATGGAGAGACGGTCGAGCGGAAGTGCGGTGATCGCAGTTTTGCTGCTCCCATATCCAACTAAGGTGGATGGAAAACTGAAATTTGATAAATTAGACATAATAGATACTGTAAGAAATCGAAAATTCGAATTTCACCGTGTAGTTCAAGCACTACATTATAAAAAGTTTTCAACTTTCGGTTGAATATTATCATAATAACGAAATAGTACTCATAGACTTGCCAACATCGGGCGTAACAACTGATTCAGTTTTCGTTGTCACCAGCTAGCGACAGCCAATCGCATGCACGATCAGAAGAAAGGGAGCCTCTTATTAGCTGTCGCTAGCTAACGATAACGAAAACGGTCGCTATCGAGTTACAGAATCTCGCTACAGCTTTGAAATCGTCGTGAAGACTCCGGAGTCGTCGAGGATCCAATTTTTCAGCTTTTATTAATAAACCTGCAATAAATAAAATATTTACTATAAATTTGGCACTGTAGGATCGACAATAAGAATATTCAACATAAGTTAACATAAAAGAGAACACCCGTAGGGTACCATGATGTAGTCTCTTTGTTGACCCTGAGCGAGTAGTCGTACCTCCTTGAGTAAAGAACGTGATAGTAGTCCGAATGGTAATTGCCCTGAGGCTTCTTGTGGTACTCAACCAAGTCGAGGGGAAATAGCATATAATTAGTGTTGGGGCGGACGTTTTTTTTTCGTGAAGTTTCTGGCGCAGGGAGCTTTCGCGGTCGCCTCCTCGCCAACTTGTCAATTGGTAAGCCAGAGACAAGTTCTTCAGCCTACATTGAAAGCGTGGCTTAAAAAAATATGACATGTGCTAGGCTAAATGTTGATAACTCTGTTTGATTAAGAACAGGCTGTTTAATGAAAAACTCCATAATTCTCAGAAGATTCTTATCGACTAGGCTAAAAGACGGAGAGCAATTCCGCCGTCTTGGCTTCTTTTTTTACCTTTTGTAACTTTCCCTTCCTCTTCTAGACTCGGTTCCATTCAGTTCTAGGTCGCGTTACGCGTGGCTCAACAGACACGAGATCCTATTTTCGCGTCACGCTGAGCTTTCTCCCCGCATGCACGTCTCTCTTACGTAACTCGCAGGTGGCTTCGCGCGCGGGCTCGTTTATAGTAGAGCCCAAACAAGATGAGCGGGAAGAACCAGAATGAGAGCACCACTAGCCCCCCCCCCCTCCCACTCCGTAAGGGATGGACGAATTTAGTTCTTGGCATTAAGAGCCATCGCGGACGGTGAATCTTTTGCTTGCTTGCGATCGAATCTTGACCGGACAAAAATACGTATTTTCCTCAACTGAGAACCCGTGCGGAAATTGAGTTCGGGCTTTGATCGAGCCCATCTGAATTTTCCCTAACTTTATTAACGCCATAGTCTGGAAGCCTCACATGGGCTATCAGTGGCCGGTCATACTTTGCTACCGAGGGCCATTGAAGGCAAAATAACCAGGGTCCTAAAATTGCCTCAACGGTGTCTCAAAACAAATTATTGCAGCCACCCAGGAAAAAATTTACAATCGACCCAGCATCGACCCAGTTTCGCCCCGATGGTACTCGATGGTAATTGAACCAATTTCAAACTGATTGCAGGGATAATTTGAGAAACATCGTTTTTGATGTCCTTCGAACCCACGATGAAAGAACAGAACAGAATTTTCTGCAAAGGGAAAATGTGTTAAACTGTAGTCGTACATGTATACTTCACAGTCACAGTAAATTTTTCATGTAATTATTAAATATGCATAATTCTTAACAAGTATGCTTACCAGAGCATCTTTCTTGTCTTCATCGTTTTTTACATCAGCACCGAACCGGAGAAACTCGTCGAAATCGGTGAGGGAAGGCTGTTTAATTTTTCCCAACTTGACGAGAAAGAAGAGTTGAACACTTGCGAGACCGCACAGGGAAGCAAATCGATTCCGTGTCTCGTGTGACTTTGAAGCGTCACCAATGCTCATATCCTCGTGTACCCGAACCGAATATCCTTCCACCACGGTCGCGCAATTTGTTTAAAATGCGTAGGTCGGGCGCATACTGGGAAAGCATCCGGTTCTTTTAATTTTTATTTTAAAACATAAAAATTAGCGATGTAGTAAAGTCTGATAAGCGAATTGAACTATGGACGTTCGGTACTTGTGGATCGCAGCGATACAATAATGGCATAAGATATACAAGCCCCCGGCGTTTACAGAGCCTCGCCTTTAACTGAGATCTTTTCGTAAAACAGAAATACAAAAAATGATTCCTGCGAGAAAGACGGGGGAGGGGGGTGTCTTTAGTCAGTGGTGAGAGATTTCATTGCGGTTAAAGTTCAACGAGACAGGCTACATAATGCAGATCAGAATTGGCCCATGCTCGGGATGACCGTTGAGTGCCAACAGTAGGTTGCCATTCAGAAGCTGATATCAGCCTAGGATCGGCAGATTATTGCACGCCGATGCTCGAAATAAGGTTCGGCTCGACCATGACAAATAGCGTCGGCCAAATATCGGGACGAATCACGGCCACCAATGATCGGTTGCCGTTTAGAAGCCGATACTGATCCAGCATCAGCATTTCACTGTTTGCCGATGCTGAATCCGAACGTAGGCTCGGCAAGGGCAAACAGCATCGGGCCCAGCGTTGGGATGAATGTTAGTTAC
>OZ010717.1:13378024-13646080 GCA_963932345.1 Ophion ventricosus
CTCACGGTTTTCGAGATTTGGGCTTTATGTTATGTCGCATGCTATTTCTACAAATGATAACTTTTTTACACGGTTTTTTTTAATACACTTGGTTATTTGTTTTATCTAGAAAAGTCTTCTTTTTAACCTTTAATGTTAAGGAAACTTTAGGAAAATAGATCTGATGCAGAATTTTCATACATACCAATTCGAACATCTGACTTTGGTAGCCTGGCACCGGTTGTGATTGTTTAATCGATTGTAATAGTCATTATGCTATAGATTATTTAATCAAGCTATTTATACCGGTTTACCCTGTAATGACAAAGTCTGATAGTAGCGGGAAAATCCATATTACGGTATTTACAATTATGAGCCTTGAAGCCCCTTACTTGGTCTCCCTACCTAGGCCATAGTTTTAGTCAAGCCAGCTACTCTGCCATTCTCTAATAGCGACCAGGTCTGGCTCTTTTATAGAATGCCTAGTAGGGGTCTACTAGGCAATGTAAAAATGAGCCCTGGAAGACCTCGAATTGTATTAGGGATGCCTGTCAATTTTCCGCACGGGCACATGTCCATTCACGGAAAAGAGATTAGAATACAGCACCAGTGAATGAACATGTATAATCCTCACCTGTTATTACGAATTTATTTAAAATGTTTGCAAGAAATCAAAGATTGATTTTATCTTAAATAATAAAAATAATACTTACCCTCGAAACTCACAAAAACTTTTGTTTTCGTCTTCAGAACTCCGTGTGGCGACAAAGCTCGACATTAAACTAGGAAATTGGTTTTAACAGCCGTTGTAATTTGTTTTTTTTTTTTGCTACATTATAGTGATTCGAGTTCTTATCGAAAATGCATATTCTATACTTATTTCAAATATAAATCAGCCTTCGTGGATTCAGTGGTCGATGTACCGTATGACGAAATTTTCGTCGAAGGCTCAAAATTTCATCGGACAAATGCGACATATGTATGCATGGAGATGATGCGATGATGAAATGCTCTGATGGGTGACGAGGGCAGTAGTATAAGCGAGGCAATGACCTCTCGCACCCGTGTTACATCGTCTCGTCTGTTGCGCGGGAGGCTCACCAAGCGACTTTGCGTGACCTCGTTATTATGGGGAGTAATTGTACTTCCGATTTTTCCCTCACCCGGACAGCCGCATCGTGTCGGCGTCGCTCATCGCTCCGGCTGTTCTCAGCATACGAAAATTCAAGGCTACTATTCCCTCGTGCCAATGACCGTAACACGGAGAGAGAGAGAGAGAGAGAGAGAGAGAGAGAGAGAGAGAGATGCAGAGAGTAACAGAGAGAGAAAGCATTGACACGGGAAAGAGAGAGAGAGAGAGAGAGAGAGAGAGAGAGAGAGAGAGAGAGAGAGAGAGAGAGAGAGAGAGAGAGAGACAGAGAGAGGGAGAGGGAGAGAGTAGGCAATTCGTCTTATTACGCATCGTAACATTGGGTCTTGTACCTACAATAGTTACGACATTACGCACAAGATGACTCGAATTACAACTCGTTCCAAGTCCGCCTGCTGTTCACGGTCCTTGACATCGTGACATCATGTCGAGAGCTGCTCTCTCTCTCTCTCTCTCCCTCTCTTTCTCTCCCCTTCTCTCTTTCCCTCTTTCCCGTGTCAATGCCATGAAGGGGGTTCACAGACGAGCAACGACCCACATCCCAGATGCTGCAGCCCCCTCCTCCCTTTCCTCATCCTCAACTATGGGCGCAATCCTATGTGTCTCGCACTTCCCTCACTCTCTGTCCCGGTCTCGCCCTCTAACTCTCGTCTCTTCGCGAAATTGCTTCCTAGCCGATTTAGAAGGAGGCCCAGAAAGGATGCTGGTTATTTAGAAACGGATCTGTGATACGAAACCCCATCACACGTGGAGAATAGGCGAATCGGGTTTGTTTGGGCTTGAGCCTAGATTTAAAAAATTGGGCTCGATCGATTGGACAAAAGAATCGAGATTGGGCCCGTCTGGCTGCGCAACTGTCACGTTAGACAGATAGACGTCAGAAGCTGAAGAGGAATCGCATGAGAAAGTGAACATGTGGACGAGAGTACGCGTCGACTGTCTCACATGTTCCGTTTTCTTAGACCGAATGTACCTGTCAATCGATGCCTCTTGTCAGTCTCAAGCAACATCACTTAAGTGCCCGCCTTCGATTTTGTTGAAACTCATATATGTGATAAAGCATTAAAAACTATTAGACACGTTTTTTTATCAAAGGAAAAATGGTTCTAAGGGGGAAGGGGGTACCAACCCTCAAACTGCGAATGGAATGAAACTCAGAGGGGATAGTTTACCCTTACGACAAACTTAATCATTTTGAAACACGAGAAAACATTAAATTGTAGTTTATAGGAATATTTCGAATTTGCAGATACATTTTAAACACAGAAAACACGACTATGATAAATGAATTCATGTAAGGGGTGGTTCATCTCCTTAAGAGTTTGCTATCAAGCAAAAAAGCAAAAACACTTGAACTTAAATTATGTTCCACTTACAGAATTATATCTGTTTTATTCGTATTTATGCAACCTAAGTGTGGGGTGAGAAAAAGACGCATAGAGGGGTGGTTCACCCCTTAATTTAATTTCTTTTCGATACTTCTATAGTGGATTTTCCATCGCTTTAAATTAGAAGAATTTCAGTTATTGTTTCATTCTGATCGGTGGACTGCTTGTGGGTGAAACTGCAAAATCAGCCATTTCATTGAGGGGTGGTTTTATCCCCTTAAAACCGTTTTTTCGCCGATAAAAAAATACGTCTCTAATAGTTTTCAATGCTTTATCACATATATGAGTTTCAAGAAAATCGAAGGCGGACACTTGAGTGATATTCCTTGTCAGAGCCACGAATTAGTCGGAGAATGAAGGCGGAATAGAAGTCTATGAGATATCTGGCTCGATCAATCGACACTTCTATACGCAGTTGCAATATTTCAGGCTGAATGAACCCCCGAGACTCGTCAGATGAAGCATTGCATAACTCGTTGCTTGTGGCTCGGAGTGCGGTAGGTGGAGCTTAGTTGAAGGAAAGGCTGATCAATCTCAATGAGTCGGAAAACGATTATGATCGGTTGTGATAAACCACGACACTCGGAGGTAAGTCGGCGAGAGACCGAGTCCGAGATGGGAGAGGGCTGAGGGGGAGAAGAGGAAATGGTTGATCGATTGATTAGTTCATTTATGCCTTGGTAATACGATGAGGCAAATAAATACAATGCATAGTGATTTGCAAGATAATATAAAAGAAATAAAGAATATCGATAATGTGAATGGAAATCAAAATATTATATAGATTATGAAATATTATAAAAATATACAACTCGGTATAATAGGAGGGTCATTTGAAAAGTTCCGGCTTTTTTAAGAAAAACACATTTCGAAGCAAAAAGAAATGTATTTCTCGATGCCAAAAGTAAATGGCAGTAAGGTAAAACGAATTACAATAGGTGGAGGTACGATGATGGGGACGAAGAAACCTCTCGTCGTAACCGCTTGGGGTGTTTAGCCAGAACGTGTGACCGCGAAGGGTTAAGGAAAATATCTTCCGAACTTTATTGAGATAAAATCAGGGAATTCGATTTTCCCATACAAACTTCAACACCCCGTTGTACCGCTAATTAGAGGTTTGTTTTAAATAATTCTAAAATATGCGTTTTATTGTTTAGTTTTAAGAATATTTATACCAAGTTTCAAGTGATACACGCGAAAAATACAATTTTCCACACAAACTCTTACACCCCATTTCACTCCCTTGAGAGTTGATTCTCGAAAAATCCTTTCTAAGTGCACCTCTACACCGTCTAAAGAATATATTGTCCAAATTTCTCGTTTCTATCTTTAGGCAGTGCGTTGTCTGTATATCAGTCAGCCACGAAATTCTTTCATATGTTTAGATTGATACTAATTTTTGTAAAATCCTAAAATGACATCACACCATGATAGAGTCGACCCAAAGATTATTGATAGATTGCGTGCTTCTCCAACAAATGGTATCACAGTATTATTGATCGTTATAGGTAGTAGAGAAGATAGGTCAATTTGATTGACAAAAGTGTGGAGAGGGAAGTGGAAAGAGGGAGAGAGGAAAAATAAGAGAGACGAAGCAATATTATGATCCGGGTTGGCCGGTATGTAATACGGCTGGAACATGCACTTATGGTCGAGAGAACCCGACCCGACAACTCGTTTGTTTGTCATGACGATAAAAATATAATGTTCAATTGATGAACCGGGCCGAGCTCCTATGAATCCCATTTGCGTGTACGCGCGTACAACTACATGCGCGGTTCGATCCAGAGCGCAGGGTCGAGAACCCCGTGCAGCTTCACCAACTTCTCCTCCGCATCGTGTCACACGCTTTTTCTAATCTTGTTTTTCAACGGCGATTACACGACGAACTATGCTCAGACGTTCACAGCGTACGCGTCACAATGAGACGCCTTGTAACTCGCGCGTGTAAGCTTTAAGGGGTATACAATAACAGTTCCCTTTTGTTCGTTCAGGAATAATCATTCGACGCACGTACTTCCTGATTAGAAAATTATTTTCCGGCCTCGGTAATGAGATATCTTCGCTAATCTTATCCACGTGGTGTTTAGAGCCTGATGGATGTTTTAAAACATCCAACGTCGTGCGATCAGCGATCCATCGGCGTGGGACTCTTGTTGCGACACGTGTACGAGACGGTTCTTGCGGCCTTGAGACTGTCGTTATCGTCGCACGTCTTTCGAACTTCCGGCCACGTTTGCACGCGCCCGACTCCAAACCCCTTTCCGCAAATTCTTGTCACACACGGAAAACGTTCACGTTGAAAAATGGAGCGTTATCTATTTTATTTTATATATTGGTGAAGTAAAAATTTCGGAGCTTTTTCCGCTAGATGTCTTTAGTGAGCCATATCTCATGATGTATACATCGTATCGGGTCATACTATACGGCGATTTAAAAGTGACATTACTCTTTAAAAAAAGTTCTTTGACAGTTTTGTGTTTGGTGAAGCCAGTTGTGTGTTACAGCGTTCCAAAATGGAGGTAAAAAAAAGAAAATTCGATACATTCTTCAGTACCACTCCGACCAAGGTGAAAAGGCGGAGCAGGCGGTCAAAAAAAATTGAGCTGTTTATAGACCCAATACAGTATTGAATGCAACAGCAAAGCGGTGGTTCCAACGATTCCATTCTGGTAATATGGAGGTCGAAGATGAAGCACGCTCTGGTCGGCCAGACGTCGAAAATGTCGATAAAATCATTGAAATCGTCGAGTCAGACCAGCATGTGAGCACTTATTCCTTGCCCAGGAACTGAAGATTAGCCAGAAAACCGTTTGGAACCATTTGCATAAGGCTGGTCTCAAGAAGAAGCTCAATGTATGGGTGCCACACGAATTGACGCAAAAGAACCTTTTGGACTGAATTGATGACTGCAATTATTTGCTGAAACGTAACGAAATCGACCCATTTTTGAGGCGGATGGTGACTGGCGATGAAAAATGTGTCACATACGAGAACAACAGCCGAAAAAGATCATGGTCCAATCGGCCAAGAAGGTTTTGCTGTGTGTTTGGTGGGATTGGAAGGGAATCATCCACTATGAGCTGCTCCCATCGGGCCAAACACTGAATTCGGACCTCTACTGTCAACAACTGATCAGATTGAAGCAGGCGATCAACCAGAAGCAGCCAGAATTGGCCAATAGAAAGGGTGTTGTGTTCCATCAAGACAACGCCAGGCCGCACCCATCTTTAACGACGCGCCAGAAGCTCCGAGAGCTTGGATGGGAGGTTCTATCGCACTCGCCGTATAGTCCAGACCTGGCACCAAGCGATTATCACCTTTTCAAGCATTTTCAAAATTTTCTTGATGGTACAAAACTGGCCTCAAGAGAGGCTTGTGAAAATAAGCTGGTCAAGTTTTTTGTCAATAGGGACGAGGACTTCTTCAATCGCGGAATTATGAAATTGCCTTCAAAATGGACAAAAGTTATCGAACAAAACGGCGCATATTTGATTTAATTCGGATAATCCTAACTGTGTTAATTTCATTGTCGAAATAAAGCGAAAAAACGCTCTGAACTTTTTACTTCATCTAATATATATATATATATATATATATATATATATATATATTAGAGTGGCCCAAAGAAAAAACCTCTCCGATTCGGGCTCTCATAACTTGAAATATTGCTCCATACTGAAACAAAGAAGCTCGTTAAAGGAGTAACCTGTAGGCTAATTCTAACAGGTGACTCATGAGGTTTTTTGATTCTCCATGTAATTTAGACGTGATAAATTAACGTTTTCTTTATCAATGCAAAGCATTTTCGTTAGATACAATCAATGAGTAGTCTGGACCAATCAGTGGGATTATCATATATAGTAAACGGATTTATAACCCCAAATTAAAGCGTTCGTAATCATGCATCCTTTCTTTGATTGCACCATGTGCAATCAAAAAAGTGTCGCCCTCATCGAAGAATATAATGGATTGTTAACAAAAAATGAAGAACAGAAGCAGTATCTTCTAAAGGTGGTGAAGAATCACCGGAAGCAATATTCAAATTGTCACAAGAAGAATTTTGTAGATTGATGCTTGCATCCAGATAAAAAGTATATGGATATAAAGTTGACATATTAGTTATAGAATAATGAAGCCATTTTAACGTGTAAAAATCTTGAAACATATTTTCCACAAATGTATCTGTAATTATTATCCACAATATATTGGTAAAAATATATGTGCAACTTCATTGGCTATAAAAGAACCTCGTCGACTGAATTTTAACCCCCATTCCTCGTATTTTTTGAGAATTCGCTGTATCTGAAGAGCAGACTTGAATTTTCTACGTGTAAATCAAATGGTGAATAAGAAAACCTCATGAGTCGCCTGTTAGAATTAACCGACAGGCTGCTCCTTTCACAAGCATCTTTGTTTCAGCATCGAGCAACATTTCAAGGGGTGAAAGCCCTAATCGGAGAGTTCTGTCACATATGGGCCTTATCTGGCTGCCTGATCCGGCCGTTATCCGGTTGCCTGATCAGGCGTTTATAATGCTGCCTAATCAGGTCATTATAATGTTGCCTGATCAGGGCCTTATCATGCTTCCTTACGTAGCCAGTACACATACATGCTCGTACACATACACACTCTACAATATATTTATATAAGACCTAGAATGTATTTGTCAATATAATTTTTATTACGGAAAGTTACATCAACGTTTATAATCAGATTAATTAAAGATAGTATGGAGATCATTATGAATAATGTTCCATTTATGTTTTATGTTCAAGTGTTTTTATTCAGAACCGCCCGGTTCCCTCTCAATCCTTGGCATTATCAATTACTTTCCTCACGGCTTGCTCAAAATCTTTTGACGGAAAATAGAAGAAAATATACGCCCGTTCAATTCAAACGTCTCGTAAATTATTAGTTCGTATTTTTCGAACATGAACTTGGAGAAAAACAATTTTTTTTTAGGAATTTAAGCATTAATAACGTATTAAACGTCCATATATGTTTTTAGGTTATACATATCTTGTTCACACGACGACGACAGATTTTGTACTATGTTTTGAGATTTCGGAATAAAGCGGAATCTTCTAACATGCATCCGAGCTGCATAACGTTTTTTTTTCGTCACAGTCCACAACACCTTTCAAAAACGTCAAAACTTCAAGATAATATGCTGCTGAAAAAAATGTCGACGTAGAATATAGGAGGTTATGTGCGTTGATGGAATGCTGAGGCAGTGTAAAGGAAGCCCCAATAGGGCCTTATTAGGTCAAGCACTGATAGGGCCATATCGGTGTTGCCTGAATTACGGGAGTAAAAAGGCACCCTGATCAGGCCGCAGTGAGTAGCCTTCTTACTCCCGTACTACGGTTTCACCGATCCGGTCGGCATCCGGCAACGATCAGGCGTGCCTCTTTATGGCATTCCAGACCGCTGGATGATAGCGGCCTGATCAGTGTTCAGGCTGCCTGATCAAAATTTCTAATTGGGTATTCGTTCCAAATATTTTTTTATTTGTTCAAGCTATTCTTTTTAAATATTAAATATATTCCAATTAAATAAATAAAGATTGAAATCAAATTAAATGAATAAACATAAAACACGATATATCGCACGAATACGAAAAAGGAATATAGGTTCATGACATACAAGTGCGGTGAAAAAAGTTAAATTGTTTTTCTTTTTTTTCGCTAAAAAGGCTGTTATTTGAAGAAAAAAAAAGAAAAGTATCGTCGTGCCCTTTATTAACAGGCGCGACTATTTGTGTATAGAAAAACTAACCATTTTCTTGAACTGCAGAATGTTACAACAGTCTTTTGATGAAAACAAAGTCATGAGATTTTTGAGAGACTGAATCGGGTACGATTTTTCAGTCTGTCTCTTTTGTCTTGTACAACCAGATGAAATCAAATCGCAGATTTATTAGGAATAAATAAAATATTGAGTTATTAGACGATTCTAAATAAATCTTGATTAGAAAAAATAAATATATTTAAAATAAATAATTTTAATAATGGAATGCAATAGGAAAAATTTGATTTCACGAAAAATCTAGTTAATTTTTTTTAAATCAAATAAACGCATCTACTTAATAGCAAAAGACATTTTCCGTCACTGTGGGGACCATTTAAGAAGGAGTTTTCCAAATTCAACTCCTAAGGGGAAAAAAGGCGTGGCAAAGTTTGTATGGAAATTAAAAGAAATCTGGCCGGATTTACTTGAAATTTGGTATTCGTGCTTTTTGATACAATCAATGAAATACGTATTTCAGCGTTTTCAGAAATTCAACCCCTAAAGGGAGAAAGGGGGTGGTAAAGTTTGGATGGAAAGTAAAAAAACGGGTGAATTTTACTTGAAACTTTGTATAATTGCTCCTAGAAACAATTAATGAAATTTCAGCGTTTTTGGAAATTCAATCCGTGAGGGGAAAAGGGGATAGCAAAGTTTTTTATCGTAAAAGATAAAACAGTTTTGTGACTGACTGACTGACACATAGACAATGTACAGCCTAAAACGCTGAAGATAAAAATCTGATATCTGGAAGAAATGTTCCTCCCAAGAGGTGCATTAAGAGGGGATTTTTCGAAAGTCAACTCTAGGGGGATGAATTGGAGTGTAAAAGTTAGCAACTCATAATACACGACATCAAGCTGACCCCACCAAATACACAACATGAGTTTTTTTTCATGAATATTCGACTTGGCTGTCGATGTTGAAGCATGGCCAGGTGGTCCCCAATGATTTCCTCTTCTTTGGGTTATCGTAGTGGATCCATTTTTCATCACCAGTGACTATACGATACAAAAAAAACCCTTTCGCTTATGCCTGGCAAGCAGCATTTCACATGTGCAAAATCGCCGTTCAACGTTTCTCGGCTTCAGTTCATATGGAACCCAATTTGCTTGCTTTTCAATCATTCCCAACGATTTTACACGATGTGAAATTGCTTGTTGAGTCACTCCTAATGTAAGTGCAAGCTCTTCTTGCGTTTGCCACGAATCTCCCTCCAATAATACTTCAAATTCCGCGTCTTCGTACACTTTCGGCCTTCCGCTACGTTCTTTGTCTTCGACGTCAAACTCACCGTTCTTAAACTTTTGAAACCACTCACGACGACTTCTCTCACTTATTGTTAAAGCAGCCTCACCTTATGCTTCTACAAGCTATCGATGCGCCTCAGCTGCAAATTTCTTCAAATTAAGGAAGTAAATCAAAAGTTCCCGCAAATGACGCTTATTTGACTCAAAACTCGACATTTTCGCACGAAAAAATTATGTGATGCTGATGCAAAATCGCTAATAATTCAAGGTTATGGTCTTGCCGGATGCCCAACCTTACGATATGACGTTTTACATCTGACAATTTCAACCATAACTTCCTGGTGTGGCCATCTTTTGTCAAACGGCGGAGACTTATTTGTACTAAGAATATATATTTTAATAACAGAATTTCGAACAAAATTATTTAGATTTAATACAAAATTTCGAAAAAAACAATATATAGACCTTGAAAGACATATTTCCTGGAGACAAGTGATATAGGTCATTTATTCAAAGTAATTATATTTAAATTAAATGAAGATCGTTCGAACTAAGAAAATATGTATTTAAGTGGCTAAGAAAATTGTATTTAAAACGTATTTGAAATACGTATTTCAAATTCTTGCCAGTACGTCTCCGCCTTGCGCTACGTAGTTGGCGCCATCTGGATTCCGATAAGGTTACCCCTTCTTGGGAATCTGTATTATATCCCGATTGGGATCCGATCGGAACTTAGGTATCCCTATGAAATTTCTGCACAGGAAGCGTGGAATCAAATTGTATTCCAATGTGAACTCCCTATGTCCAGTATCCTTATCGAATTTCTAAAGAAATGTAGTAACATCTGGGGACTCGCCAACAAATTTCTGCACATCAACTGTTCATACACAAACCAATATACAGTTGTAAAAGTTGACTAAGAATGTTCATTGATGTATTTTTTGGCGTTGACCCGCTGGTTGGTAATTGTTGCAGAGAACGCGGACTGCACGACGATTCGATGTCGGGAAGGGCAAACCTGCCTGACGGAGATGAGCTCGGGACGCCCGAGATGCGTGACGTGTACCTACCGGTGTCCGCGAAAACGCGAGCGCGCACGGGATCGAGGTCGAGTCCGCGATCGAGAGGCTACCGGTACGACGTCGCTACTGTGCGCCACCAACAACATAACTTATCCGAGCTGGTGTCACATTGTCAAGGACGCCTGTGTCACGGGTTTCGTCCTGGAGACGCGACACGCCGGTCCCTGCGACGCCTACGACACGTCCTTTTACGTTGGTGAGTTATGGTTGTATTATCGCACCCACCCCCTCCCTCTCCCTCCCCCAACGCCATATACCTTACTTTCCTCTCTTGAAGAATGCCATGGGCTGCGAGGAACGAGAGGCGAGAAGAAGAGAGGTACCGCGATATGCCGTGGCAAAATGAATAAGAGGATTAAATAAAGGCGAGAACGAGGAGAGTCGCTGATGGCAATATGGAATATCACGGTATCTCTCGGTAGAGTATATACGAGTACCACGGTACATTAGTCGTATGTACAATCGTGGGTACACGCGAGTATGGTAATAGATCCCGGGGCGATGCAGCCCGGAAAGCATGGGACAAAGAAGGGCGGAGGAAAATGAAGAAGACGGATCGCCGAGGCGGCTGAAAGGTAGATGAGGGTCTCTGATGCACTTGAATGCGTGCAGCGAGGCAGCAGCGAGAGCCCTAAAGAATCGTGTAGAGAGTAAAAAAGCCTGAGGGTCCGTTGGTCGTTTCTTATCGAGGCAACTTCGTATACACCCCGACTAACTCGAGGACAGACCATAGATAGGGATGCGCAAACAGCTGATTATGCGAAAACGAGGTAAAGATCCTTGGTGTTGGGGTCCTGGTCGGAATATTCTGGAATCGTGTATGCAAAGGACTTGAATATTGAAAGGTGGCAAGAATAAACATTCGTTCTACGATAATAATCATAATATTCGACGAAATAATAATTTTATTTTGTCAAATCTATCATGACGATCATCCCGCGAATCAATCAACACATACAGTACTGGACAAAAAAAGTACGCACTAGTCGAAATTTCTTACCGCACTAAAATTTACATAGCGGACTCAAAAATAAAGATAACTGAATTTCCCAAGTGGCGTTTTAAAGAGGACAAGTTTACCTTTATTTTGCTTTTTTAGAAAATTCTCTACGATTTTTTTTCGCCCCGGTGCGCACTTTTGAACATGGCAATTTTTCGGCTATTTTTTGGCCGTCGAAAATTAACTGCAAAGTTTGTAGAAAATGTTTTACTCGGTTTTTTTTCATGGTAAACTTAAAAAGGATATCAAAACCTACATTTTTGTTTTTTGGAAAGTCTCGTAGGATGTTTTTCTCCCCAGTGTTGCATTTTTAGCTAAAAAAGACATGTTTCAGAAAAAAGGCGTCATCGAAGAACTGTAGGGTTCAGAGGAAATGTCAAGAGGGTAAAAAGTTGCATGGGTTCACGCTGAAGCGGCAAACATTTTTTCAGAAGATTTTTTGGACATTTTTTTACCATTTTTGGTTGGAACTTTGATGAGTGGAGAGGCTCCACTTGAAAATTATGGGATCTAGGACAATATATTGAGAAAGGAAATTTGTTTACATATTCATTTTTAATTAACAACAATTTTTTTTTCATTTTTTTATTTTAATTTTCAAAAATAAAAAAAAACATTTAGAAAAATTGTAGTTAATTAAGAATGAAAATGTAATCAAATTTCTTTTCTCAATTGTCCTAGACCCCATAATTCCCAAGTGGAGCCTCTCCACTCATCAAAGTTCCAACCAAAAATGGTAAAAAAAAAGTCCAAGAAAAATACTGAAAAAATTCTACCACTCCAGTGTGAACCCATGCAACTTTTTACCCTTTTGACATTTCCCCTGAGACCCTATAGTTCTTCGATGACGCCTTTTTTTTCTAAAACATGTATTTTTTTAGCTAAAAATGCAATACTAGGGCGAAAAAAAATCGTACGAGACTTTCTAAAAAATAAAAATGTCGGTTTTGATATTCTTTTAAATTTTCCCATGGAAAAAACCGAGGAAAAAATTTTCCACAAACTTTGCAGTTAATTTTCGACGGCCAAAAAATGGCCACGTTCAAAAGTGCGCACCGGGGCAAACAAAATCGTAGAGAATTTTCTAAAAAAGCAAAATAAAGATAATCTTATCCTCTTTAAAACGCCACTTGGGAAATTCGATTACCTTTATTTTTGAGTCCGCTATGTAAATTTTAGAGCGGTAAGAAATTTCACGCACTAATTTTCACTACGCAGTCATTGAACAACGAATGCGTTACAAAGCTGGAAAGTTACTCGCTAAAACGACTAGCTAGTGGCGATTTGAAATATAATTTTACCAGCTCATGACTAGACGGTGATGAGTTGTATTTTACACTCGGGACATACTTCAAATCAATTTTCGCGAAAGAGGGAACAAAAATTTCTCGTACAGCCGATCGTTCGGAGAATCTAAAATTTTTATCCATAGGAGACGACGATATGCTGGTGCCATAACTACAATCCGAGTCTTTTCTTTACGGAGCTTAAGGGGGGAAATATATGTAGACGACGAACGAATAGCCAATTTTGATCTTTATTTTTTGAAAGGAAGAAAACGTTTTCCATTTATGAAATTTTATATACAATTGATTACATAATTAAATGATTTAAATAAATGTTTTCATTAAAAAATATTGCAAAATGGTGACGCTATGGAGTGATCGTCTGGGAAGGTTTTGGCGGCAGTTATACGTTTGTGAAAAATCCAACGACTTCAATATCGATCTGAAAAATATGAGCCAAGAATTTTTGTACGAAAAAGTTGTAAATTTAAAAAAATGGGACACTTCAGAAAAGAATGGAAATTTTACGAAAAATGTTCGTTCTTTTTTGCAATAAGAAAGTACTTTTTAAAATTGATTTTCATAAACAAGTAGGTATAACTTCAAGGCAATATTGTTATCGAGTTGTATGTACAATTTTAGCATGATCGATCAACTCGTTTTGAAGTCATGTTTTCCACAAACTTAAAAAATGAAGTTTTGAGAAAAACATGTTCAAGGAGGTACGATCATTAAGACGAATCCAACTTTCGCGCCTGAAATTTTTATATGATGTTGACGAATACGTTATGCATCCTTTGGAAAAATTTGAGCTATATTGACCATTCAGTTTCTTCGTAATAAAATTGTAAAGACGAGCACTTTGAGCTAGTGAAGCACGTCGTCTTATGAAAACGGTCGACCGGAAGTGCGGTGATCACGGTTTTGCTGCTCACGTATCCAACTAAGGTCGTTGGAAAACTGATATTTGATAAATTAAACATAATAGATATTGTAAAAAATCGAAAATTCGAACTTCACCATGTAGTTCGAGCACTACATTATAAAACGGTTTCAACTGCCGGTTGAATATTATCATAATGACGAAATAGCATCCATAGACTTCGCAACGTCGGGCGTAACAGCTGATTCGTTTGGCGAGCATAACCTAGCTCTGCTTGGAAATCGTCGTGAAGACGAGTCGCCACAAAAAGCAAAATTTTACCTATAATATTAATTCCGCTAAGGTAATTCAGGGCTATTTAAATAAAATTCCAATAGTTTTGGTGCAACGTTTTTTTTAGTCCGTTTTTATGGTGAAACTGTCATTGTGAATGTGACGGAAACTACTCCAGAGTCTTTGAGGATACAATTTTTCAGTTTTTATTACTAAATATGTAATGAATAAAATATTTACCACAAATTTGGCACTTTCTGATCGACAATACCAATATTCAACATAAGTTAACATAAATCAGAACACTCGTGGGGTGACAAATTTAGTCTTTGTGTTGACCCTGAAGAACTAGTCGTACCTCCTTAAAGTTTCGAAATACGAAAACTCATTGATTTCAGTCACTTACCGGCTGATCAGCGATTCTATTGCCATACAATAGCCTTTAAGCGTCTAACATTTTCCGTAAAAAAACGATTTTTTCATGCCGCTACATATATTTCCCCCGTTAATTTTCCAAGCGCTTGAAAGAGAAATACCTCGCGCTCTGTTGGGTTCGCGCAAGCTCGTGCAAGATGGTCAGACCCTCGGTGAGCGTTCATTATTGGTATGGTGCTGCTGGTGCAATACTCGGTGCGACACACCGCAGACGCGATTATTCAGTCTCTCGTTGACGTATAACGGTAGAACGAGGCTGGCCCTGTCAGCTTTCCTCCGCCGCAGCCCCTCTCCTGATCCCATCCCACCGTCCCTTTCCCTCGACGGCTAGACGGACGAAAATCCGCTCACCGTGGAATACAAGAACGTACAGACAGGTATATACACACCGTCGCGTGTACGCGCTGGAGGGACATGGAGAACCTGCATACGATGCCACATGCAAATTGTGCCGATACGAAATCTCATTAATCCGTCGTTATTTAAAGATCCCACCTACGCGAGGATTATTTGTCGAGGTACCGCGCTAAAAAAGACAATTGTAGGCGAGCAAACACCTATGAAACAAAGCGAGATCCTGGTCAAGTGGTAATTGAGTGTCCAATTGAATGGGAATGACACTGGAGGAGGTTCGGACTAAGATTCCCTGGATGCAAAGAAGAAGCAACGGTATTCTAGCAACTTACTGGCATCGGATCACTGATTCAACGTACTACTGAATGGTGATAACAACGGGCGAGCTGCTGAAATACTGCTGCTTCTTAAAAGCCACAGTCTCATAGGAAAAGCAACAGTAGCATTTTAGTAACTCAGCAGATCATTGGATCGGCAACCGTTGTGGCAGGAAAAACTGCTAAGTTAGCAAAATGCTGCTACTTTTTGGTTAACCTACTATTCCTTAAAAGTATTGGACAAACAGCATATGGTGACTACCCAAACCACTGTGCTGGTGAATTATGAGAATAGCGCTGACACGCTGCTGCTTCTTGATAGTCATCGTTTCATAGGAAAAGCAGCAGTAGCATTTTAGTAACTCAGCAGATCATTGGATCGGCAACCATTGTGGCAGGAAAAACTGCTAAGTTAGCAAAATGCTGCTACTTTTTGGTTAACCTACTATTCCTTAAAAGTATTGGACAAACAGCATATGGTGACTACCCAAACCACTGTGCTGGCGAATTATGAGAATAGCGCTGACACGCTGCTGCTTCTTGATAGTCATCGTTTCATAAGAAAAGCAGCAGTAGCATTTTAGTAACTCAGCAGATCATTGGATCGGCAACCATTGTGGCAGTAAGAACTGCTAAGTTACCAAAATGCTGCTACTTTGTGGTTAACCTACTATTCCTTAAAAGTATTGGACAAACAGCATATGGTGACTACCCAAACCACTGTGCTGGTGAATTATGAGAATAGCGCTGACACGCTGCTGCTTCTTGATAGTCACCGTTTCATAGAAAAAGCAGCAGTAGAATTTTAGTAACTCAGCAGATCATTGGATCGGCAACCATTGTGGCAGTAAGAACTGCTAAGTTACCAAAATGCTGTTACTTTTTGGTTAAACTACTAGTCCTTAAAAGCATTGGACAAATAGCATGTGGTGACTACCCAAGCCACTGTGCTGGGGAATTATGAGAATGGCGCTGACATGTTGCTGCTTCCTGATAGCCATAGACTCTTGGAAAAAGCAGCAGCAGCATTTTAGTGACTCGGTAGATCATTGGATCGGTAACCGTTGCGCTGGTAAGAACTGCTAATATGCCGAAATCCTGATACTTTTTGTCAACTTAGTGATCTTTAGTAGCAGTGTACCAAAAGCATATGGTGACGAACCAAATCGATGTGCTGGTGATTTATGAAAATAGTGCTGAAATGCTGCTGCCTTTTGATAGCCAATGTTTCATGGGGAGGAAAAGTAGCAGCAGCGTTTTATTATTATATCAGCTTATTGGATCGATAACCATTGTGCCGGTAAGAGTAGCTAACTTTCCAAAATTCTGCTACTTTTCGTTAGCTTACTAGTCCTTAAGGTCTCGCCAAGGCGTTTTTCTGTAGATTTATTTTTATTTGGAGGACCCATCCAGGACACTATTAAGTGATTACCTGCAAAGTTTGAAATGGATTCACCCTTGTATATTCGGGATATTAGCAATCAAATATTGCAGGGTTTTACACGTGTTTCTTATGGGGAGCAGTGGAAAATTTCACATTTCACGCAATAACTTCGAAACTTTTCTGAAGATTTGTTTTTTTATTCTCAATTACAGAGGAACATATGATGAAGTGGGTAAAAAAAAATCATGAATTTGGACCGTCTAGTTTCAGAGATATAGCGACTTACATGAAGCAATGTCTAGCGACGCTAGCGCCGAACATCACGACAAATTTCGCTGGACTTGCGACGTTGCCACGATCTCCGCGCTCGCTAGACTCCTTATCTACGTATTAGTAGCCGGACAGGATAGTCTAATACAAAAGTGAGGGTTAGGTAATGGAGAGAACGTTGTTATTTTTGGAACTCTAAACCTTATATTAAGCTTTTTCATCATTACTTTATAAGGTTTTACATCGCGATAAGATGTGCAACCTACATTATAAGGATATTTTGCAATATTTTGAAGCTTCCATCGATTGAGCGGAGTATAAACTTTTCAACGTGAATGGGGTGAGACTAGTGATGCAACGGAAGTGTGATGACAGAAGCAGAAGCGAAAACAGATGTCAAAAGTAATTTTTATCACCATTTCTAGAAAGTTTCGATAAACTTTCGATATAAAAAATGCGGAACCAGCTGCAGAAGCAGATGTGAAAAAGTATGCGGAACTTCCGCAGTTGCGGAAGCAGAACCAGAGCTCTGTTGCATCACTAGGTGAGACCTTAATAGCATTGGACCAACAGCATATGGTAACTAACCAAATCGTTATGCTGGTGAATTTGGATGGCTGCTTTTCGATAGCCATAGTTTCATGAAAAGGGGCAGCATCAGCATTTTATTCACTTATTAGCTTATTGGATCGATAAGCATTGTGCCGGTGAAAACTGCTAACTAGCCGAAATGTTGATACTTCTTTTTAGCTTACTGGTCCCTATTAGCATTGGGCCAATAGCATATATTGACTAATCGCATCACTGTGCTGGTGAATTATGAAATAGTTGCTGATCTTTTACTAAACAACTACTAAATTACCTTCAGTTACCTTTTTTTAAATGACTAAATTACCTTTGGTTAGATCTCGATGTAACTTCCTCTTCCTCTACAACAATACAGTCGCAACACATGAAAACTTCGGACCGGAAAGTTTCTTGTCCGAAAACAATCAGCACCGACGAAAATAAAATGCGAAGCAAGAAAAGCCCAACATTAGACGATAAAGAACACCTGCAGCAACCAGAGCGACCACTATCGGACGAAGCGACATCTGCCGTCTGTTCGCCGGCAGCGTTTCCTCTTCTCCTGGTCTCCCGCTATCGCGTGGTCCCGGCGGTTTCGCGAAACCGACCATAATATCCGGGGAACGGTGACGCGCACCCGCGAGTTCGTTCCAGAGGTACATATGCCCACGCACTCTCGCGTCACCTCGCGGCAGTCCGCATACTAAAACGCTTTTGCATGCGCGGACCTGAGAGATATACCTCTCAGGCAGGGACGCGCGCACACGCCCGCGCGCGACCGGTCTTATAATCGTCCGGATGATTAACGCACGCTAAAACTCGCCTCGACGGGCATATATTATATCTACATATATACGTATTCGTATCCATAGATATGTACGTACATAAGTATACGGGGGAAAAGGAAATTTCGAACCCGTTGTACGTACGTGATATACTGGCTATCAGAGCATCTGGCTGCTTTGAGGTCCTCAAATTTTTCTCGATCGAAACGTTGATTACGGAGACGGGACGGTCCTCGAAATAACATTGATATGAATATGCTTGAATTTATCGGAAAGTGATTGACAGAGCATGGGCCTCGAAAGAACCTTCATATGAAAAAAGCTTACATTTGTGCTAAAGTGATTTACAGGACACTGCCGTTTACGTAATCTTGATTACGGAGACGGGACGGTCCTCGAAATAACCTTTATATCAAACAAGCTTACGTTTATTTAAAAGTGATTTCCAGGACATTGACGTTTAAATAATGTTAATTACGGAGACAGGACGGTCTTCGAAATAACCTTTATATAAAAAAAGTTTACGTTTATTGAAAAGTGATTTCGAAGGCCTTGACGTTTGAATAATGTTGATTACGGAGACAGGACGATCTTCGAAATAATCTGTATATAAAAAAGTTAACGTTTATTGAAAAGTGATTTACAGGACACTGCCGTTTACGTAATGTTGATTACGAAGACGGGACGGTCCTCGAAATAACCTATACATTAAAAAAGCTTACATTTATGCTAAAGTGATTGCGAAGACCTTGACGTGTAAATAATGTTGATTACGGAGACAGGACGGTCTTCGAAATAACCTTTATATAAAACAAGCTTATGTTTATTTAAAAGTAATCTCCAGGACATTGACGTTTAAATAATGTCAATTACGGAGACAGGACGGCCTTCGAAATAACCTTTATATAACAAAAGGGTAAATATTCGGAAGTGTCACTCCTGTCAGAATCGAGCTGATTTTTTTTGTGTGGTTTCTTACAGTTAAAAAACATCATATTTAATATTATTATGGCAGCGCATCAACAAAAACAATGTCGTTCTACGCACCCCACGATTCTACGCACCCATCCGAGGTGCCCTCCGCCCACCCCAGTGTTCTACGCACCCCACGATTCTACGCACCCATCCGAGGTGCCTTGCGCCCACCCCTGTGTTCTACGCACCCCACGATTCCACGATTCGTGGCCTCGATGCTAAAGTATAGAATTACCCTATTGGTAATTGTTTTTGTTAATGCGCTGCCATAATAATATTAAATATGATGTTTTTTCACCGTAAGAAACCACACAAAAAAAAATCAGCTCGATTCTGACAGGAGTGACACTTCCGAATATTTACCAAAAAAGCTTCGTTTATTAAAAAGTGATTTCCAGGACATTGACGTTTAAATAATGTCGATTAAGAAGACCGGGCTATCTTTGAAACAATCTCAATATAAGAATGCTTACGTTTATTTAAAAGTGATTTCCAGGATATTGCCGTCTACGTAATATTGATTACGGTGACATGACGGTCCTCGCAATAAGCTTCATGTAAAAATGCTCGCAGTTGTCTGAAAGTGATTTCCAAGACATTCGCGTTTACATAATGTTTATTGCGGAGTCAGACATATCTTCGAAACAACCTTAATATGAGATTGCTTACGTTTATTTAAAAATGATTTTCCGAACATTTGCGTTCACGTAATGTTGAGTACGGGGGCGAATTGGCTACTTCGAGGACGCGCAGTCGTACGTCTTCAAAATGACCCTTACATACCCGTGTAGGTATTTATGTATGTATAGGCTCGGGGGGGTAAAAATATGAGAGTACGTACGCATATAAAGTGCTCGTACGTACGCACCTGAGGGGTCTCCGCTAAATTAAAAGCAAGACGTGGAGAGATGCGTAAAGATAAGAGACCGCGAGCTGGGGCCTTTCTGACCCACGAATGCGGCGAGCTTGGCTTTTCTCTCGCTCTCTCTCTCTCTCTCTCTCCCTCTCCCTCTCCATTTCCCTCTCCCTCTCCCTCTCTCTCTCTCTCTCTCTCTCTCGCTCTCTCGCTCTCTCCGCGATCAAGTGAGGCCCAACCAAGTTTGAGTACCTCGTATATACGTATATACGACGTGGTTAGCATCCCCGGCTTTGCGGACCCATTTCGTCGGAGGAAATTTGAGATTTCATAGGGAGCGCTCTCATTATCCGTACACAGCTCACTCACTCTCCCTCGTTTCTCCCGCAGCTTTGTACCGGGTCGCTACTTGGGAAAAAAAAAGAGTTGACAAAAAAAATCTGCCCCGCCATTGTTTACCTCGCACATCCACATGGAATTATTCTGTTGGATTTGTGCTGATCAACCAGGACGTTTGAAATTCCAAACACCGTTGAAATATTCAACGGAATGACATATCTCAAAATGTTTGCGTAATTTCGACGCTCGAACATTATCACGTGCAATTTTCTCTTAACAAAAGCCTGCGGTATATGACATCCCGTATTCTCGTATTCTCGACTTCCTCAATTTTGACTTCCTCATTGAAGAGAGGAGCAGGGAACGAGCTTTGTCCACGTTGGAAAAGAACGAGGAAGCAATATACGAATACCCGTATGTACTTCAGGTAAAATATGTTTTTTTTTCTCGCCGAGTGCGAATGCTGATATTCTTTGGCTTCGAACGCACACTATGCTGAAAGAACAAACGACTGGGATTTCGAGCAACCCCCAAATGCCGTAGGACTTCGATCTCAAAATCAAAAGCCTGTTTTTTATATGTACTATACAGTAGGTCAAAAAAGTTTTCGTACACACTGTACAAACGAATTTGTTTTAGATTGTTCTACAATCTTTGGTTAATATATTAGGATGTTGAATAAGTTCTCACTGTTTTTTTCGTGAAAATTAACCCTCATTCGGCACACTTCAGTGGCGAGACGTACTCGGCACACTGGGGTTGTTTGCACCCCAGCGGGAAAAACTGTTATTATAAATAAACTATTTAATATTTTAACTTGAATTTTTTTTGGGACTTCTTGAAAGCTTCTTTTTCAAAGAAGTGTAGGTTATGTAGCCGAAAATTTGATTTGAGTATGTTAAAAAAAATTAAAATTGCAAAAAAAATGAGAAAAAAGTGATTTCAAAAAAAATCATTTAAAAAATTTTTTTTCGACAGAAAAGGCTAAAGATTTAACTGAGTCTTCTTCTGATGTATTACTACAAGAAAAAAAAATAGTACCTATAAAGCTGTTTCAGAAAAGGTATTTATTGTGAGAAATAAATAAAGGTAGGAATTTTAAGAAAAAAGCGTTATGCTCCAGCATAACGCTATTAGCCTCAGGCTATAGTGGCATCCTCGCTTCCCCTACGTTTAGGTACTTAAAATCTATGAAATATGGCCGTGGGTTGCAAACCACCCAAGTGTACCGAAGAAGGGTTAATCCTTAATTTTTTTTAAATTAGTAAGAAAAGTGTCACTGAAAATATTGCCCATCGCTAGCCACTACTTTTTCCCATCTTTCTGGCAGTATTTTAATTCCACGTCGGAAAAACGACCCATCTTTTGAGGCTATCCAAGAGTCGATCCATTTTTTGGCATCTTCATAAGATTGGAAGTGCTGCTCGGCCAGGCCATGTGCCATCGATCGAAAGAAGTGATAATCGGCACGGGCAATGTATGATGAATACGGTGGGTGGGTTAGGACTTTCCATTTAAGCCATTCCAAGTAGGTTTTCACCGGTTTTGCAACATGTGGGCGAGCATTGTCATGCTGCAAAATCACTTTATCGTGTCTCTGCTCGTATAGCGGCAGTTTTTTCTTCAATGTTCGGCTCAAACACATCAATTGTAGTCGATAGCGATCTCCCATGATGGTGTCGTTCGGTATGAGCAGCTCAAAATCAACTACACCCAGCTGATCCCACCAAATGCAAAGCAGAAGCTTGGAACCATGGATATTCGGCTTTGCTGACGATGTTAATGCATGGCCGGGCTTACCCCACGATTTTCTACGCTTAGGGTTATCGTAGTGTATCCATGTTTCATCACCAGTCACGATACGATGCAAAAAACCTTTCCTTTTCTGCCGTTAAAGCAGCTGTTCACTCATGAAAAGACACCCTTCGACGTCTCTCGGCTTCAACTCGTACGGCACCCAATGTCCTTGCTTTTGAATAATTTCTACTGCTTTCAAACGCTTCGAAACTGTTGTGTGATCAACCCCTAATGATTCTGTAAGTTTAGCTAGCGTCTGACATGAGTCTTCATGAAGTAATGCCTCCAATTCTTCGTCTTCAAAATTTTTCGGTGCGCCAGAGCATTCTTTATCTTCAACATCAAAATCATTACTTTTGAAGCGTCTAAACCAATCTCTACATGTTGTTTCCCACAAAACATGGTCACCGTAAGTCTCAACAAGATACAGTGTGCTTCAGCTGCAAATTTTTTGTTTAATAAGAGCAGTGCAGTAAAATGCCCCGCAAATACTTTTTTTTTTGGCACGAAAATTCACATGTTTAACACTATGAAAAAAAAGTTGTTTACACTTCAGCGAAATGACATACACTGAATTTCAAGCTTGCTTATAGTAGGTACTCGCCAAACTTCTGCTCCAATTTCATACAAATTTCGTACTCTGAAAAAACAAAATAAGAACGAGGGCAATGAGTCAGGTAATGACAACGGACGGTTGGAAAGCGGGCATTTGTCTTTGCCCAGAACATGATCGCATATCGTAATTCTAACGGAGAATTGTGCAGTTTCTCCGTTTTCGTGGTGAAATTGCGCGCGTGCTCATACAAACATACATATATATATATATATATATACGTAATGAGCCGAGATGCAATCGTGACGGATCATCTCATCGCAACGCGATTTAACAAAATATCACGTAGTCGTCGTCGAGCGATCACGTGGTGCATAAGGTACGAAACTGCAACGAAGCCTGTAACAGCGCAAAAAAATCTCTTATCGTCTTACTCGGTTCCTACGCGTGAGGTGGTGCCGAGAAAGTTTTAACGACTCGTATACTGATAAGAGATGCGAATGCACCGGGTCATAGAGATTACTGCAGTATTTCGATCGCAGTGCGTATACGAACGTTTTTCTATGTCTTTCTCTCTAAAGGAAGAGAGAGAGAAAGAGAGAGAGAGAGAGAGAGAGAGAGAGAGAGAGAGAGAGAGAGAGAGAGAGAGAGAGAGAGAGAGAGAGAGTGAGCGGGGCTCAGCGTTTAAACGCGAATTACTTTCGACGAATTTATCAAGAATGCCCTAATCAATTTTCGAACTGTCGGAACAAGGGAAAGAGGAAGGGAGTTTAAATTCTGTTTGATGGAGTCGAACACCATAATAGCTCGTGTTTCCTTAGTTTTATTGAATCTTCTCTCATACGACTTAACTTACAAATGATATATGTTTAAATCAATTTGTAAAAAACGCCCATGATAAAAGAGGGTATAGTTAAATTACCTATAGTTTATTGAGACCGTAATCATAATATAATTAACGCAACTACCCGTGCAGAAATATTGTCATGGATACAGTCCTGGTTTCTCAATCGGGTTCCAGTCGAACATCGGATTGGATTCGGGAACGGAATGCAACGGTCGAAAATCGGATTCCAGCCAGGATCCTAAAACGGAACTATTAAGCACTCTAGTCGGAATCCAAATAGAAACTCTGCATAGGATCCAGGCTAGAAATCTCGAACTTCTAGAACAAGAGCTAGTTCGATATATCGAATCGGATCCCAGTGATGAATGTAAAAATCACCAGGAAATACCGATCCGTATCAGCTGGAGACGCTGGACGTTTTCTGAAATCATTTATTAGAGGATATGAATAAGATAAGATAAAAATTGGTGCTACAGTATAACATTCAAAACGTATATATTTTAATAACAGAATTTTGAACAAAACTATTTAGATTTAACCCTTCGTGGTTACACTTCCAAATTCAATCGCGGTAGTCATACTTGAGTCGATTCTACCCAGTCAGTTTTCAAAAAAGTATTGTAATCAAACTATCCGTCCGAAGTGGTTCAAAAAATTACGGAACATGCTTTGAACTTTCTAGATGATGTACGAAAGAATTATTTATAAAAAATAAAATGGCGTCATGTTAAAAAAAATCATAAAGAGGTGAAAATGCAAAAAAGACACTTTTTCGTTCTAAAAATCATAGTTCCGTGAATTTTCAACATTTTTACCTAAAATTTGGACTTGATACTCCTTAGATATGCTACTTTTGGGAAAAAGTAGTAGCATAGTGCGCGTTCCAAAAAAAGGTATTTATTCCGACATGTGGAGAGGGTAAATTTTATGGTATGAGGATATTTCAAACTCCAGGTAAGATGGTAAATGCAGTCCCATTCGAAGCCGGGAACTATAATATATTTACGCCAAAAATTGATCAACGGGTCGATTCTACCCAGGAACTAAGAAAATATATATTTAATTTTCTAAGAAAACTGTATTTAATACGTATTTGAAATGCGTGTTTCAAATTCTTGCCATTATGTCTCCGCCTTGTGCCACGTAGTGGGTGACATCTGAATTCTGATGAGGATACCTCTTCTAGGGAATCCGTATCATATCCTGATCGGAATCTCATCGGAACTTAGGTATCCCTAAGAAATTTCTGCACGGGTATAAGCGTATATCTACACATGGCATTTTGATGGTATGCTTGACTATCTAGTATCCCTGAAATAACTATTAACTATTGTGAAAGACTTTATAATATCGATATGGTTACTTCAGAGCTATCACAAAATCGGCGCACAAATACTAATGCTATGAATAGAATAGTAGAAGTTTATCCGGAACAAAACTTAACGTACGGTATACGGTACTAGTATTTGTGTGCCGATTTTGTGATAGCACTGAATTAACCATATGCATATTGTAAAGCCTTCTACAATGGTTTGTAGTAATTTCTAGAATACTAGATAGTCAAAGACGCCGCCAAAGTCGCATATTTAAATATACTTTTCGCTTATAGTTGTGTTAACAATATTATGATTGCTGTGTCAATAAACTATAGGAAATTTGACTATACTCTCTTTAACCATACGCGTTTTTTGTAAATACCATACACTTTTCGCTCAGTGCAGTCTCCATTCTCCATATATACACCGGTGTGTTAGGGCTTACCCTCATCATCATTTTCACGTACCTTTCCGACATTCTTTCGCTCTCACCTGTCTCGCTCCACCCTTAAGTTTCTCCTTGAGTTGCCCTCAGTAATGTGTCCAGCAGATACGCTCTTCCTTTCATGCTGTTTACTCTCGCTCGTTTCATTACTCCACACGCTGTATTTGTCGCTGTTTGTACTTTACCTACCAACATTTTCAGATGTTTCGAGTACGTATTCTTTACTGTGAACCAGAATCACAAATACACTGACAGAAAAATTCTTTCTATATTAACTAGATGCGTCTATTTGATTTTTTTATATTTGAATTAACTAGATTTTTCGTGAAATCAAATTTTTCCCATTGCATTTCATTATTAAAATTATTTATTTTAAATATATTTATTTATTCATAGAGAAAAATATTTCCTACAAGAGTTGTAGCTTATGAATAGACTGATATTTTTAATAGACAAACCCACCCCAGTGTTCGACGCACCCCACGATTCCACGCACCCCTCCGAGGTGCCCTGCGCCCACCCCAATGAACTACACACCCGAGTTTGTTTGGCTTTGGGTTTGTTTGGGTTTGTTTTATTTGCGTTTGTTTGGGCCCATATGCAGTAAAGTGCTTGTAGATAATATCGAAACTAATGGAGTTTAGCAAAATATACTTATTGGAGTATTATCCCATTTTTCTTGGAAAATAACGATTTTAGACAAAATTTGTATAGAACATAAATTATCGGTCTTTTGATGGGTTACAATTTTTGTAGGAGATATTTTCCTCTACGATCAACAGTTATTAAATAAAAATAGAAAAACTAAAAAAAACCCGTTTTTTTAGTTTTTACCTTGAAAATCAAATTTGCGGGTATCTTCACGATCATATTCGTGATCAGCGAGTCAAAGTACATAATTACACGAAGTTCTAAATTATTCGGAGGTGTGGACTTTTCGGAAGTTTATCCCGATGCAACACGACGTGTCAACCCGAAATCACCGTCCACTTATTTTTTACGTGAAGATCACTTTGATGTGAGTGTAAACGTGTTGTAACATCAACTATATTGAAATATTTCTTTTAATACATCTTTTGCAAAATGCTTATGATACGTAGCGCAATAACTTACACAATTTATTAAGCCTCTCCTAACCTAAAAATGTTCAGTTATCCACGATCGATAAATTACTCAACTTTGCTTTCACAAATTGACTTTCACACATCGTTGCACGAAAATAAAACTAGTTTACGACTTTTAAAAAAATCTCGAGATGTTTTCAGATGTAAAATGACACCAAATTTCACATTTGTGTACACTTGCATGTAACCCGTATACATAGCCTATTCGGTCACGTTCGAACGATGACGTCACAAACGCCAGCGCCGATAGCGTGGCATTTCGCGCCAACATCTACAATTTAAATTATCGTGATATAAAAACAATTAATAATTCTCTTTAGAATGATGTCAAAGAAAAACCCTTCTGACATTCTGTTTAATTATCACAAAAGATCAATTCTAAATGTGCTAGAAAAACGAACATTTTTTTTTAACAACTCAATTATCATCATTACACTTGATTGAGAAATGAGGATTGTTGAATGACCCTTACCGAATAATCGACACTTCACGTGGCGTGAAATAATTCATGTGGGCTTATTTTTTTTTTGTTTCAGAGGAGAACAATACTTCGACGAATTACGGCGTTGATTTGGCCGACCAAGTAGCCAAAAGCAGTGATCTTACGTCGAAGCTCCGAAAGCATCGCAGCTCCTTCTCGTAGCCTCTCTCGAACGAATAAAAGAAATATGAGCATCTCTCTCTCTCGGCGGGCGAGAGGAGAAGGAAGGGACAAAGCAACGAAGCTTTGCGCCTCGAGAGATAGAGACGTTTTTTTGTTTGTTAAATAGACAAGGAATCGTACGGAATCCGAGTCGTGTATAATTTATTGTTTGACTTTGCGAGAAGTAATCCTCGTGGCGATGGCCTCGTTCGTACCTAACTGTAGCGAGCACGATGACAGACGGACGATGCCCGTGTGGTCGCTCGACACCGGGACGAGAATAAAACGCGAAGAGAGGAAATCAACGTTGAGATAAGATCGTCGCAGTATTATCAAGCAGTATTTAAAATTTTTTTAAACATTTTTGTGCAATTGTTTCCTTTTCCTCTCTTTTTTTTCTTCTTTTCTTTCTTATATTTCACGTGGGAGAGACGCGCGATGCCAAGAGGACGCACAGTAAAGATATCCTGTGTTCTTATAATTTTTCGCGGGAGAACGGCAATAATGTATCGCACTCCTACTTTCCCTCCACCCTTTCCTTCCTACCTGCGCGTACGAATAGAGAATACCTTAAAAATATTTTTCCTTAGCGTACATTTGTGAATAATTGTTGTAAAAAAAAATCTATTACGATTAATATTAGTATGCGCGGGGAGAAGAATTATTTTCGTATAATTTGAATTCATTTCGAAGATTAGGGATGCCTCGTTACGCTTCTCCGTGTATGGAATGCGAATTATTTGTCATTGTTTTGTCCTGAAAAAAAAAATATATATATAAAGGATGTCTCAAAATTCACGCAAGAAGTAATTTTGATAGAAAACACAGGTTTTTAATGAAAAATTGTAATTTTTTTATTGTTTCATAAAGTATACAGTATAGGGTTATGTATGGAATAGCATCCCGAGCAGAAATCTAATCAGGCTGCCTGAGGATCCATCAGGGCCGGATCAGGGATCAATAAGGCGCCCTGATCAGGTACGCCTGATTTGAGCCGGACAGGGGCCTGAGCAGGGATCAATAAGGCGCCCTGATCAGGCACGCCTGATTTGCGCCGGATAGAAGCCTTATCAGGTATCAATAAGGCGCCCTGATCAGGCACGCATGATTTGCGCTGGACAGAGGCCTGAGCAGGGATCAATAAGGCGCCCTGATTAGGCACGCCTGATTTGTGCCAGACAGGGGCCTGAGCAGGGATCAATAAGGCGCCCTGATCAGGCACGCCTGATTTGCGCCGGATAGAAGCCTTATCAGGTATCAATAAGGCGCCCTGATCAGGCACGCATGATTTGCGCCGGACAGATTGGGCCGGAAGGATTGGGACGGTCATCGCCAAAACCGGAACAAAAACTAAACGATCAAGTCAAGTAAAATAAAAACTTAAACTTTAAAAAAATCTTTTCATATGTTCCATATTTTTAATAACGTTAGGAAACTTGATAACGTGTAACTGCGATAATAATTTGATAAATGTTGATCTATTTTTAAACAAAAAATTAATCAAATGATTGAGCCAGATGACACGCATGTCTCAGGCAGGATGAGGCACTGAGGATGAGGATTTGCTATTGTGGCAGCCTGATCCGGTCCGGATTTCACCCTGAACAAATTTCTGCTCGGGATATGCATTTGTTTCTCAACGATCACTCGTGGATTTTCTGAATCCCAAATGCGACAATTTTGTCGATTAACGAAAGTCATCAAGATGAAAATGAGCGTCATCCGTGAAGATAATTTTGTTCGAAAAATCCGCATGAACTTGTTGTTCCATAATCCATTCAACGAACTCTCTTCGCTGTGCGTGGTCAGTAGGCTTCAGTTCTTGAGTCAATTGAACTTTGTAAACATGAAGATGCAAATCTTTCGTGAGAATACGCTGTAGAGAGCTTCTCGAAATGTCCAATCCTTGACCACAATGCCGAATTGATGTTCCTGGACTCTCAGCAACACTATCACGGAAATGCTTCGATGTTTTCTGTTAAACGACTTCTTGAATGACGGCCAGAGTGTCTAAGATCACTAATTGATCGAGTCTCCCTGAATTTTGTAAGTAATCTCTTCACAATTGATGAAGTTAAATCACTATTCCGATCATATTTTCGACGAAAATTGCGAACTATAGCTGCCAAAGCTTCATTATTTTTCAAATATAGCTCAACAATGAAAACCCGTTGTTCTTTCGTGCAGCGCTCCATTTTTAATAACCCTGAACTGTCAGTTGTCACGCTGTCTTTTTTTTCCGTTGGCAACACTTTACCGCACAAATGTCGCATAATCAAAATCTTACGTGAATTTTGGGACACCCTTTATATGTGTAAATACATATATATATATATTATTTTTTAAATTCAATTCATATGTAGCCACAATTTTATTTCTTTTAACCGTGCCCACGCTCGCAACGAAGGTCGACGCTTCGATGTAAAAAAAACAAATGTATTAGAGTGGATTGAGCGTGCGGAGAGAGCATTGTGAGATGAATGAGATTTTTTCTCCCTTAATGTCTGAGATGCGAGATATACGCGACAACTTTCGCAGGTTTTTTTTATACCTCTCTCTCTCTCTTTCTCTGCATCTGTAGGGTTTCGTCTTAGCCACTCTCATGCTTGCTTTAACAACGCAAACTTTCCGAGTTAATGCAATAAATACCTGAATAGCGAGTGCATACACTTTGACGTACGCGCGCCCTCGAACAATACGGCGTTTGTACTGCGCGTGTTTCACCGTTCTATTACGTACGGCCGTTCGTTACGTCTCCTCGTAATTCGTTTTGGCCACACAGCCTGACTCTAACAGTTTTGCATCACTCGAATGCTGTTTTGGCAGGGAGAGAGAGAGAGAGAGAAAGAGAGAGAGAGAGAGAGAGAGGGAGAGAGAGAGAGGGAGAGACCTTATTATATTTCTGGACAGTACGTACCAAAAAGTCCGACAAACGTAACGAGGCGGTAGAATAACATACGCGCAATCGTATGAAAGAGAAATCCAAAATTAAAATCCCGTTTAATTGTAACAAACCCAAACAAAGTTAAAAAAAACATTTTCCCTAAAAAAGATTTCGCGAAGTATGAAGGTGCTAGCGCGCATCCCCTTAATCCCTATTCGTACCTTAGGAGTCTCGCGACGCCCCCGCCCCTTACCCCTTAGCGTAAAAAGTATGTAGCATAGAGGAAGAGAAGAGAGAACTAAAAAAAAAAATAAGTAAACCGATGCATACAAGGTAATCGAGTGAAAAAAAATCTCCGCATCGTCGGACTTACTAATCTCTACATATCTTATACACCAGTTTCTCGATATTGAGTGTTTCATGTCACCGTTGTAAATTCGAATGAACGTGTACGCGTGTGTGCGAATAAATGGTTGTTTTTTTTTTTCTTAGCCGTGAAAAACATTTATTGGCCAGCCGAGCCAAACGAACGAATCAATGAGTATAAGCGCAAAGGGAAATTTGTCAGATTCGTTTGTCTCTGAGCGGCCAATAACTGTCACTTTGGCCTACGTCCAACGACGCACGATCGGAGAATGAAGATAGCGCGAGAAATAAATTTATATCGAGCGCCTCCATAGTTTCCCCTCTGATAACACTTGTATCGCGTAGCGATTGTAGCAGTGTAGAGGCAAAAAAAACGATCGACGTTTCACGTGTCTATATAGGCGTTGAAAAAAAAAGTAATAAATTTTCGAGAAAAAAAAATGAACATTCACGTGTATACATTCACAGCATACAGGGGCGAGCGCATATCCCGCCCCGTCCATTAACTCATAGTTAAAACTTGAACTTGGGAAAGAAACAAAAAAAAACGAAGGAATAGCAAAAAACAGAGAGAATTAAATGGGACGAAGCAGCACATTTAGGGTAAAGGCAAAATACGTTGGATAGTAGATACATCTATAGTTCCTGTACGATACGGCATATATAGAAATTTAATATAAATGATTATAGTATTATATACAAAACGGCTCGTAATGCATACCGTATGCACCCAAACATTTAACGTTGTACGTATACATATATATATATATATATATATATATATATATATATATATATATATATATATATATATATATATATACAGGGTGAGACACATAAAGTGTTACAGAGCAATAGCACTCAAACTATTGATCGTATCCAAAAATGTTTCAGACAAAAGTTTCAGTGTTCGAGAAGGCCGTCATACTGGACCACCCTATTTTTTTATCGGTGGAGGCGCTGAAGCTATGTCAAGGTCAACTCCACTTTTTTAAATGGAACCATGTATTGTTTTCGCCTGACATTATTACCGGTTGTAAAACGAATTCAGCGACCTACGACATAAGGTCATTCTAGTCACGCAAAGTATGAAAATAGCCGAAAAATCGAAAAATATCGGAATAATCACTTTCAAAGGATCCACTAACCTTGGTTTGGGTCTACCTACAGAAGATGCTCGAAGTGATGACCCTCGACTTGTAAACACTTGTAAACACGCCTGACCACGCCTGACGACATGAAAGAAAGAATACGCCGGGCATGTACCGAAATTACACCACAAATGTTGGCTGAAGTTAGACGGTCTTTTCATCAGCGAATTAACAAGTGCTTACAAGTCGAGGGTCATCACCTCGAGCATCTTCTGTAGGTAGACCCAAACCATGGTTAGTGGATCCTTTGAAAGTGATTATTCCGATATTTTTCGATTTTTCGACTATTTTCAAACTTTGCGTGACTAGAATGACCTTGAGTTGTAGGTCGCTGAATTCGTCTTAAAATCGGTAATAATGTGAGGCGAAAAAAAAGTGGAGTTGACCTTGACGTAGCTTCAGCGCCTCCACCGATAAAAAAATAGGGTGGTCCAGTATGACGGCCTTCTCGAACACTAAAACTTTCGTCTGAAACATTTTTGGATATGATCAATAGTTTGAGTGCTATTGCTCTGTAACACTTTATGTGCCCCACCCTGTATATGAGTCATTCCACGCCATTTCACCTAGCCCGTGACCCCGACCATTTTTTATTTTCCTGGTTATTTTTTTTGTAACATTGTACCCCAAGACAGGAATATCCACACCAATTTTTAGATTTTTGTCTCTTTTCTTTTAGGAGTTATAATTTTCCGAAAAATGTCGATTTCGGAAGTTTTGGAAACGCTTAAACGCTTATAACTCCTGAACTCATTGAGCTATTGGAAAATGTCAATATATTTTTTTTCATTTTGAAGCATACTTTCATGGAAAAGTATAAAAAAAATTATCAATTATACTGGTCCACGTATTTTTTGCTTCGAAAGTGAAAACTATTTTTTTTAAGATGATTGCCATTTTTTTATTTTTTTCAATAAATTCTCTAGAATACCCCGATCCATTCCATGCTTTTTAAGACTAGTCTCATTTTGGGCCCATTTATCATTCTATTTTTTTTCGAATTATTAAAAGAGAAATTATTTATTTCTCTTTTAATAATTCTTTTAATTTCCCTTTTAATTTCGAATTATTGAAAGAGAAAATTATTTCGAGATTAAAATGATAAAAATAGAAGGAAAAATGGGCCCACGATGAGACTAGTCTTAAAAATCATAGAATAGGTCACTCTATTTTGGACAACTTTTTGAAAAAAAAAAAAAAATGGCAATCATCTTAAAAAAAAAAAAATTCCACTTTCGAAGCCAAAAATACGTGGTCCAGTATAAATGATAATTTTTTCATATTTTTTCACGAAAGTATGCTTCAAAATGAAAAAAATATATATATATATATATATTGACATTTGTCGATATCTCAATTAGTTCAGGAGTTATTAGCGTTTAAACGTTTCCAGAACTTCCGCAGTCAACATTTTTTTGAAAAATCATAACTCCTAAAAGAGAAGAGATGAAAATCTAAAAATGAGTGTGGATATTCTTCTCATAGGGTAGAATTTTACAAAAAAAACAAATTAGGAAAATAAAAAATGGTCGGGGTCACTGACTAGGTGAAATTACGTGGAATGCCTCATATATATCTAAGGAACGAAGAAAGATATTCAAATAGAAAGCTCGCGGACACTTTAGGCCGAATGAAGCAAAAAAAAAATAGACACACATATCTTTCGTTCCGTGGCAATTTACTATAGAGACTTTCGTAATTTCAAATTCTGCAATAATACCGGTGCACTCATAGAGAGGATCATAAATATCGTGTAAAACGAAAGAAAAAAAAAGTGGTTGGAAAAAAAATCCGCGTACGAGCTCTCGCGATCCGGTATTGTAAATAGGGGCTCCGAAGAAGAATGCTCGATTGTGCGATTTATGAGAGAGAGAAAGATAGAGAGACAGAGAGAGGGGGGGGGAGAGAGAGAGAGAGAGAGAGAGAGAGAGAGAGAGGGAGAGAGAGAGAAAGAGAAAGAGTATTAGGAATCATTAAGTCAACCGACAAACAAGGTGGCCACGTGCTCGCCGCCGCGTGTACATCAACGAGCTCTGCTCTCCCCGCGCGGTTGAATGGATCAAGGCCTTTGTAAGTCAAGATCCATTCACGTGTGTAACTTACATCCTCGCTTCCCTTATTCTCGTTGTTATTATTACTCCGTGACGCGTGTGTGTGTGTGTGTGTGTGTGTGAATGTGTGTGTGTGTGTGCTCGGGCTCTGCACGGCTCATAATGGAGGCGCATTACAACGGCTATATACCGAACCACTTACAACTATTATTATTAACGGTGCTAGCCGGAACGACGATAAGACGGTGGGCACAGTCATTGGCCACTTAAGGATTTCGCGGTCTTGGGCGACGCGGCGCGTCCTGGATCTGTAATAGCGATACGGGGAAAACGAAAATATGACTTCCGGTGGCGTCTTGTTGTCGGCATTATGTTGTCCGCCCGTAATGCATGCCTTAGCACCCACCCCCTCCTCTTTTTTTCGTTCTTTCTTTCTTTTTCTGCGTCAAGTGTATACTATATGTATTTATTGGCACGAGAAAAAAATTATCACAAGTAGTTCGCTTTTGGAAAGATCGTAGGGAAGAATTTGTAAAAATTTCGTAGCTCCTAGATGTTGCAAGATATTGGAAAAAAGTGCAGAGAATACAGTCATTGGCATAGCTATATGTGTATAGTAGTCATTGGACGATGGCCAATAACAGTACCAGGTGTTTGACAGATTGAAGGGAAAAAAACAACACTTGGCATTTTCTCGCTGATGACCGCGAGTGTCACTGTTGCGCGCTTCGTTGTTGAAAATGTCATTTTCGCCAAATATGTTTTTTTTTTGCGAATGTTATTCGACGAAGAATTTTCGGCACGAAATACTCGCGCTGCACTCAAATTTTTCATTAACCCGAGATGAAGATTTGAAAATATAGGGCTAGATAAATTTAAAGGAGCGGAGTTTCGAAGTGAAACGATATAAAAATGAAAAAGAGGAGCACACTTTATTTGTAGGAGAATTGCATGGTTGCGCGCGTGACACACGAAAAAAGCGTTAAGCGCATTTCTTCGACTCGTATAGATGTAAACCATGATGTTTTTTTTCTTTTTAGGCATTATATATAACGCTTCGTTCTAGGTGGTAACGATTAAATTAACTTATGCACTATATATATATGTATATATATATATATATATATATATATATATATCCGATGTAACTATTTTAAAGACTGTGGAACTTTATAGGTGTATAAATGTTTAAATAAATTATTATAACATGAAGCAATGAATATGCTGGTAATTTTTTTTTATTGCCACCTCCAATGTGAATATTTGGCGTTATTTTGAATATATATTGCGAAGATGAGTAAGTTTTCGCTGTTTTCTACCAGATGGCGTTTCCAGAAATCCGTAGGTGTAGTTTAAGATGGTAATGCATCTATAAAGAAGTACGATAAGCAAGCATGAAATTCAGTATGTCATTTTGCCGAAGTGTAAACAACTTTTTTTTTCATAGTGTTAAACATGTCAAATTTCGTGCCGAAAAAAGAGTATTTGCGGGGACTTTTACTGCACTACTTTATTTTTAAAAAGAATTGCAGCTGAAGCACACAGAATTCTTGTTGAGATTTTCGGCGACCATTCTCTGTCGGAAACAACATGCGAAGATTAGTTTAGACGCTTCAAAAATTATTATTTTGATGTTGAAGATTTGGCGCACCGAAAAAATTCGAAGACGAAGAATTGGAGGCATTACTTCATAAAGACTCATGTCAGACGGTAGCTGAACTTGCAGAATAATTAGGAGTTGATCACGCAACAGTTTCGAAACGTTTGAAAGCATTAGGAATGCTTCAATAGCAAGGTGCCGTACGTGTTGAAACCAAGAGACGTCGAACGGCGTCTTTTCACGTGTGAACAGCTGCTTCAACGGCAGAAAAGGAAAAGTTTTTTGCATCATATCGTGACTGGCGATGAAAAATGGATACACTACGATAACCCTAAGCGTAGAAAATCGTGGGGTAAGCCCGGCCAGGCATCAACATCGTCAGCAAACCCGAATATCCATGGTTCCAAGCTTCTGCTCTGCAGTTGGTGGGATCAGCTGGGTGTAGTTTATTATGAGCTGCTCAAACCGAACAAAACCATCACGGGAGATCGCTATCGACTAGAATTGATGCGTTTGAGCCGAGCAATGAAGGAAAAACAGCCGCTATATGAGCAGAGACACGACAAAGTGATTTTGTAGCATGACAATGGTCGGGCACATGTTGCAAAACTGGTGAAAACCTACTTGGAAACGCTTAAATGGAAAGTCCTACCCCACCCGCCGCGTTCACCAGACATTGCCCCTTCCGATTATCACTTGTTCCGATCGATGGCACATTGCCTGGCCGAGGAGCACTTCCATTCTTATGAAGATGCCAATCAATGGGTCGACTCTTGGATAGCCTAAGAAGACGTGTCGTTTTTATGAGAAATTTTTATGAGAAATATGAGAAAAAGTTGTGGCTAGCGATGGGGAATACTTTCAGTGGCATGTTTTTTTACTCTTTTGTAAAAATAAAGCATTAATTTTCAGAAAAAAAAAGCAAAAATTGATTCAACATCCCAATATAAATTATCGTATATAAATTATACGAAATTATTAAAAAATATTCACATTTTTTCTCAAACGAAACCGTGTCCCTCTTTGATCATACAGAATATAAATAATAAAGATTAAAAAATCCTGAGAATAATTATTTAATCTTATAAGTAACAATATAAATAATATCTATCAACTTTAATAATTGAGAATGTAAAATCTTGAAAATCATTATTTGGTCCTCTAATTAATAGTATAAAAACAATATAGATCAATTATGATCCCGATATACATTGATTCCAAACTTTACATAATGTGCCGTCATTAAGGTTTTTTTTTTTAATATCGCCGCAATACGTCTGTAGGGGAAAAAAAATGAGAAACATCGAAGCGTTTCGCGTCATCGCGTCATTGCTCGTATCTATCACGCTGCAATCACGATTTGTTTGTACACATTGACAAGCAAAATCTGGGTTATTGCGGAGCATATATTGATACTCGGCAATTACGCAAATGATATGTATCAATAGGCGAGGGCTGCGACATCACGTACGACGAACAAACGATACGCGATTGATTTGCACAAAACTATGTTTGTCCAGGTGTGTATCGGATTTGAATTCGAAAGAAAATTAAACTACAGTTGAGGCTTTGGAGAATAGAGGACGCACTTGGTCGGTTGGGCTTTCAAGTTAAATCGTCGATCATGCAGAAAACTGCAGATGTCGATTTTTTCACACTCGATATATAGCTATGTATTAGTAGATATGTTTATATAAACGGACAGTCCGATGACAGAACGCGCACTGGTAGAGTTACTATTATAGGTTAGGGCATTTTCCTCAACGTGAAATTGAAAAAGAATATAAAATTCAAAGGGGAAGAAAATCCAGCGAGTTATGACTTAACTTGGATGCAAAGTGAATCGAAGATTTGAAAAATGTATCTACAAACATTGTCGGTCGTCCTTCTCTCGCTCTTTGCCCACTCGAAAGCTTGGGAGGTAAGTTGTTTATCTTCACATATTCTTTTCATGCAGAATCGTTCTGTAATTCTCATTTAATTTCTCACCGCTCCGAATCGCATATCAAATCGTTCAGTGAGTGTCGCGTACATTCCGAGTCAAGCTTCTGTACATTCAATCTGACGACGATACGCGAGTAGCACAACGTTTGGTAGTAGTCAGATCCGCTAGCGGTTAATTTCTAGGCATTGTCACGAATTCATAATAGTTCACAAGGGAACGTCCAGAAAGTCTTGCACGTTATGCCGCTCGTTTCGAGTAACGATGGATTCGTCAAATTTCTACAGATACCGGAGAATTTTGCCAAAACGGGACACTCCAACAATTGGGCAGTGCTGGTGGATACTTCAAGATTTTGGTTCAATTATCGGCACGTGGCAAATGTACTGTCGATTTATCGCAGCGTCAAGAGACTCGGCATACCCGATTCGCAGATAATACTCATGATAGCAGACGACATGGCTTGCAATCCGAGAAATCCAAGACCAGCGACTGTCTTCAACAACATCAAGCAACACATTAACGTGTACGGCGATGACGTGGAGGTCGATTATCGTGGCTACGAAGTGACAGTGGAGAATTTCGTGAGATTGCTGACTGGTAGATTGCCGCCTGAAACACCGCGCTCCAAAAAGCTACTAACGGACGAAGGTTCCAATATACTGATTTATCTGACGGGTCACGGCGGCAACGGCTTTCTCAAGTTCCAAGATTCTGAGGAAATAACAAGCCAGGATCTTAGCGACGCGCTCGAACAGATGTGGCAGAAGAGGCGCTATCATGAGATCTTATTCGTCGTTGATACTTGCCAAGCCAGCTCCATGTACGAGAAGTTTTACTCGCCCAACATTTTGGCCGTTGCGTCGAGTCTGGTGGGCGAAGATTCTCTGTCGGTAAGAAACGCGCGAGGACGAAAGAGACTTAAGTTTTTTACCTTTCGGTATGCGATTCTTAAAATTGTCGTTTTCAGCATCACGTAGACCCGGCCATAGGAGTTTACATAATAGATCGTTACACGTACTTCGCTCTGGACTTTCTGGAAAAGGTGGAGCCCTCTAGCTCGAAGAAGCTCAGCGAATTTGTGAGTATATGAGCTTGTCCATGGATCCTCTTTGAATTCGCACATCCCTCTGTATATTCGCGTTTAATTTTCAGCTGAAAGTTTGCCCAAAACACTACTGTCTGTCGACCGTCGGAGTGCGTCAAGATTTGTTCAGGCGAGATCCTAAGACTGTGCCGGTAACGGATTTCTTTGGTTCATTGAGGCCGGTCGAGCTGACGACAAGCGTCGTGAATCTGGTGCCTGTGGCCTCGAACGGGAGTACCGAGATAACCGAGGCCGAAAACAAATTCACCTACGTGCCTCAATTCCCCGACCTCTCCAGTTACGTGTGAATTGTTATATTTCTTTCTTCTGTAAATATTTTTTACGTATTAAATATCGCGAGGCTGGAAAGCGTTTGATCCGGGTCCATATGCCTTGAGATTTTGTAACAGTATACGATCGATTACGTGTTTTATCATTACGAGCAAGTTCAAGCTTATCGTGGTTGGGTCGCGCAGCTCGGTTGAACGTACATTATCAAGGGGGAACAGCGAACGGGGTCTAGGTCGTCATTGCTACGAGAATTACATCGTAGTACATACGGAAGATCAAGAGGACAAGACCGATATTGCTATTTACGAGTGACGCATCGCACGTTGTGCCATACGTCGAAATTGCGCGTCATGAAGAAGTTCCCCTCTGTCCTCTCTATGCGGCCGTATTGTCGCGTATTTTTCAAATTTTTATCCGCGACACGCCGACAATTAGTCACCATTATTTCCGAAGCTGAATTCTCTCGTAAGTCCACGTGATAAGGGTCCATGGTGCACACAGTGAGTGCTACGATCAACGTTTAATTCTGTAATAATTTCATACGTCTCTGGATATACAATCTGCAATGATACAAATTTTAATTCGGCGTGGTTGTGAAGCACAGAGGCAAGGGGCGGTATATGTAGATAAACAGTAAACATTTTCACTCGTATCGTAGATCGCACTCGCGTGTATGGTTTGTGATCTTCGTTGACCATCAGCGATCTCAAAGACGCGCAGTAGGGGAAAGTGAGATTCTCTGGAAATCACGTGTAATGGTCTATCCGAGAGTATAAAAATGCAGTTCGAGCAACGAGCAATCGTCAGTTTCGTTCGATCACTCAAATTCGAGAGTTCGAGTGTTAAGTTACCCAAGGACTGGCACACGCAATTTCTATTCTTAAAACGAACGTAATTACGTAAGAGATTCGTCCATTTGCGATATTAAGAAGGATCAAGGTACGTAAACCCAAACAAACTCGACCGTGCAATCCGAAGTCATGGCGATCTACGAATGAGCGTATTTCAGCGTCTTCGGATCGCAAGTTTGAAACGAATTTTCTTCCTTCTTAAGATCACGAAATCACTTTCCAGATGACGTCTTCCTGGTTCAAAGTTTGCGCGCTTCTTTTGCTGGTATCGTCGTTGGCGGCGGGCCGAAATATTCTCCGACACAGCAAGCATAACGCCGTTACTGAGGATTTGGATCCGAACGGTGCGACGCCACCGCAGGATCCAGCGATCAACGCGTTCCCGAAAGCGCCGGTAGTGCCGTTGTTGCCAACTTGCGCGCATTCCGGTTACCTCCGGGATCCTTATAACTGCGCAAAGTTCTATCATTGTCGCGATGTGGGTGCGAATCCTGAGACCTACTATTGTCAGCCCGGATTGATCTTTGACGAGATCAGCGAGTCGTGCGATAATCCGACTCTAGTCAGGTGCTGACGAGCCATCCAGTTGTGAACCTTACATTTTTTTTCACGACCGTCTGTGTTCGCGTTCGACTATATCGCTTTCTCACGATGGACCGAACGCGGCTCAGAGTCTCTGTATTATTTAATTTATCGCTTCTTAAATAAAAACATAGCTATACATTTGAATAGTAATCGGAAAATTGCAAGGAACGTATTTTTGACCAATGCCTACATTTTTTTTATTGAACTTTCATACAACAAGATCGCGACGTATCGTTAATATCATTTGGTAATGGCGTGCCTACGAGTCTACTTTTGCGTAATGTTTCGACCAACGAAACTCAATAAAGTTCAACATCATTCTTCGTTGCGAAGCTCCTTGTTAAGGGCCCTGAGCAAAGGATATTTTGTTTCGCTGCATCTGCCGATGAAGTCGTCGGTCTCGACTGACCATATCATGCCACCTCCCAGTCCCATTTCTTTAATATACTGAGCTTTTTCCCTAATGGACCTGTCGATAGAAATTTTCAACATTATTCCAATCTTCCACTCTATATATCGTGCTATAAAGAACGAATCGTTGGTTGACCGCGGGCATACTCACTGGACATTGTCATAGCCGACCCATTGGAGACGACGATACGTATAAGGCACGCGTCTCTCCTCGTCGAATACCAAGTTCCACTCCTTCTTCTGCTGCTTGTCGCAGATCTCGTTGTAGCCGAGAGTGCCCTCCTGTCGGGTGTAGGGACCAGGAGTACCAGGTCCGCTGGCCGGGGCACCCACTCCATTTCGGCCAGACTTTTCCAGGGTGAAGGATCTCCCGTAGAAAGGTATACCGACTACGAGTTTCTCAGGCGGTGCACCTTGAGAGAGCCAGTATCGAACGGAAGCGTCCTGCAAGAGTTATAACACAAAAAGGAAAAATTTTATTTTTCTGATACACGAAGCTATCTTGTGTCAGATTCGAACTGCAATGTCACCAGAATTAGTGCAATTTTACTCTGGGCGAGGCGGCCTAGAAGGAACTGGCCTGACAAAAAAACTGGTCTTGATCGCAATCATTTTTTTTAAATAAAATTTACACGATAGTCCACAATCATGTAACACACATGAAACATGAAACTTGCTTTAATCACACGTTCTTGTTAATATTTATAACAAACTCGTGTTATACCTTAAGGTATTCCTTTCGTGAAGGGCCCTATTTTGTGGGCGCATGAGCGCTTTTGAATCATTACTAAATTACGGTGGTGCTTGATAAAAATAAGTTATAATCAATTATTATAGCCAACAAAAAACAAATTGAAATTTTCGTATAAATTTTGATAATTTGGACATTTTTGTATTTTGTCTGAAAATACGAGGTTACGAAAATTCTTCTGCTAGTCACATTTTCCGAAGTTCCATCACTAATATTTGCTTTAAGGCGGGCAACCAATTTAGATGCTTCAAAAAATCAATATTTTTTAAATTTCATAAATCGTTAGCAAAATATCTTAAGAATACACCCTGAAAATTTCAAAACGATATTCGGATTCCTTCTAACGGTATGTATATAAATTATATAGTCTCTCTGCTCGACTCCCAAGCGCGCTCAGGTATCCACGAGCACTCAGGTAGTTTGTTTGAGTTTCTTTGTTTGTTTGGGTTTTCATAACCAAAACAAACTCAAACTCGACCGTTTGGCGATTAGCTCCAAAACATCTCCATTCTGGGTACAAAACTACGGAGCTACGGATATGCCGAGCAAATGGATCAGATGCGCGTGGCTCGGCAAAATAGAAAAAGTTTATTAGAGACAAAAGAAGCTCGAAAAGCTCGTGAAGAGGAAATGCAAGCTTCAAATAAGTTGGATGAGGAAGAGGAAGGACTGCTTTATGGTGCTGGAATCGCCGATTAATCGGTAAGACACTTTATCATTTGATTAAACACATTTGACTTTGAGTTTTTCGTTTGTGAAACTTTAAACGTGTTCTTCTCGAAACGACATTTTTTCAATTTGTGGGAATTATAACTCAAAAACTAATTGATGAATCATCTTCAAATTTGGAACACGTTTACATAATATAATTTATTAAAACATGAACCTAAATTTGTAAAGATTAAATTGTTTAAAACATATTTATTATTGCAAAATACCGGGGGAAAAAATTCTAAAAATCGATCATTTTTTTTCAAACACGTTCCACCATTCAATTCTCGATTTTTTTTTTCAAAATTTCGGTTCATGTTCTTAAAAAACTTCTCAAGAATGTATAAAAATTTGTTGGACTATTTCAGATGCGAATTGCGAGCTGCACAATTCCCGCAAATCGACAACGACGATAAAGACACGCCAAGTGACACAGCGGATTATACCTTAATTAATGCATGAAATAACTTGAAAAAATTACCAGAGATGTATAAAAATATGAATAAATTATTGTCAGAGTTGTGGAAATGTCCATTAATTTTTCAAAATAAAAAAAATAATCTAATTTTCGGTCTCCTAAAGTGGTTGTCCGCCTTCAATATTCAGCGATCCTCTGCTATTATTGTTACGGAATCTTTAGAGTTTTTTACACGCGTCGAGCAGTTTATGTCAGACGTCTAGAGTTATTTAGTATATAAATTATTAGATAGAAGTGTAGCAAATGTGCCATTCCCATAAAGGGCCGTATAAATGAAACGACTTTTGAAGTCGTTATTTTTTAGTTAAGCGTTCGGTAACTTCGCTTTAAATTTTGCTAGTATACTGGGATGTATTGTCACTTAACTGTAAACGAAAATGAGTTAATTGTTAAAAAATTGGGTTCATGAAAGGAATACCTTAAAAAATAATCAACTAATTTTTCATCGTTCTTTAATCCTGTTACCAGTCTTCAAACTTCACCTTCAGTTAGATACTGAATTAAGGCATTACTGGATGGAGCGTCGCGCAAAAAGTTATTCCAAAATGGGCGAATCAAATAGCTAATTTTATAATAAATTAACATCTAGAAATGTTAATTTTCCACTTTTAATAATAAAAAAATTTTAATTCGACGATATTGGCGTGTGCTTGACTGAGGTTTTGTCAGTGACTGTACATCTGTTTCAACTGACAAACAAAAAAATTTCACAATTTTTTAAATTAATTAATACGTTCAGATTATCTTATTATTATCAATAATTACCCAAAAACTCAATATATACTGAATTTTCCAGTGATTACTATTAATTCATCGTTAAAAAAGGTGATATTCCTCATTACTTTCATTCATTTCTCGACAATTACTCAGTCGACTTATTTGAAACTTAGCATAATCAATCGCTTGATCCTAAATCTTGATGTTGTAATATTTTCAGAATTTACGGCGATTTAATTCCATTCGTTTTGCAACCATTAACGTCTGCCGAAGCTGTTTTCCCATAAGCGACCGTGGTAATTCATATGTTTATAACTACTAAATTATTTAGTGAAAAATTCTAAAATAATTCATGTATTATTATTCTATCAAGAACTATAATTCCTTAAATTTTCAAGAATTTTGCCGATTTTTTAATATCCATCCAGTAATACTTTAAATAAGTCTTAGTTTTTAATTTTTTTCTACAATTCGGTCCAGCAGTTTTTCAGCTGGATTTTTTTTTAACAATGTAATTCTTTATGTTCAGCAGTGACATGTAAGAGAATGGTTTCTAAAGCGTTGTGCTTCTAAGTCACGTTTCTATCCACTTCATGGCAGAGAAACTTATCTCACAGCTGGCGAAGCTCACTGTGAGTACTATTACTGCTCGGAAAAGTTTATATAAGTTAGGGCAGTACTCCTTTGTAATATGTTTTCTTAAATTCAGAATTTATATCATCATTTCTTAATTAACGGATGTTTTCTTTACCATCGCTTCAGCTTCTAATGCTGACGTATCGATTACGAGGTGTGTAAATTAAGCAATGAGACTGGCAACGTAGCGTTTTTTTTCATGAAACAGTTTTAGCATTGAAAATGCTTTTAAAGACGTATATAGGGGCTCTGATTTAGCGAGATGTCACACGAAACTAACACTACCTCCACTCCACTGCCGCTGTGTTGTAACAAAGTGGGGCGAGCTGTGACATGCTGAATGCCTGTGATTGGTTGAAAAAAGCCGCATTACATGTAGTCATTTATGCTTACAAATGGTAAGTTTCAATTTTTATGTGTACATAACAATGTTATCAGGATGATAATTATATTTACACTTTGAGAGAGTGAGAGAGAGATAGAGTGGGTGGGTGGCTGCGTGGGTGGATAGATGGATGGATAGATGGATAGATGAATGGATGAATGGGCAGGAAGACGGACGGATGGATGTATGGATGTGAGATTAAGAGAGTGTGAGAATGTGACAATGTGAAAATGTGTAAATGTGAAAATATGATGGATGGATGGATGGAGAGTGAGAGAGTGAGAATGTAAGAATGTGAGAGAGGGCAACTCATATTATTTGCATGTACCTCTCTTTATATTTTCAATGCCATGAAATAGTTGCACTTTCGGTAATATCTGTATGTTTTTTGCTAGTGCGTTCTAAAAATGAGTGACATCAATTTCGAGCAACTATGTGCTATCGGGTTTTGCTTCAGACTTTGGCACAGTGCAACGGAAACTTTTGCCAAACTTCAGCAGGCCAATTGAAACAGTGTTTTGTCAAGGACCCAGGTTTTCGGAGGTTTCAGGCATTTTCAGAAGGAAGAGAGCCCAAAAAAGCAAGAATGAGCCAGTCGAAGATCAAATGCATGCTAATTTGCTTTTTCGATAGCCAGGAAATCGTCCACAAAGAGTTTGTGCCTCAAGGCCAAACGGTCAATCAACACTTTTACCGAGAGGGTCTTGAAAAACTTTGATAAAGACGTACGTGTGAGACCAAAGATCAGGAACAACTGGGTGTTGCATCGCGACAATACACCTTGGTCACACAGCAATTTCAATAAACGTATTTTCGGCCAGTAAAAACATTCCTATGGCTCCTCAGTCTCTTCATTCGCGTGACTTGAGTTCTTGTGACTTTTTCCTCTTCCCGAGATTGAAAAATCACCTCAAGAGACGTCATGTTGGGATACTCGAATTCCAGCACTGCTATGAAGATTAGAAGAACCATCTCCAGCGCTGTGTGGCTTCCCAAGGAAGTTATTTTGAGAGAGACAATATGGAAGTGTAATTCTAATCGCATAAAAAAAATTGAAAGAAATCGGTCTCATTACTCAATTTACACACCTCGTATGAAGATTACAATAAATAATTGTTGATGAAATCCTCTCCGTTCTTCATATCCAATTTAGAAAATCCATCAACTGCATGAGTTAACGATAGATTCTCAAATCGGCCCTTTACAACATTATCTACTACTTTTTTACTCTTTACATCTTTTTTACTCTACACTTACTCTCCACTATCTACACTTTTTTACTCTTACCAACGAATTTTTACTCTTGCCAAAGTAGTCTGATTAGAAAAAAAAGGTCATAAACAATTTTATAGACCTTTGGGCGTACGATAAAGCTACCATATTTTTTGCAAAAAGATTAAAAATCCTACAATAACGTGATCGAAAGAAATTTGCGGATTGGCTCATTGTGGCCCACGGGTGGGGTACAATGTGTCAGATAGGTGGGTGCAGTGTGCCAAGCGCTCCGAAACGTAGGGTATAACGAGCCAGTTGAAACTCTTATATTCTCCTAACATAGATAACAGATTTTCATACATATCGATAATTTCACAACGGGTATTATTTGCCAATAACATTGGGAGTCGACTCATTGTGCTCAACAACTCGATGGCACATTGTGCCCCACACAATTGCCCCACAATATTTGAAGTTTTGCCGGCAAGCGATTTTTTTTTTCGAGGCTCAAATTAATTTTGCATTTTTGATAATTCTTTGTGACCTGCTATTGACTCCGAGAAATGTGGTTGACAGTTGCCTGTGACACATTGCGCTTCTTCGGAGCGTCGTCACTTGGTTGTTTTCTCATTGGGAGTCGGCTCAGTGTGCCCCACAACTCGGTGACACATTTTACCCCACTAGTAAAATATTTGATTATTGATGAAAATAACTATTAATTAAACTACGCATGGAAAAACACAAGTCACTGAGTGTATCATAAATAATGAAACTATCGATTAGGACCAAAAACCCGAACCGCTACAGAAAGTGTCGTTATATTTCCATTTACTCGGCGAGCAAAGTATTTTTTCCAAGCCTCAAATCAATTTTTAATTTTTAACAATTCGTTGTGAGCTGCTATGGACTTTCTTTTAGGCCTGACGAAACCAAATATAAATTGCGGTCCAACACATAAAATTTCGGAATTTACGAGCTACAAACCTCCGAGAAACCGCATGTGGCTCACAGTGCCCCGTGACACATTGTGCCCCTCTCTCCCTTATTCTTCTGGTTGTGTATCGGCCGACAAGTCCAAAGTGCTTTTGCTCATAGTAAACTTAATTGTGAAATTTTAATATCTATTCAATTTACGTAATGAAATAGCTACTTTCAATACAACTTATGAAATTATGACGAAGGAAATTGTTCAAGTTTTATTTAATTATTTCTTTATAATTGCTTGGGTGAAAGTAAATAAAAATTAAACGATTGTTTGAATTAAATTATTTTCAGTCTGGCTACGCCAATGACATGAGAATGAAAATGCCTGCGAGGTGCGAAATACTCACGACTGTCCAGTTTCTCTGCAGGCCAGTGTCGGAGGAACCAGGATAAAGGGGTGAATTGATGCCGGTATAGTTGTTCCAAGATCCGTGGAAGTCATAGGTAAGAAGGCTCATAAAGTCAAGATACTTGGAGATTTCGGGTATGTTGTACGACAGTGAGGCCGAAGATTCGGGACCGGCAACTGCGGCGGACAGCAGCAGATCCTCTTTGTCCAATGCATGGCTCAATTCTCTGAGGAGAGCCGAAAAATTTTCCACGTCCTCGGGTTCGCCACCTCGTTGATTCGGATACTCCCAGTCAATGTCAAGACCGTCAAAATCGTATTTCTTCACGAATTCGACGGCGTTTTTCACGAATGTGTTACGGGAAGCCGGACTCGAGGCCATGTCCGAATACTTGCTGGAACCCTCGTTCCAGCCGCCAATAGCCACCAAAGTTCTCAACTTCGGATTCTCGTCGCGCAACTTGACGAAGCGCCGGAAACCATCGTGGCCAAAGTCGTCCGGTAGATCCTGCCAAGGATCGATTATCTTGATGGTGTCCTCGTCCTCGTCCAGGCCAACGAAAGTGTAAATCAAGTGGGTGCACAGGCTCGGATCGATATCCTCGACTTCGAATTTCCCAGCACCCGGACGATAGACCGCCCAACTGCCGAAGTAACAGACGATTTTTTCTGCGAATAACCGTAATCTTTTAATTATATAGGCGGGAGGAAAATGCGTGTTGAGTCGATAAACCATGGGCCAGCGACCTTTGAGCGGGGATTTAATCATGATAAATGGCTACAAATTATCGTTTCCGGGCGGAATCAAAACATCATTGAAAATACGTACTTTCGTTTGCGGCAAAGGCCGTCAAAGCCAGCGTAGCGACCACCAACAAAATTAGGGAGCGCATCTGTAAAAGAAAGTTTTTGACAAAGATCATTCGTTGAAAAAGTAACCGACAGGCGATGAAGAAACCGGTAATAAAAATGCCATCAAGCTTGAGGTTGACACGTAGTCTTCGCTAAAAGAGCGAGAACTGATGCCAGGGAGCGACAATCGGCTTCGCAGGATTTTTTTTGAGGAAACTGAAGGTTCACTTTATGGACCAGGAATAGCAGATTAAGGGTGAGTCAAAATTTTATTGATCATAATCGTATTTGAACCTTCGAACGCGTTTTTCTCAAAACTGTATTTTTCAAACTGGTGACCACGATATCTCGAAATCTATCGAACGAATTCCTTTGAAATTTGAATGACTTATTCAGTACTCATGTAGACACTTTACAAACTAAGATAATTCTGATTCCTCAAGCCGTTTTTTTTCATGTTGAAGAAGTCGTGATAAAACACCAAAATTCACGAAAAAATGTTCAAGAAGATGCGAAAAATTTACCTTTGAATATTTTTCCAAATTTATCCGAAAATTTTTATTACATTTCATCTTTGGGTATAATAATTGAGTGTAACTGATTTTCATTAAGCGCCTCTGTAATCTACTAACGATTCAAAATGACCCTGCTTATAGGTCCACGGAATACGGCCCTTCGCGAAAGGAATACCTTAAAGGGCGTAAGACACCGGAAAATACAGAAGGGTGACGTACCTTCGAATCAAGGATGGCCTTGAGCCAATAAGTTCCAGGCAACGATCAATCAAGAATTACAGAAGCCCGCAGCGGTTTACAGATAAAAAGCCAATGGTCGAAATATCTCTAGGTAACTGACGAGCGCGGAAACGTCGCAGTAATCTTTTATAGACGAATATAATCAGTACTCAAAATCTTCGGGCGCGATAATGGACAAACGAGATTGAAATTTGTCATATGTGAACTACGACGAATCGCCCAATTACTTTTCGCCATAATCTTCTCGACGATCTTTGACGTAGATATACTCTCTTTCTAAACTCTATTAAGGGGGTAAATACATGCAGATGACGAAAAAATAACAAATTTTAATAATTTTTTTCGGAAAGGAACGAAACGTTTTACATTTATGAAACTATAGGTACAATTTGTTTCATAATTAAACTGTTTGAATCAATTTTTTCATTAAAAAATATTGCAAAATGACGACGTTATCGCGTGGTCTTCCAAAAAGGTTTTGGCGGCTGTTGTCCGTTTGCGAGAAGTCCAACTACTGCAATATTGATGTGACAAATATGAGCCAAGAATTTTTAATATTTTAACATCCAAATTCTGAACTTATACCTGATAAACATTCGAAAAGTTGAAATTTTGAAAAATGAAAGACTTCAGAAAAAAATATTAAAATTTTACACAACTTTTTTGTTCTTTTTTTGCAATAAGGAAGTACTTTTTAAAAGTCATTTTCATAAACAAGTAGGTATAAGTTCAAGATAATATCGTTATTGAATTGTTGGTGCAATTCTAGCACGATCGGTCAATTCGTTTTGAAGTTATGTTTCCGACAAACTTAAAAATGTATTGTCGTTTTGAGAAAAACGTGTGTAAAGTTTCGAACGACGAAAACTAAATGATTTCATTGACTTACCGGTTAATGATCGATTTCAGGGCGTATTCTTGAGACGTTTAACTAATATTTTTACGTAACAAATATCGTTTTATTTTCATGCCGCTACATGTATTTCCCCCCTTAACTAATGGATACCGCGAAATGGGACGAGTATTTACGTGATATTGATATCTATACATATAATAAAACTGTAAAGATTGCGTGGCTGTTTGTCTGTTTATCTGTTTCTTCATGCACGCATCAGGTGAAAACTACTGACCCAATCTAGATGGAGTTTTTAGAAAAATACAGGGCTTAACTTGAAGTAACATTTAGTTTTTATTTCATCGCGATGGGCTCACTAAATAAAAAAATATGCTAATTTGACGTTTTCGAAAGTCATGGACACAGCTAGTCACGTACCGTGGCGGCCAACTACTTAAGACCGCTCATTGCATATACGAATAGTGGTTTACTCCATTTCACATGATTAAATGTTAGCTTGGATTGAAGATATACAATATTACGTAACATAATGGTATGACCAAACTTCATTTTTTACGACTTTAAATAATGATTATCGACAATATATCATTTTTTCAAATTTTGACATCGATCAACTACTTAAGTAATTGTTAAATCAACGCAAAATAATACTAAAAGTTTAAGGAGTTACGTAGGTTTGAAAACTTCAAAAAATCCAATTTTTTTCTCATTTTATTATCTAATAGTACATCTAATATGTCTAGAATATTCTCCCAAAGTTTTAAGTTAATCGAAGTAAAAGTCTAGGAGAGAGAACCTTTGGGAATTCCCCTCGTTGAGAACGACCGACCGGGAGCGACGCAGGTATACGCATTTTTCTCAAAACTCTATTTTTGAAGTCGGTGGACACGATTCCTCAGAAACGAATGCACCGATCTTATTGAAATTTTGCACACTTCTTTAAAATAGCATTGACTAGTGATTGAACGAAGGTTTTTTTTCGATTACAAGTAATTTTACAAGGCTATACGTAGTGTAAATTGTACCAAAAATTGAACTATTTTGCATACAACCCTGCCAAAAATTCAAGTTTCTTTTTTTTTCAAATCCTTCGTTCAATCACGAGCTATACTTGTCTATTAATAGAAAAAATTTAGTTTTTTAATTTCAGATAAAGTTATCATGAGTTATCCTGACCACCACGAGGACCCTTTTTTTTTAGGGGTTTCCGGAAACCAGGTCCCACCGGCTGAATTTCCCAAATTTTTGGATGTAATTTTTTAAAAATATTTTTGAAATGTTGCTCTTTTGTGTATGGTACTTAACATTTTGAATAAAATAAGTTATATATTATATTTTTTAAAATAGAGAAAACTTGCTTTTTTGGCTTCAAAACCCACGTAACCCTATAAACTGAAGTGAATATATTATTCTCTAACTTTATAATATATCCAATAACGCGTTGCTCTCCCTTTTTGCCGTATCACTTCTCCACATCGACGTGGCATTGACTCTACCAGTCGACGACATCGCTCGACCGATATTTTTGCCTATCCTTCCTCGATAACGGTGACAAGTTCGTTCAAACTTTGCGGTTTTCTGCATTTCATGTGCGTATTGGCATCAATCCGCAACATTTCAATTGGATTGAGATCCGGAAATTGAGATGGCCACGGTAAAACCAATACATTTTCGCTTCGCTAAAAGAGCGAGAACTGATGCTAGGGAGCAAGGCTTCGCAGGCTTTTTTTTTGAGGAAACTGAAGGTTCACTTTATGGACCAGGGATAGCAGATTAAAGGTGAGTCAAAATTTTGTTGGTGATAATCGTATTTGAACCTTCGAACGTGTTTTTCTCAAAACTGTATTTTTCAAACTGGTGACCACAATATCTCGAAATCTATCGAACGAATTCCTTTGAAATTTGAATGACTTATTCAGTACTCACGTAGACACTTTGCAAACTAGGATAATTCTGGTTTGTCAAGCCGTTTTTTTTTCATGTTGAAGAAGTCGTGAAAAAACACCAAAATACACGAAAAAATGTTCAACAAGATGCTAAAAATTTACCTTTCAATATTTTTTAATAATCCTAGTTCAAAAGCTAGTTCATACTTCACAGATTAAAATACCGTTTGATTTTTTGGTTTCAGATAAGCAGAACGCCCGAAATCGTGGTCATCGCAAAAAACGTTTTTTAAAGATGAGTGGCTAAGTTGCCTGTACTTCAGCAATAAGCGACGATTTCGGGCTGAAAAAATTGTAAAGTGTGTTCAAAATATGAATAAATATGTGGTGAAAAGTTCGCAGTTCTATGTTTATTTAGTTCGCCAAAAAATATTCCCAAAAAAGCGAAAAAAGAGCCTTCACACGGGATAACTGTCTTAAGGTAGTAGTCTCGCCAAGACGTTTTTCTATAGATTTTTAATTTATTTTGGGACCCATTCAGGACACTATTAAGTAATTACCTGCAAAATTTCAAAAGGATTCACTGTTGTGTATTCGAAATATTAGCAATCAAAGATTGCACGATATTCACGTGTTGCAGTGGAAAATTTCACATCTCACGCAATAATTTCGAAACTTTTCTACAGATTTTTTTTTTATTCTCAATTACAGAAGACCATATGATGAAGTGGGTAAAAAAAATTATGAATTTTGATCGTCTAGTTTCAGAGATATAGCAATTTAAATTAAGCAATGTCTAGCGACTCTAGAGCCAAATGTTACAACAAAAATTCGCTGGGCTTGCGACGTTGCCACGATCTCGATATGCAGAGTATCAACGTATTAGTATCCGGAATGGATAGTCTGATACAAAAGTGAGGTTTAAGTGATGGCGGAAACGTTGTTATTTTTGGAACGCCAAACATTATATTAGGCGTTTTCATCATTACTTTGTAAGTTTTTACATCCCGATGAGATGTACAACCTACATTATAAGGATATTTCGTAATATTTCAAAGCTTTCATCGATTGAGCAAAGAATAAACTTTTCAACGTGACTGTGGCGAGACTACTACCTTATGTTTATAACGGCGCCTATATATATATTGAAAAAGTGTCTCAAATAATTTTAAAAATTTCGTTTGCATAAAAGTTCCGCAGTCTTACCGTTAACGAATAGTCAAAGCTATGCAAATAAGAGTTTACGGAGATAAAATCAAATAGTGTGAAATGGGGCGAACCTTTATTCGTGCATACAATGATCGGTCTTAAAGTAGCTGGCCGCCACTGTATATATTTATTGGACGAGCAGCATGTGGCAGCTGATTATACGGCTGTATCGTTCGATGACTTCTATGACGAGAAAGGGAAATTCCAGACCTTGCTTATGTTCGCGAGTATCGTATATCTATACATTAGAAACTTCTCTACACCTTTGGATGAACCTGCGATTGCCAAATGAATTCGAGAATTTCTCATTTCCAGTCGCAAACACCTGATACGGGATTGTAACAAAGACCGGCTTGACAGCGAATGCTCCGTTTTACGTAAGTGTTATCGGACGAAAGAACACATTGGAAGAAATGTTCGCAGTTCGTAGGGTCGGGCATGTTGCCAGGAGCTTTGCACTCTCCGCTGGTGTTGACATCTGTGGATGGTCTTGGTTCGCTAGCCCCGTGGCTACCATGATTGTGGATCGGCTTCTGGTTGGCAGGTGTCACGCCGTTTTTGGACGCTCGGGGCGGAATATCGGCCACTTGGGGTCCGCCACGAAGAACATGGTTGAGAGTCTTTACCAGGGGAAAACTCTCGCCGCATTTTCCAAGAAAGTCGTCTGTCTCGATGGACCATACCATCGCACCACCCAGTCCCATTTTCTTCGCGTATTCGGCCTTCTCCTTGACGGACCTGTCGTTCAAACGTTCATCTCCTTACAGTCTGTTCGACAAGAGCGTGTACAGCGAAAGTAAAAAAAAAACTATTTGGGACAAGGCATTGAAAACACACACACACACACACACTACGTGATATAAACTGTAATGCATTATTATTAATAAGTGGTCCAATCGCCTCCACTATTAATCATCGTCTGGCATCTCCGAGGCATACTTTCCACTAATTTCATGGCATAGTCCGGTTGCAAAGACCTCTAGGGGAGAATGGGGCACAATGTGCCACGGGGCACTGTGAGCCACATGCGGTTTCTCGGAGGTTTGTAGCTCGTAAATTCCGAAATTTTATGTATTGGACCGCGTTTTATATTTGGTTTCGTCAGGCCTAAAAAAAAGTCGATAGCAGCTCACAAGGAATTATTAAAAATTAAAAATTGATTTGAGACTTGGAAAAAAAAAATTTCACCCACCGGGAAAACGTAAAATATATACGACACTTTCTGTAGCGGCTCGGGTTTTCGGTCCTAATCGATAGTTTCATTATTTATGATGCACTCAGTGACTTGTGTTTTTTCCATTCGTAGTTTGATTAATAGTTATTTTCATCAATAATCAAATATTTTACTAGTGGGGTACAATGTGTTACCGAGTTGTCGGGCACAATGAGTCGACTACCAATGAGTGACGACGCTCCGAAGAAGCGCAATGTGTCACGGGCAACTGTCAACCACATTTCTCGGAGTTTTGTAGCTCGTAAAATCGGATTTTTTATTGTGTTGGACCGTGATTTATATTAAATTTCAGCTGGCCTAAAAGAAAGTCAATAGCAGCCCATGAAGAATTATTAAAAATACAAAATTAATTTGGGCCTTGAAAAAATAAGATCGCTTGCCGGGAAAACGTCAAATATTGTGGGGCAATTGTATGGGGCACAATGTGTCATTGAGTTGTTGAGCACAATGAGTCGACTTCCAATGTTATTGGCAAATAATACCCGTTGTGAAATTATCGGTATGTATGAAAATCCGTTATCTATGTTAGGAGAATATAAGAGTTTCAACCGGCTCGTTGTACCCTATGCTTCGCAGCACTTGACACACTGTACCCACCTATCTGACACATTGTCACTCACCCGTGGGGCACAATGAGCCAATCCGCAAATTTTTTCTATCCCATTATTTTAGGATTTTTAATCTCTTTGCAAAAAATATGGTAGCTTTATTGTACGCCCGAATGTCTATAAAATCGTTTATGACCGTTTTTTTTTCTAATCAGACTACTTTTGTAAGAGTAAAAATGCTTTAGAAAAAAAGTGACACACTGTGCCCCACCTTCCCTTACTCGTGAATTGTCTTTTGTATTTGCGAGTTCGGTGAGCGAACCGATAATATCCCCCCTAAAAACTAACACTTTATCAAGTACTATCAAGTTGTGCGCTCGAGCACGGTAGATTCGAGAACGCTGTCGCTATCGGGTTTGTGTGACAAGTCGTTGACTCGGTGACAAGCGATAAAGATCGAAGCTCGCTGTAACGACCGATATCTAGATCGTACATTTACGGCGTATTAATCCACCACCGCTCTATAGGTACATTGAGCGACGAAAATATACATGCCTCGTGGGCACATTGCGAGGCTATGTTCGTCACACACGCCTCGACTTAAGGCAGGCGTGACAAAATATTAAAACTGGCCCATGCTCGGGGCGATCAAAGCAAACTACAACACACAGTCGACAATATATGACGCCACCGCGCCATAATCCTGAATACACAGTGAGTCATTCAATTATACATAAAAAAAAAAAAGAAAAAGCGTGTTGGTGCGTGAAAAAATTTTCCTGCAACTTTTTGAACATGGAAATAGAGTTTGTAACGGTATATCGTTCGAAGAAGATAACAAACATTTTGCTCGCATGACCAAAGAAGATGTCAATAATCTATTGAATGCAATAGAGCCTGTTGTGAAAAAGAACGACAGATAGGGGAGAGTGGGACACAATGTGTCACGGGACACTGTGAGCCACATGCGATTTCTCGGAGGTTTGTAGCTCGTAAATTCAGTCATTTTTTGAGTTGGACAGTGATTGATATTAAGTTTCATCAAGCCTAAAATAAAGTCCATAGCAGCTCACAAAGAATTATTAAAAATCATAAATTAATTTGAGCCTTGGAAAAAAAAAATCGGTTGCCGGGTAAACGACAAATATTATATAACCTTACTTTCCGTAGCAGCTCGGGTTTTCGATCCTAATCGATAGAATTATTATATATAATGCACTCTCTAAAAAAAGTAGGAGACGGGGAGTCGATGTTGATAATAGGCATCGGCGGCGAATTGAGGCAACTAGAAGCTAGGCTAAAATCGGGGTGCGGGGTACTAAATGAACAAAGGATCCAGGGAGATTGGTGTCGAATAGAAGACTCGAACTATTGTAAAGATGATAAATTTCGGATTAATAATGTACCGATGGTAAAATATTGGGAGCAAATTGGAAGAAAAGGAGAGGATAAAGAGCAATGGGCGAGAATGAGGTGTGGCAATGTGGGGAGGGAGGGAAATAAAGGGTATAAAGAAGAGACGTGCCGACTATGTGGGAAGGAAAGAGAAAATTTGGCACATATAAGACTTTGCGAGAAATTCAGGGAGATGATAAGTGGAGAAATGAGAAGGAAAGTGGACGAAGTCTTCAATGGAACAAAGAATCAGATTGGATGGGATGAACTGCTAAATGGAGATATTAAACCTGTGATATGCAAGTATGTGAGAATGTTCGAGGCAAAGGTGCGATCTAATCAAAATAAGAAGTAAAAAAAGGGAAATAGGTACATGTATGTGTGTATGTGTATGTATGTATGTGTATGTGTGTATGTGCAACCGAAGTGCGATAGTAGACAAAAGGGGTTGGTAAAAATCCAAAGAAAAGAGTATATTTAGATGTAAGAGTGAGTAATAAGTAAAACTATGTAAACGCTGTAAAAGAATGTAACATTCTCAAGCCCGAGAGGCAAGAATGGCTAATAAATCATCATCATCATATATAATGCACTCGATGACTTGTGTTTATCCATTTGTAGTTTTATTCATCCTTATTTTTATCAATAATCAAGAATTCTACTAGTGGGGTACAATGTGTCATTGAGTTGTGGAGCACAATCAGTCGACTCCCAATGTTGTTGGCAAGTAATATGACCACGACGTTGAGGTAAAAATGCGAAAAATGATCTTTTTTTTTCACTTTACTCATATATACCGCACGTTTCGCAGTACTTGACACACTGTACCCACTTATCTGACACAGTGTGCCCCACCCGTGGGGCACAATGAGCCGATCCACAAATTTTTTTCGCTCCCATTATTTTGGTAGGTATTTTTAATCATTACCCCCAAAAAAAATGGTGGCTTTATGGTACGCCCAAAGGTCTATAAAAATCGGTTATGACTTTTCTTCCAATCAGATTACTTTGATAAGAGTAAAAATTCGCTAAAAAAAGGTGACACATTGTGCCCCACCTTCCCCTATATGCGAGACTTTCGTAAACTGTGTTTACTTTTCGTAAAACGTCATTGCTGTACATCGCGAAATGCGTAGCGAGGCAACAACAACACCGTTCGCATTCGACGGACTGAGGCGCATTGATTGTGACTGCACTTAGCAATGTGCATACGCGGCTTTAGGATCAATCAGATTTTGTAAAGTGAATCGTTCGGATAGGTATTCCTGGGGGATTGGAGAATGCGTGTACTCACTTGACGTTGTCATAGCCAACCCATTGGTTGCCGTTATAAGCGTAAGGGGTGCGTCTCTCCTCGTCAAAGACCACGGTCCATGGTTCCTTGTTTTGCATCTCGCATATCTCATTGTAACCGTAAAACCCGGTCTGCCGGGTGTAGGGTCCAGCTTTACCGGCTCCACTGGTCGGAACACCAACTCCGTTTGCAGCAGGATTAGCCAAGGTGAAGGTTCTGCCGTAAGTTCCGATGCCGAGGACCAGTTTGTTCGGCTCTACACCTTGGGACAGCCAGTATTTTACGCAAGCATCCTAGAGACACAGAAGAGCAACAAATTATAATTGTTCAGCTTTGGTCTGTCATTTCAGCCTCATTTCATTTGGAAAAACTAAATCTCCTCAGTAATTCTCGATTTCACATTAAATCTATACATAAGAAACAGTTCCATGACTGACTGACTAACATATCGACAACGCACAGCCTAAACCGTTAAAGATCGAAACATGCAATTGGGAAGACTAAGAAAGGATTTTTTCGAAAATCAACTCATAAAGGGTTGAAATGGGGTGTAAAAGTTTGTATGGAAAATTATATTCCTTGGGTGTATCAGCTTGAAAATTGGAAGATATGTTCCTTGAAAGGTGTGCTAGTGCACTAAGAAAGGATTTAACAAAAATCAACTCTTGAAGGGGTGACAATGGGGTGCAGAAGTTTGTACGGAAAATTGCATTCCTTGCGTGTATCAACTTGAAACTTGGTATAAACATTCTTCATAACATATATACACATATTATAGGATATTTCAAAACAATCCCTGCCTAATTACACTGACAGAAAAATTATTTTGATATTGACTAGATGTGTCTATTTGATTTTTTAAATTTCAATCAACTAGATTTTTGGTGGAATCAAATTTTTCCTACTGCATACCATTAGTAAAATTATTTATTTCAAATATATTTATTTATTCAAATCAAGATCTATTTAATATCGTCTAATAACAAATTTTTTTATTTATTCGTAATAAATCTGTGATTTGGTTTCATCTGATAGTATAAGACAGAAGAGACAGATGGAAAAATGGTACACGATTTAGTCTCTCAAAAATCTCATGGCTTTGTTTTCATTAGAAGACTGCTGTAACATATTCTGCAGTTGAGGAAAAGGGGTCTTTTTACACATAAATAGTTTCTTTTTTTCCAAATAACAGCCTTGTTGGTGCAAAAAAGTAAAATAATTGAACTTTTTTTTCACCGCACTTTTCTGTCATGGACCTCTATTCCTTTCTCGTAATCATACGATATATCGAGTTTTATCTTTATTTATTTAATTTGAATATATTTAATATTTCAAAAGAATAGCTTAAACAAATGAAAAAATATATTTGGAACAAATAGGGTCGTAGTAGGCCGTGAGACAAGGAAAAAACCTATTTGATTTAAGGAGGTACGACCAGGTACGACTAATCCCTCAGGGCCAACAAAGAGACTAAATTTATGTCACCCCACGGGCAATCTAATTTATGTTAACTTATGTTGAATATTCGTATTGTCGATTCCAAAGTGCTGAATTTGTGGTAAATATTTTATTTATTGCATATTTACTAACCAAAACTGAAAAATTATATCCTCAATGACTCTGGAGTCTTCACGACGATTTCCAAGCAGTAACGAGATTCTGAAACTCTGTAGCGACCGTTTTCGTTGTCGTTACCTAGCAACTGCCAATAAGAGGCTCTCTTTCTTCTAATCGTGCATGCGATTGGCTGTCGTTAGCCGGCGACAACGAAAACTGTCACTACAGAGCTAGGTTACGCTCGCCATACGAATCAGCTGTTACGCCCGACGTTGGCAAGTCTATGGGTACTAGTTCGTCATTATGATAATATTCAACCGGAAGTTGAAACTGTTTTATTATGTAGTGCTTGAACCACATGATGAAGTGCGAATTTTCGATTTTTTACAATATCTATTATGTATAATTTATCAAATTTCAGTTTTCCAACCACCTTAGTTGGATATGTGAGTAGCAAAACCGTGATTACCGCACTTCCGGTCGACCGTCTCTCCATAAGACGACGTGCTTCACTAGCTCAAAATGCTCGACTTTGCAATTTTATTACGAAAAAACTGGATGGTCAATAGAGCTCAAATTTTTCCTAAGGGTGTATAACGTATTCGTCAACATCACATAAAAATTTCAGGCTCGAAAGTTGGATTCGACCCCATGATCGTACCTCCTTAAATAGATCCTATTTAAATTAAATATATATTTTTTTTAGCAGTGTAGGGGTGCAACGGGGTGTTGAAGTTAGTATGGGTAAATCGAATTCCCTGCTTTTATCTCAATGAAATTCGGAATATATATTCCTCCAAGGGCGTAGAGATGCAATAAGAAAAGTTTTTTTGAAAATCAACCTCCAGAAGGATAAAGTGAGATGTAAAAGTTTATAAGGGAAATTGTATTCCTTGCGTGTATCAACTTCAAGCTCGGTATAAATATTCTTCAAAACAAATAATAAAACGCATTTTTTAGTATTTTCTAAAACAACCCCTAATGAGGGATGCAACTGGCAATGGCGTTTCTGTGGGCCAAATTTCAAGCGGGCGGAAGCTACTTGTAAGTAAAAAGTATTCGATCGCAGCAATGAAGAGTCGTAAGACTGTTGGTGAATTCTTTCATGTAGGCTCGGGTACTCACGACGGTCAATACCCTGCTCGCACTGGTTTCGGACGATGCTGGGAAGAGAGGCGCGTTCATGCCTGTCTTACGGTCCCAATCGCCATGAAGATCGTAAGTCATGAGATTTATGAAGTCAACGTGTTTGGAGACTTCGGGAATATTGTAAGACTGGGACGCCGATGGTTTAGCGGCACCGACCGCTACGGTAAGAAGCAAGCCTTCCCTGTTGAATGCGGCCCTCATCTCCTTGAGAAGAGCCACAAAGTTATTGACGTCGGCAGGGGAGCCGCCATTCTGGGCCGGATATTCCCAGTCCAGGTCGAAACCGTCGAAGTTGTGCTTCTTGACGAATTCAACAACGTTCTTGACGAATTCTCTACGGGAACCCGGGCTGGACGCCATTTGCGAGTACTTTTGGGAGCCTTCGTTCCAACCCCCAATTGCCACGAGGGTCTTCGTGCCCGGACTGCGTTTGCGAAGCGCGTTGAAACGGCCAAAGCCATCTTTGCCCCAGTTGTCGGGGAGAGCTTGCCACGCGTCGAGGACCTTCACGGAATTGCCAGAAATACCAACGAATGCGTAGACCAAATGGGTACAGAGCTTCGGATCGATGTTCTCGATCGCAAATTTACCCGCGTCCGGACGATACACGGCCCAACTGCCGAAGTAGCAGACGATTTTCTCTGCAAAACAAAAAATCGGTTTTTATCTGGTGTTTTAACTCTTAGGGTACACCGACCAGTGAACGGACAGAGACCAGTGAGTGGACGAAAGCTGTTTTATAGTTAAAATAGGTAAAGAATATGAATTGTCGAAAAAAATTCGAATCACTATCATTTAGCAAAAAAAATCACGAGTGTCGTTAAAAACACTTTCTCAGTTTAGTATCGAATTTTGACACCATACGGATTTTTCTCGGTTGTGGTACTTGCACATCGCGCAATTGAGTTACGATACGGCTGTACACAGTACACTAAAGACGAAAACAGAAGTTTTCGCGATTTTTGAGGATAAGTTATTGTTTAAGGGGCTATTCTACTGTATTGGTTCAAAAAATAAGGTATTTTTAATAATTTTTTTTTCAAAAACTGTTGCACGTATCGGTAGGAGCTTTTTTTCGCTCTAAAGTACACTGTTACAGAATAGAAAACAATTTTTTTTGTTGCATATAAATGTATATTTAACATTTGATAGTCGTGTAAAGTCATAAAAAAAACATGTTGCTGGCGTTGACGATTTGCAATCTCCAGGTAATCTGAAACAAAAAATCAAAAAGATTCTTAATCTGTATGAGTGTCGCTATCGCCCGAACTAGGATTATTATTTTATATTGCAAAACAACAAAATGGCGTCGTTTTTTTGCCAAAGTATTCGAAAAACACGTTTTTTCTTCGTCATAATTCGGACGAAAGTATAAGTAAAAATGAATATTTTGAAATAATTCTTGCTCGGGTGATAGCGACACGCATACAGATTAAGAATCTTCTTGAATTTTTTTTTTCAGACTGCCTGGAGAGCGCAAATCATCAACGCCAGCGACATACTTTTTTCATGCCTTTACACGATTATAAATTGTTAAATATACATTTATATGCAACAACAAAAAAATTATTTTCTATTCTATAAGAGTGTACCTTTGAGCGAAAAAAAAGTTTGTACCGATACATGCAACAGTTTTCAAAAAAACAATTATTAAAAAATAGCGTATTTTTTTAGACTTCACAGTAGAATAGCCCCTTAAGATAGAATTAATCTTTGATTTGTTGCAATAATTTCCGATAAATTCGTAACAACCCGTGTAGAAATTTAAGTCGTAAAAAAGTATTGACTCTTATTTGTCTTCCCTAGATAATATCAGGTCACAGTCAAGGCTGTCAAACCTGCATCAGGTTCGCCATGTAACAGGTCTTATGCCAGGTCCTGATCCGCCGTTCCCTTTTTCGGGAACTGATAAGGAACTGACGAGGAAAGGGATTGGAATATGGCCGTGAAATTACGAAAAAGGTGATAGTGAATTGACAGGGCACTGAAAAATCAACCGGCGGACGAATAGAGTACTATTCAGGTACTGGAAAGGGCTTTTGGCAATATACCCGAATAAAATAAGTATTATTAGGTCGTACTGATACTTATTTTTTCACAAGTATCACAAAATCAGAATCGAATGTGCACTCTGTGAGCATAGCACTTCTGTTCGTGATATAACAACGGGTTGAAGTTTTATCGTTGTAGGACGGTACCATAGTTACGCGAAGCGCTTCGCTCGAAGCCACCTGGCGGATTGTTAGCGATATACATACGGATAATATCTTCCCGGCAATAACATTGATATTTCCTGACAAGGTGACGTCGATTTTAAAAACCACAAACCAGCTCCTTTACTTTTTTGTCTTATCAAATAAATTGGTTATTCGTTATGTTCAAATTAATACTTGTTGTAATACCATTATCTATGATGAGCATTTTTATTCTCGTAGATTATCAGCGATGAAAAAAATGCTTATAATGATAAATATAATTACAACAGATGTATTAGTTTGATCATAATCAATTATAAATATCTTTGATGGGGTGAAGAGCAAAGCGGTTTTTGACAGTTCTTAAATCTTCACTTTTCAGAGAATGTCAATGTTTTGGCCGATTATATATTACGTGAAAGTGTACTTGCTCGCAATGGATTCCAGCCAGAACATTGCAATTTCCAAACATAGAGTGTAAGCCATAAAAAACGGTTGTATGATATTTCTGGTCTGTTCCATGAAAAAGGTCGGTCAAGTGAATCGGATGAAACAAGCCTGGTCAGGGCCCAACAGAAAGTAAGGAATGCCCGATCACATTTCTGCACGGGAATAGGTCAGAATTAGACATGTTTATTCACTGGTGTTGTATTCTAACATCTTTCCAGTGAATGGACATATGGGCTCTTCTCTAATAATTCTCAAAGCAGAGTAAAAAGTATAGCTCATCTACTGAAAATTGCAGTAATAATAACTGATAAGAATGGACAACGTACGTTTCATCAAATTTTGTCATAAAATCATTTCATTCGTTTTTTTTATTTTGACAAAATTTAATTTTCTGCTTCTCTGTCAAAACAAAACGTTGGTAGTTTTTTTTTTGGGGGGAAAGTCGCGTTATTATGGAAAACAAGCTTTGTATATTTTCTACGAAATTGCAATAACAAATATAATACTTATATGTAAAAGAATATTATCATTTTTATGCAACACAATGATCTCGAAATGTAGCATTTAATAAAAATAAAATAATAAGTCGTTATCCTTCACAACGTTTATCTACAGTACACGTCCATTTACTGGTCGGTTTACCCTAAAATCGGGGCATCGCGAAAAAAAATTGCGAATTTTGTACTTACTTTCTTCCGCGGCGACGGCCGTTAGAGCCAAACAGGCGATAGCCAAAAGCACCAAGAATCTCATCTTTGTCGAATACAATACAAAGCCACGATAAAGAACTATCGGTCGTCGTGATCAAACACCTTTAGGACTCTACCCTTACCGATCTAATTCTACAGTGTATTCTTACTCTTATATACACACCCGAGTGTCTTCCTCCGTTATAGCCAAAACCAACGACACTTTTTTTATTTACTATCGCGCTATAATTTTATCGGCAAATCAAATTTACGACTTGAATTTGTAATCCATCATTTTCTCAACCACAAGATTGTTCGCCAGTCACTCTTTGATTCGAATTCACCTTTTTATGAATTATTCGCGTGTCGTATACATGGGTTCTGAACGCGCGGCCGAAAATTTATCACCGTTGCGGTTGTCACTTTTGTGTCAGCGATTGCTCGACTGATAAAATATTAGAGCCTCCTTATCCATTATTTTCATGAAATTTCCAACTAACAGATAAAAGTAACTAAACGCAAAAAATATCGCTAAAAATATTCGAACTGCCTCGTGTCGTGCAATTTTGCAAAAAAAAAAGACATGGCATGTGTTTGGGTTTGTTTGGGCCATCTAAAAAATCCTTAGAGAGAACGAGGGCCTGTGAGGAACCAGAAGTATCGAAGTGACAAGTGTCAGGTGTAAAAAGCGAGTTTGTTTAAGTTCGTTTGGGTTATCCACAAAAGTCTTAGAAACAATGAGGTGAAAGTGAATCCAATGAAACAATGAGACCCGTGAAGAACCGGACGTATTGAAGTGACAAGAGTCAGGTGACAAATGTCAGTTTGTTTAAGTTTGTTTGGGTTTGTTTATTCGGATTTGTGTGGGTCATCTAAAAAAAATCCTTAGAAACAACGAGAACCCGTGAAAACCCGGAAGTATCGAAGTAACAATAAGAGTCAAGTGTCAAACGTCAGTCTGTTTAGGTTTGTTTAAGTTTGTTTACTCAAGATTGTTTGGTTTGTCTAAAAAAATCCTTAGAAACAGCGAGGGCCCGTGAGGAACTGCAAGTATCGAAGTGACAAGTGTCAAGTGTAAAGAATGAAAGGTATCGTAAAGTCCCCAAGGGCACTCGATGGAACTCAATGGGAACGATATAAATAAAATAATACAAGTTTTTGCTTCATAAATATATACTAGTTTATTGGACAAGCAACGTATTGGTAACTAACTAAAGCTAAGGGTGTATCGTTTGTCTCAGATGCGAAATGAGAACGATATTCGAGCGCTTGCGCTACACAATTGTCTATCACGATGTGAGGAGTTTCCGCTGATACATCGTACCTATCGAATATCCTTGGCAGGTCCTCTCTACGAGTTTGGATCTATCGACTCTGCAGTTTTCTCCAAGTGAATTCGCGAATCTCTTATTTCCAGTCGCAGATGCCGGAGGCGGGTTTGTAGCAGAGACCAGGTGAACAGCGAACGGTCAGTTTTTCGTATCGGTTTTCTCCCCGGGGAACACACTGGAAGAATTGTTCGCAGGTTTTGGGATCGGGAATGTTGCCGGGGGCTTTGCAATCTCCGCTATTGTCGACGTTGTGCGCCGGGGTCGAATGGCTGGATTCTTGGTGCTGGCGGGTCGTCTGCTGGGTGGCTGGTGGCGGGGTAGGTTTCGGTGTGCTCGGCGCAACTTCCGATACCGCGGGTCCACCGTGAAGTACGTGGCGGAGGGTCTTGATCAGGGGATAGGTCTCGCCGCAGAGGCCTTTGAAGTCGTCGGTCTCAATGGACCATACCATCGCACCACCGAGTCCCTTCGCCTTAGCGTATTTAGCCTTCTCCTTGATGGACCTGTCGATCAAACGCTCTCATTAATTTATCGCCCCTCTCGTCAGCCTTCGACTAATACTTTATCGATCGAGACGCGTGTACGTGTGTTGGCGTGGGTCGCGAGGGGACGGGGAAAACCCGTGATTGATAGTTATCAGGTTTACGTGGCGAATCTGGGGAGGCTCGAGTAGCGCGATTTCGAGTTGTTGATTCGGTAACAATCTCAACGATGATAAACGAAGCTCGCAATAACTACGGATATCTCTTTAATAAATTTTACGGCGCATTAATCCAGCCGAGCTCTATCAGCACATTGAACCACGAAACGATACCACGCTTAAGGGGTTAAGCTACTCGAGGATTGTTCAAATTTTCAGCAAAGAAAAGCAAGAGAACAATGACCATTTGGAAGGCGAAACGTATGATTGCAGATTAAAGGTAAGTCGAAAATTTCTATTGCTAAAAATTAGTTCAAACTACAAACGCTTTCTTTCAAGAAAGCATGTTCTTTAAACTGGCCGGAAACGTAACTCGTGTAATTTTTTGCTCAAAAATTCAAGTTTTCATTCAAACCTGCACTAGTTATGTCAAAAAAAAAGGTATTTTCTAATTCCCGTACGTAGTCTCATAGCGTTTTTGTACATATTTTTCAAGATTTTTTCGGATTTTTTTTTGTATTGGATTGAAAATTAGGAGAGAACTCTTTCCGGCCGAGGAGCACTTCGCACGAGAGGTACTCTGCGACCCTGAACGCAGACGCCGCCGATTTCAATTGAAAAAAAAAAAAAAAAAAATTTGTACACTCAAAACTACGTATAATAAAGTTTTCCAATTCAATGTTCTACTGCTTTCATTGTGCTCGTTGAAAAAATTCTTAAAAATCGCCTTTTTTCTGGAGAGCTGGAATGGCTCTACCCTTTGAGCACAATTCCTCCTTAGGATCAATCAGATTTTGTCGAACGAATCGTTTGGGTAGGTTTTGTTAAGTGAGCGATTTGGAATTGCAACTGATACCTTCCATGGGGAGAAATTATTCCGGGGAATTGGAGAATGCGTGTACTTACTCGACGTTGTCGTAACCGACCCATTGGTCACCGCGATAAGCGTACGGGGTACGTCTCTCGTTGTCGAATTCGGTGGTCCAAAGACCATTCTTTAGAAAGACACAGATCTCGTTGTAACCGAGGAAACCGGGTTCACGGGTGTAGGGTCCAGCTGCTCCTGGGCCACGGGTGGAAGAACCGACACCGTTCGTGCTGGGATTGTTGAGGGTGAAAGTTCTACCATAGGATGCGACACCGAGGGTCAATTTTTTGGGATCCACACCTTGGTCCAGCCAGTATTGGACACATGCATCCTGAAAAACAAATGGTATTCTTGTACCCATTGACATGCTAACATTGATATCAAACTCATGGAAAACTTTTAAAATTAATCAACTAATTCTTCATCATTCTTTAGTCCAGTAAGCAGTTTTTCAATTTTACTTGCGGTATGTACTCAATTAAATAAGTCTTTAACGATTTTTTTTCTGCGACTTGGCCTAACACTTTTTCGGCTGCAATTTTTTTTAACAATGTCACTCTCTTTTTCGATCAGTGACGTATGAGAGAATCGTTCCTGAAGCAATGTGCTTTTAAGCCACATTTTCATCCGCCTCATGGCAGAAAAACTTCTCTCAGAGCTGGCAGAGCTCACTATTACTATTGCTGCTTGGCAAGGTTGATATAAGTCAGGGCTGTACTCCTTTGTAATATGCTTTCTTAAATTCAGAATTTATATAATGATTCTTTAATCAAAGGATGTTTTTCATGCCCATCGCTTCAGCTTCTAAGGCTGACATATCAATTATTAAAAATTTGATATAATTATTGATGAAATAATCAGCCAACGATAGAACCTCAAATGAGCGTTTTAGATTTACAATAACATCATCTAACTACTTGGTAGTAAATGTTGATCTTCCACTATTCTTATGGTTGTGTATCGGCCGACAAAACAAATGCTTTTGCCCACAGTTGACTTAATTGCAAAATTTGAGTATCTATTTAATTTACGTAATAAAATAGCTACTTTTTATGCAAATTACGAAATGACGACGAAGAAAATAGTTAAAGTTTTAATAAATTATGTCCCTATGCTTGCTTGGGTAAAAATTAAATAAAATTAAACAATTATTCGGCTTCAATTATTTTGCATCGATTTTATACTGAGAGGGGGGGGGGGGGCAATGCTTGTACCCAAAATTCATTGTTGGTCTTCCGTTTCGTTCGTTTAATTCAAGTTTATCAGGCTTTCGAGCGGAATAGCCGTTTTTTTAAACGATAATAATTTGACGAGAAGAAAGCGAGGTAGGTACTCACGACAGTCAATTGCCTTGAGAGGCCAGTGTCGGATTTAGCCGGGTAGAGGGGCGCGTTGATGCCGGTCTGCGATTCCCACGAGCCGTGAAGATCGTAAGTCATAAGATTGATGAAGTGAAGATATTTGGAGACTTCGGGTATGTTGTAGGACTGAGATGCTGATGATTTTGCGGCACCGACAGCGGCAGTGAGCAGAAAGCCGTGCGTGTCGAAAGCGGGTCTCATCACCTTGAGGAGCTCGACGAAGTTCTGAACGTCGGCAGGTACTCCGCCTCGCTGGGCCGGATATTCCCAGTCAAGGTCGAAACCGTCGAACTTGTACTTCTTGACGAATTCGACAGCGTTGGCGGCGAACGCTCTGCGGGAAGCATCGGTGGATGCCATTTGCGAGTACTTTTGGGAGCCCTCGTTCCAACCACCGATCGCCACGAGGGTCTTCAGTTTGGGGTTAATCTCGCGAAGCTTGTTGAAACGGCCGAAGGCATCTTTGCCCCAGTTGTCAGGGAGATCTTGCCACGAGTCGAGGACGTTCACGGAATTTTCACGGAGTCCGACAAACGTATAGATCACGTGGGTACAGATATGGGGATCGATGTCCTCGATCGCGAATTTACCCACGCCCGGACGGTATACCGACCAACTGCCGAAATAACAGACGATTCTCTCTGCGAAACGGACAAATTGGTGTTCATTCGGTTAGTAATATCGCGAAAGGAAAAACGTTTCGATCGTATCGATCATCATTCCTTTTTTACTTACGTTCCTCCGCTGCGGTTGCCATCACAGCCAGACTGGCGACAGCCAACCAAAACAGGAACCTCATTTCTGCAATAAACAAAGACGATCAGATATTATCGGTTCATCGCTATCAACCACTTTTCGGGCTATCATCATGAACAAACTCTTTGCAACTTTTATCGGAAATTCGAACGCACGGAAATTTCTAACGATCGTATCGCTTACGAACGCAATTATGACCGAACGAGATCTCGAGATTAATTTTCCAGCCGCCTTTATCGATCATTTTTAACGATCAAGCGAGATCACTCGTGAACGTATAAACAAAGAGGCACGATGTACTACGGCGATTACGATGTTGCGCTTTCTTCGATACGTTACTCGATAATATCGCGATTAATTCATTTTTTCCCATTACTCACTCTCGACCCTTTTACGCACACATGGGGCGCTACTTCGATGATCCCACGCTTTGTCAATGAAAAATCGCTTGTATTCAATAAAAATTTTCTTACCTCTGCAGTATATTTTACTTCGTTGAAAAACTTGCTTGAACTGTATCTCAATGGTTAATTTTCAGGTACTTATATACTCGAGTATCGTGATATTTCAGTCATCGTACCCGCTCCCGAATTACAATAAATGCGTATTACCAACCAATCGCGATTTCCGCAACCAGACGCGGTACAAACAAAGTAACGAGAAACGTCAGTTTATTGTTTACTCGCTGCATCCCATATCGTGAATCGAAATTTCATTCGTCAACTTAATGTAAATTCATTGATTAATCGCGCGATATACAGGAAGTGTGTCCACTGATATTGAGCGCGCTTCGTGATATTGGATCTGCGAATAACGGGTCGGCAGGCCGGATACGTCACGCGTATCTTTATTATCAGTTACGAGTAAACAGTCGAGGTATTACGAAATTTCGGAATGAGGAGGAAACGTGTAACAACGGGTAGCCTTAATATCAAAGCGGCATCGTAAGTGTCTAGATATTTATTTTGGCAAATCTTCGTTGCGAAAATCCCTTAATCATTTTTTAAGACACTTATTCAGAGATCTAGAATTTAAGGAGGTAAGACTACTCCTTCGGGATCAACATAGAGACTAAATTTATGTTACGCCACGGGTGTTCTGATTTATGTTAACTTATGTTAAATATTCGTATTGTCGATCCCAAAGTGACAAATATGTGGTAAATATTTTATTTATTGCATGTTTGCTAAAAAAAACTGAAAAATTATCGGTTATCGCCGCACTTCCGGTCGACCGTCTCCATAAGACGACGTGCTTCACTAGCTCAAAGTGCTCGACTTTGCAATTTCATTACGAAAAAAACTGAACGGTCAATATAGCTCAAATTTTTCCAAACGGTACATAACGTATTCGTCAAGATCATATAAAAATTTCAGGCCCGAAAGTTGGATTCCTCTCCGTGATCGTACCTCCTTAAAACTGCCAAAAAAAAATTTGTAGAATAATTTTTAAAAGTTTAAAGAAAAACGTAGAAAATGAATTTTCGTTGCCTTCCAACGTTGCAAACTTCAAGACCATTAAGGTCTTTCGCGGAGGGCCATATTTTACTGGCACAATAAACAAGACCCTTATGAATCTGAGATTATGATTATGAAAAATAAGTTACAATAAATTATTATACCAAACGACGAACGGGAATGAAAAATTTCACATACAATTTGTAGATTTTTACATTTTTACATTTTCTCTAAAAAGTCGCGATGACGAAAATTCGTCTGCTAGTCACATTTTTCTAAGTTTTATCATTAATATTTTCTTTAAATATTTGGTGACCCCGTGTCTTTATTGTCGTTACGGAATCTTCAAAAAAATGTACACAGTTAATATCAGACATCTAGAGTTATTTAGTATATAAGTCATCTCATCTCCATAAAATGCTGCGTAAATTAGACGATATTTTAATTTGTTTTTTTTTGTTGTTAAAAGTTCGGTAACTCAGCTTAAAATGTTACCAGTATACTGGGATGTATTTTTACTGAATTGTAGACGAAAATCAGTAAACCGTTAAATATTCGGGTTCGTGAAAGGAATATCTTAAGTACCTTTAACTGTGTGCCCAGTGTTATGGCGCAATCTCATTTTTTCCATGGCATATGTCACAACCTATAGGCGATTGAATCGAATCGATAGAATGGATAAAGTTTGATAAGCTAGTCTATTTTCGTCCAAACACCGACGCGGATAAGAATTTTTTCGTTTGTTGACGTTTACTAGAAAATAATTATCATTTATTACGAAAGTAGTAAATAATTTTGATGGTGGTGTGTAAAATTGGATGCAACGTGCGATTTGTAAAAAATTCTGAAAATTCCGTAACGACAATAAAAACATAGGGTCACCCAATGTTTCGAGAAACTATTAATGATAAAACTTAGAGAAATGTGACTAGCAAAAGAATTTTCGTAACTGCCACTTTTCAAAGAACATGTAAAAAGATCTAAATCTACAAAATTTTCTCGAAATTTTTTATTCCAGTTGATCGTTTGGTATAATAATTGATTGTAACTTATTTTTATTAAACGCAACTTCAATTTAATAATTATTCAAAAGGGTCCTGCTTATGGTCCCACAGCATACGGTCCTCTGCCCTCATTTTTTTGGGAATAAGAATGAGCTTGATTGAGTTTGCATTTGGGTTATGATACAAGCAAGTTCATTGAATCCTCTAACGTAATACGCTAGCCACCCACGTATCTTTCGAACAGTAGCGGTTGACATTCTCAAGAGTGTCTCAAAATGTCTTGACATTTTAAATTGCGCGTAATTTTTTTTTTGTGGCGAACACAGAGTACTAATCTTTGACAACTGGCATCAGGAATTATTGAGGTTTACTCATGAAAGAATTACACGATCTAGTAACGCATAGAAATTGTGAAACAATGCAGTTATTGCAGACGAAGTTTCATGGTCGTGTTATCTCGCGTCGCGGCGATGTGAATTAGTCACCAAGATCGTGCGATTTGACGCCATTGGACTTCTTTCTTTGGGGTTTTCTTGAAGGAAAAGTGTATGCCAATGATCCACAGGCCATTCCGGAGATCAAGGAAGCAATTGGACGCACGATTAATGAAATTAGTCCGCAATTATGTCAAAATGTTATTGAAAAATTTTCGTCAAAAGAGTGAACGTTTGCAAACATAGACGAGACTTTTCAAATAAATAATACGTTTTATTAATTTTAATGTCAGGTCATTTTGAGACACCCTTTATTCAATTCGCGAAACCAAAATGACTACAAGAGCTACTCTCTTTAGTAGCAACGGCGTTTCATCGTCGTTTCAAATAAAACTGAAATACCGGAAATTTCAGATAGAGTCAAAATAACTATCGAACCATGCCGCATCGAATGAGGGCACCTTATCGTATCCATGAATCATTTCAGACTGTAAGGACATTGCTCACGGCCATTGCGGGGCAAGCGGCAACGGGGAACGCACATGCTGAAACACCGGCGCATCTAACGCCAACTCCGAATAATCAAATTTTCGGTTACATAAAATAAATGAATGTCAGCTAATAAATATGTGAAATGCGTATACTATTTAGAAATGTTATTAATCGTTTTTTTTTGTTTATTCACATTTCGAACACGTTGTCAACCAAATTGAAATTTGGCAAACGCGGAACATGATGAGCGCTTAGCTGTCAAACATCCTCCGCGCATCCACTTTTCGTATTCGCCGAAGAAATCATACGGAACAAAAATAACAATGAATATCTAAGGGATCGGTATCAGTCCACTTTCGCAAATGTTCGATTTTCTAAAAACATCAGTTTCGTATGCTACATACCTGTAGAAATACGGTAGAGAATGTTATTTAGATCGGCGTGACCGATAAGGAGCTAAAAAAAGTGATACAATAGAAACGTCTCTGCGCGCTCGGCACGCAACTGCCGTGTCGTGGGTCCAAAGCTCGCTGAACAGAGATCCGAAACCAAAAATTCTAAGAAAGTGAAGCTTTTGAAAAAGCTGAAGGAATAATGTATAGACCAGGCATCGTTGATTGACGATAAGAGGCTTTATTTTAAGTTTTATGTACATTTTTACAAGAGAAACTTTAAGGAGGTACGAGCACTTCCTCGGGGTCAACAAATAGACTAAATTTATGTTACCCCACGGGTGTTCTGATTTATGTCAACTTATGTTGAATATTCGTATTGTCGATCCCAAGGTAGATATTTTATTAAATGCATATTTACTAATAAAAAGTGAAAAATTAGATCCTGAACGACTCTGGAGTCTTCACGACGATATCCAAGCAGTACCAACATTCTGTAACTCGGTAGCGGACGTTTTTGTTATCGTTACCTAGCGACAGCCAATAAGAGGCTCCCTTTCTTCTGATCGTGCATGCGATTGGTTGTCCCGAGCCAGCGACAATGAAACCTGTCGATACCAACTTACAGAATCTCCCTACCGAGCTAGGTTATGCTTGCCAAACGAATAAGCTGTTACGCCCGACGTTGACAAGTCTATGGGTACTATTTCGTCATTATGATAATATTCAACCGGAAGTTGAAACGGTTTTATAATGTAGTGCTTGAACTACACGGTGACGTTCGAATTTTCGATTTTTTACAATATCTATTATGTCTAATTTATCAAATTTTAGTTTTCCAACGACCTTAGTTGGATGCGTGAGCAGCAAAACCGTGATCACCGCACTTTCGGTCGACCGTCTCCATAAGATGCAATTTTATTACGAAAAAACTGAAAGGTCCATATAGCTCAAATTTTTCCAAAGGGTGCATAACGTATTCGTCAACATCATATGAAAATTTCAGGCCTGAAAGTTGGATTCGTCGTAACGCTCCAACCTCCTTAAACGCGTTTTTCTCAAAACAACATTTTTCGATCTTGTCGACATGATTTTGGAAAAACTATTCCACCGATTGGGCTCAAATTTACAGGGATTTTTAGATGCATATATCTCTTCGACCTCTACTAACGGTATAAATATTCATTAATATTTAATCCTATTTTTAAACAATTTAAGTTGTAAAAAACAGTCGAAGAATTCAAAAGTGCGCCATTTTGGATTCTTTTTACCGGGGGTAAAAGTTTTTAGTAGGGGTCATAACTGCAACTCCACTTTATAATAAAATACTCAACTTTTCGTTTTCAGATGCTTCAAAGTTAAGATTTCGTGTCGATAAGGTGAAAACACGGGTAACTTCAGGCAACTAGATCACCAAGATAAATTAAGTAAGTAAAATTGTTTAAATTTTTTGTTCCACTTTGAAACTTCTATTTTTATGTATAAAAAGATTAAAATATGGAGATAAATTTTATTATAAAAAAAAATTCTTGAAAATATGTTCAATAGATAGAGACTGATGCCTTAAGGCCTTAGGCCACTCTAGAGGCCAAAAAGGGGCATATTTTGTGATTTTTTTTCAGCGAAACCATGAAATAAATCGGAATTACAAAATAGGAGTTTTATTATACACGTAATTGACTATACAAAATTATTGTTTCACAGCTATACATGTCAAAATGGCGACTGTGCAGTATTTTTCCGCTGACGCGTTTATTTCTGTAAGATCAACGGCCAGACCAACAGCTCCTATAACTTTTGAGTTATGATGAGACACTAAAGTTTTTTCGATTATAAATAAGAATAGCTATAGAAGTACGTATAATTTTTTTGATATATTGTTTTTTGTCAAAATGGCGCATTTCTAAAACAAAAAGTATAAAATGCCATGAGAAAATCGTTCGAAAATTGTTTATAAAAAAGGAACTATGCAATATAATAAAAAAATCCTACGTAATGCCTCAGAAAATGTAATTCTAAATATACAGTTAAAATTTCAAGTGAATCGGTTGGACTTTGTTTGAGTTATGAGGCCGGCCGACTTGAAAAATGTAGTTTTGAGATAAGCGTGTTTAAAGTTAGTAGAAAGTCACGACATGAATCAAAAGGGGTTGCGCTAGAATTCGAAAATCGAGTGCTTAGAGATTTTTCACACCCATAATCTTTTGAAATATAATTTTATAGGTACTAAGGTACATTTTTAACAAAAAAAAACGATTTTTGGAAAATCCTAGGGTGGCCTAAGGCCTTAAATCCATTTTATGAAAGCGCGGTAAGAAATTTATAACGAGGAAGCAATTTTTTGTGGGAACCTAATTGTGGCGCCTATTCAAAATGGCCGACTTGACACTAACATTGCCACGTGTCGTAACGCGCTTTATTGTTTTAAGCAAATCAGCGAAAATGTTCTGTCTTATTTCAGGAATGTCTCGATATCGAGGCAAACGAAAAGCCTTGACTCTTTGTTGAAATTATTCATAAAAATGTCCAGAACTTTCTTCCGCATATTTGTATTCAATTCTTAACATTTCTTAACAATTCTTAACCGAAATCGCTCTTCAGATATAAGAATAAATACCTTTTTTAAAAACACCTTCTATGGAGCTATTTTTTCCTCAAACCATCATATCTCAAGAGTCTCACCCTATAATTTTATGAAAAAATTTTGAAAATGTTAGACTTATGAGTTTTTTTTAGTAGAAAAGGGCTTTTTTACGCATTGATGACTTGCTGATTCTTTCCGCCATTTTGAAATTCTATTAAAATATAATACTGAGAATGCCACATTCTCGAATGTTCAAACTAATATCCTGAATTTTTATGAGTCATTCGGAACGATACGGTCAACGCGGCAATCGTTTAACGGCCAACAACTTATAGTAATTACAAAATTTCTATAAATTGTTGGCGGCCACTTTTTATAATAAATCGCTTATTTTTCATGATTATCATTCTTTATTTCACTCCGAAATGGCTCTTCAGATACAAGAATAAATACTTTTTTTGTAACGCCCTCTATGGAGCTATTTTTTACTCAAACCATCATATCTCAAGAGTCTCACCCTATAATTTTATGAAAAAAAAATTTTTTATCGCAAGACTGATGAGTTTTTTTTTTAGTAGAAAAGGGTTTTTTTACGCATTGACGCCTTGCTAACTTTTTCCGCCATTTTGAAAATCGATTAAAATATAATACCGAGAATGCCACATTCTAAAATGTTCAAACTAATATCATTCGGATTGAAAAGTTTACCATTCACGTTGAAAAGTTTACTCTCCGCTCAATCGATGAAAGCTTTCGAAATATTGCGAAATATCCTTATAATGTAGGTTGTACATCTTATCGGGATGTAAAAACTTATAAAGTAATGATGAAAACGCCTAATATAATGTTTACCTAACCCTCCCTTTCGTATCAGACTATCCATTTCGGTTACTGATACGTAGATACTCTGCGTATACGGATATGCACGTACTACTGCAATCCAGTTCTATTCTGCTTCAGTCACTTCGTGGCGCTAGCGTCGCTAGACATTGCTTAATTTAAATCGCTATATCTCCGAAACTAGACTGTCAAAATTCGTGAATTTTTTTTACCCACTTCGTCACATGTTCCTCTGTAATTTAGAATTAAAAAAAAAAATCTGTAGAAAAGTTTCGAAGTTATTGCGTGAAATGTGAAATTTCCAACTGCTCCCCATAAGAACACGTGTAAAACCATGAAATCTTTGATTGTCAATATCTCGAAAACGGAACGGTGAATTCTTTTGAAATTTTGCGGGTAATCATTCAATAGTGTCCCGAATGAGTCCTCAAAATAAAAATAAAAATTTATAGAAAAACACTTTGGCCACACGACTACTTTAAAATTGGCTGGGGTCATTGCGACCCCACTGTGACCAGCGTGTTACAGCCACAACGTGTGACCGCGAAGGGTTAAAGCACGCGCGTGCAAGATTACAGGAATGCGTAGGAATGCCGTAAAAAAAAAAGAAACAATTTTGATCAAAACAACACCAACATAATTGTGAAAAAGCCGCAATTGCGAATAACCGTCGTTCCGTATACATTGCAAAACCTCAAAAGACCATTTTACTGTACAAAGAGTCGCAACGGCCTCGTCAAGAGTTTCAAATTTTCTTTTCCATTACTTGGCGTCTAGACGCTACCCTGTCACGTGACAAAAACTCCACACTTGCCTGTCAGGGCGAATTCCAATGCTTTTGCCGCGATGTAACGAAATATATTTTGCCAAAAGACGAGAAGTTTTGCCGATGACGAGATGAGAAACTTTATCGAGTAAACTAGTACCCGAAGCAAACTGCATAGAGTTGCAACAATACATCGGTTTTTATACATAGGCTATCTGATCAGTAACTTACACGTGTGTGATGATAACGAAATATCAGCGCCCGACGTCCACGTAAGAAAAAAATTGTGTGTGCATTATCTTAAATCCCGCGTTCTTGTTTACCCGGGATATATGACATCATATCGACGTTGGCTTTTCGCGAAGCCAACGCCCAATTAATAACGAACGATCGGCGAAAGATTTCCGGGATCGTTATCGTTAGATGTCGGAAGTATGAGACACACCTTTGTTATTATCAATCCAAGAGGCGCACTTGATTGTTGCGCACCCTCGAGACGCTTTTTCGGCGTACGCGCGCGCGTATCTACGAAAAAAAAAAACAAACGTGCATGCACAGACGCAAAGCCAAAAGTTCAATTGAGTGACGCGAGACCGCGCTGTCACCTGCTGCGTGCAAACAGCGCACCAATTTCATCGTCGAAGCAAACTCAATCGAGCGCGTAAAGAATATCTTCTCGGAATATATAAACGCAGAAATTTAACGACGAGAGTGCAATTAACGTCTCGATTATGATAATTCGAGTGTACACACGATCGTTGCGCAATTCCCTTAAACGATATATCGCGCAATTAATCGCTTTCTTGTATGTTTTTTTTTTCTTTCTTTCTCGCAACGAAACTTTCGTTGCACAATTCTGCCTGTTTGCCCAATGACGCGCGCTTGGGCAAATCGAGGAGTGCTCGATATGCAACTTGAAACTTTATGGATCATCCTTTGTAAACCTTTGAGACACTTTGCGGCAATGAGATACGAGAAGACCCGAATCACGTTGAATTTAAAATGCAAACTCGACGCGTTGCTTTTTTGTTCGTGCTATGCGTGCACGTTATGAAGAAAACACGAAAATATTAACGGGCTTATCAATTAGGATATTTGTTTGGCATTGAATTAGGCAATTCAGAAAAAGAATCTTCCCCAAAAATGCGCAATCCATCGTGCCGATTTTTGTTTTCTGAGGAATTGGGGTTCCAACCGAGCGGCGCCTCGGTCATCCCGGTCTCATATGCTATATATCCAGGTAGCAATTTCCAAATAGTTCTCCAGAAGATCCAGAAGTTATCGAAATGGATACCAAATGTCCGCCCGGAGGTTACCCTTAAATTAACAACCATCCAGAAGGAAAGTTGGACATACCATAACTTATAGGTCACTTTCAAACGGACGTTTGGTACACATTGAGTCAACTTCTGGACAACTATTTGGAAATTGCTAACTGCCGGAGTAGTAATTTTCAAAAAGTTGTCCAAAAGTTGGCTGAATGGGTACCAAATTTCTGCTCGGACCTTCGAGTTGACAACTATGCAAAAAAAATAACTGTTAGACAAACGATAACTTATGGGTAACTTCCAAGCAGACATTTGGTACCCATTTGGACAACTTCTAGACAATTATTTGGAAATTGCTGCTCGGGTGGCTAGCCAAAATTTGAACTTTTTGAAAATTGCTACAAGTACGACCGTGTAAATTTGCAAGGGTCGACGCTGGAGGGAAAGAGTCCAAACTCGGTCAACGTGCCCCCAAAATTGCGAAAGCTAAGTGCCGTGCTGCGGTCAATCGAATCCAATATGCTGTATATATTGGGGCTATGCATATAATTCCATAGTAAAAATCGAGTAAATTTTAAACGCAAAATATTTACCAAAAAAGCGATTTTAATCAACTAAATATATTTTATTTTGCTCAATGACTTTCTGTCATCTTTCCACGAGCTTCATTATGCCTCTTTCATAGAAGTCCTGAGATCTTTGGGCAAATAAGTCATCCAAGTGGTTTTTGTGGACGTCCAGGGAACTGAAGGTTTTATTATTCAAACTGTTCTGTAGCGTCCGGAACAAGGAATAGTATGAAGGTGCAAGGTCTGAATTATACGATAGGTCCTGGGTTCCGGACCTACGGGTAAACTACTATTCGGCGGGGGCAATAAAGCTGGTACACTGGCAGAAAAAATCTTCTGATATTAACTAGATACGTCTATTTCACGTTTTTAAAATGAATTAGATTTTTCGTGTAATCAAATTTTTCCTATTGCACTCCGTTATTAAAATTATTTGTTTTAAATATATTTATTTATTTAAATCAAGCTCTATTTAATATCGTCGAATAACTAAATATTTTATTTATTTCTAATAAATCTGTAGACTGAAACCTGAAATCATACGACTGAAAAGGTTAGGAACCACTGCGGTAGGTACACCAAAACATCCCACCCAAACCGCAATAACGTTTGCCAGGTCATTAGAGAAACTTTCCGTTCGCCAATTCGAGCCGCTTCTGATCGATTGCTCGCTTTAATTTTGGCAGTGGTGAGCAGTTCTTGGTCGAATAAATCGTTTTATTGGGTGGCAGCAGCTCATAATAGACGATACCTTTTCAATTCCACTAGATACAGAGTTTCCTCGGGTGTAATTCATTGTAATTTATTTTTATTGAGCGCCACTGTAATCTAGTAATGATTCAAAAGGTCCCTGCTTATCCGCCCATAAAATACAGCCCTTCGCGAAAGGAATACCTTAAGTGTCGGTGTTATGATAAAATTCAAGATTAAGCGATACGACTATTGGTACGAATACATCGTTCAGAGCTCTAAGAGTCCCATGAATGACTCTAAGATTCCCAAGAACTGCCGTCCCAAATTCTCCACGCTTCGCTGTAAATTCTTCAAGCGTGTATCTTTATTTTTTTTTCTTGGTCGAGGCGGAAAACAACGGTTGTAAAGAAACAATGATTTTAGAATCTTCTCGTAGCGGCGAGTGCATTCTTTCGCCGAAGGTTTTCTTTTCGCACCCTTTTCCAGTACGTTTTCGTTTCGGGATCAAGTTCCTCGAGGGTCGGGGCCGGTCCCGTTCGTATCTGCCAAAGCCATTCGGGATACTCGGAATCAGGCTTTATCTCGACGTCCTGGCCTTCCTTGTAGATATTCGAGCCACACACGTACTTCAGGAGCCTGTTCGCGTCCGTCTCCACCGGTAATACTTTCTTCTCCGCTGTCACTGCGCCTTTCTTTCCTTTTTTCAATTTCCCGAGAGTCACTGAGTAAAGAAATAAATATAATTAAAAATCGGATAACGTCATTGCGTCACGCGATAATCATTTCTGTGCCTTTGTACGACTATTTTTACATATTCTTTATATTTTATAGGAACATGTCGCTAATTGATGGCAATGATTTTTCTATGTTTACTGGAGGATTTTTTTTTTAGGTACGACACGATTTCCGGATGCGTTGGTAGGATTTTTTAGTGATATGATACGGTTGGTAGTCTTCTTAGTGAATATATATATAACAATAATATATATATAACAATAATTATTATTATTATTACATAATTTCATAGTAAAAAAATATTGTAATCAATAATAATAGAATAATATGGAAATAATAATAAATTTATCAAATATAGCGACTCGTGGTTCTTCAAAAAACAATAAAAATTATAGCACAATTTTTTTAAATGTAAAAGCTGATTAGTCGTACGCGATGTGCGAACATTCTTGAGTATCGAAGATATTTATAATTGTTCTTCACTAATTATTCTTGGTGTTTTTTCATTAATTACGACTAAAAGCTTGTGGGTTTTTTATTAATTACGAATAAAAAAATTGCCCTGGAAATATAGCTGAAGCAACATTCAAATTTTCGCGCGCTTTCATTCGCGCCTGCGCAGCGATTCTTCGCCAAGCACCACAAACCTCTCGCCACCTAACCTCAAAACTATTCTAGGTGATTAAGAAAATACTGGAAAAAATCGAATGAAATGTCAAGTGGCGCGTACCTGGCGATGCGTATCCTTTTACAGGAACTGCACAATATCGCGGCGTGATATTTATCGTGGGAAGTCTCAACAAACGTAGATAGGCACCGACGAGACTCATGTTTACGGTCGTTAGGATCTTGCTCAGCGTCTGGGCTCGCGAGCAAAACACGAGTGCCGAAAAGTTACTAGTTTTCGTATTCTTTTTTTTTTTGAACCCTCGCGTACGAAACTAGAGCGCGCAACATTTGTGTTCGATTGCCTTACGTCATAAGCGCGCGTATTTCCGTATGTACCAGCCGGTACAACTCGCTTGCCGTTTGTCATAAAGTTTTCGATGTAATATATATATAACTTTTGCCTTTTTCTATTGGCATACACACGTACACGGGATCCTGGACGTTGGTAAGCCGGACGTACGAATATATAGGCGGTTTACTTCCACCCTTGCGTTATTGGGATTTCCGTGCAAACGTAGAAGGGCGTGTATAACGATATAACGCGCGCAGTGACACACAAACAAACAGGAGAGCGATATGTAAAGCTTGGTGTCGTTCCTGTCGACGGATATAAAGAAAAAAAAATCCTTGTACATTATTCATTCGTATATTCTTATAAAAAGTCGATTATACAGGCGCCAACAAGCCTGACGCTAAATATACTAAACATTTCGGTGCGTTTTTTGTTGATTTTTCGTTTGTTTTTTTTTTTTGTATATTTCGTTATGTGATGCCAATAAGTAGTAATACGAAGTCGCAGGTGAGTGAATTATTTCAGAGTTATAACCCTCGAATGTGCAAGTTTCAATTCGAAATCTCGCGAAAATTATGAACCTTTTAAATAAAAATGTAAGCACGTTTTTTTTTAACCAAACTCGATTTTTCAGACCGGCCGTTTGAATTTTCGAACGCATGTTTATTTTCAGAGATTAAAAAATAAGTTTGAATGAAAAATTACCTGGTATTTCGGTTAAAGGTTTCAACATTGATGGTTGAAAAAAAAAACAAAAGTGGAAGAATAGACAAAATTGGCGTTTTGCCAAAGTTCACGTTTCTCAACCCTAACAACTGCACTGAAAACTGATTGATTTTTTTTATCTCCCAAATGCGTGTATCGACTACGTATCAATGAGCACAGGTTTGACTGTTGCGTACAATTTGTATCGGCAGGGAAGAAAATTGTCGTTCGACATTAAAGGAAAGTCAGCTACGGTGCACTGCGAAGCGGACTACCGGGACGATAAATTCTTCACAATTGCACCGGCTCTGCCGATTCTGCCGGGTGCTCCGGTACCTATCAAACTTGCCAAGAGACCCTTCCATTCTTGCAAGTAAATCGTTCTTATCCTCCAATGCCTTCGCTGATGCTTTGCCGTTACTTTTGAAGCTTATTTTAGCTCTAGACACTCTTTTTTTAAATGTATTGACATTAAAACGCAATCAAAGAATATTTTCACTTGACTTTGATGCATTGTTCAGCTTCGAAACCTACTTGCAGCTTGTAAGGATTTCGATTTGTTTGTTTTATTTGCAGCTTTGGGGGCTTAGACACAGAACTGGACAAGTAGAAGCACACACCTGTATTAGTTCAGTAAGCATTTCTTTTTATTTTTGCACGATAGGGTAAACCGACCAGTGAATGGACGAATAACCACATGAGATTCAGATGGACTTTAATATGAGAATATTATCAATAGAAACTTGTTAATTGCTATAGCTAACAAAAGATATTATTCTGATAGTAGAAAAAAAAACAAAAGTGATTGCAACAGTTAATATTGAATAAATTGATAAGTCGCAAAATTGCCAGTAAATGGCCACTCGACAATCAATAAATCAATGTGTAGTAAAGAAAGAGCTTAGAATACAGCACCAGTGAATAAACATGTCTAACTGTGACGTATTATTACGAATTTATTTGAATTTTTTGCAAAAAATCAAAGATTGATTCTATCTTAAATAATAAAAGTAATACTTATCCTCAAAACTCGTAAGAACTTAGTTTCAAAGTGTCCAAGTACCACAAACGAAAAAAATTCCGTCCGGTCTCAAAATTCGATATTGAACTAAAAAATCGGTTTAACGGTACCTGTGAGTTTTTTCGCTAAATTATAGTGATTCGAGTTTTTATCGACATATACTTTATAATGGTACGTGTGAGTTTTTTTGCAAAATTATAGTGATTCGAGTTTTTATCGACATATTCATATTCTTTACTTATTTTGAATATGCATCAGCTTTCTCCCATTCACTTTGTCGCTGTACCCTAGTCGATGATGTGGATCAATCGATAATAAAGAGGTGGAGCGAAAAAGATCCAATTCTTTTGAATTGTTCAAATTTTTTTTAACGCTGACAATCCCTACAATATTTCAACGCATTCTTATTAGAGATTTACGAACTTAATTTGCAAATAAAGATGGCCTTGGATGGGCATGAAAATAAGGAAATAAAAAAAGAAAAAAAATCTTAGTGTTCCAGCGATGCAAACTTCAACGATATCTCAAGATACTTGCACGACTCATGCGTACAATCAATACGACGTGTACAGTCCAGTTGGGACTGACGCATTGTTTTCAATGACGCATAATTGATCAATCGAGTGTACAGTCGATAATGAGAAAGGAGATTAGTAATTAGAAATAGAAATATGTGGAATGGCGCTGTGCGCAAATAATTCTCAAGGTGTCATCGTAATTTTCTCAGCAGCTCCTTGTCGGGCTCGACGTTGAATTCTGAGAATGGCGAAGTCGGCGGTTGCGACGCGGTGGCGTTACAGCAAAGCAGCGAGGGTAGAACGGTGGTGGCGTCGAGAACGAGCGCAGAACGAGAGAAGAATCCCGACAGGATGTGCCTCGATCGGCGCGGCTTGACCTGTTTCCCGGAAATAATGAACGAGCCGAAACTCCGACTGATGTCCCTTCAGCACAATCTCATATCGAGGCTCGAGGCTGATCACTTTGCTCAATTGACAAGACTCGTTTTTCTCGACTTGTACGACAATCAAATTGAGAAGATATGCGATCTCTGTACATTGGAAAATCTCCGTGTACTGCTGGTCGGTAAGAATCGAATGAGGAAGATCGAGGGTCTCAAGCCATTGGGTAAACTCGAGGTTCTCGATCTTCACGGTAATCAGATCGTACAGATATCCGGGCTGGAGACGCTCGAATCCCTCAAAGTTCTCAATCTCGCTGGCAACAATGTCAAGACCGTTGGATTCAACGATTTTCATGGCTTGATATCTCTGCGCGAGCTCAATCTCAAACGCAACCGAATCAAAAAGTTGTTGGGCTTCGGGGAAACTCCCCAACTGCAAAAACTCTACCTCAGCAATAATGACATACAAAAGTGAGTATACAGGATGTTTGGCGCATGGACCGACATTGTATACAGGGTGTTTGGCGCATGGACCGACCCAATTTTTTGGGGGATTGGGGGTCTTGTTATTTGCTAGTCTTTACATCCTTAGACCCTATGCCCGTCCTAAGTTTTACGGTAATTGAGATATGATATTTTTTTTTTTCGATTTTTTCTTAAATGGCCCAAAATTTCGCCTTTAAATCGTCAAAAATTTTTGGTTTGTGGTTGTAATAGCACGAAATAACTTTTGTTGCATGCATACGGAGTAAAGAAGGTCGATTTGAGAAAAATGTATAACTCAAATTTAATTTTAAAAAACATTCGAAACAAAAAGTCTTTTCTTAACCCTGACCCTAGCAAACTAGTATCTCTTATTTTAACCACATAATGAATGATTTCTATGACATGTAGCATACCATTAGAAAGCGTATAAACTAGAGAATTTTTTTAAACAAAGCTACGTTCAAAATAGCTTTCAGTTTTTTTTTATAATGGCTTTAGAAGTTGGCATTTGCCATACATTTACACATTCTTTAAGACTTTGAAATCTCATGAGTCATTTTCCTGACTCACATGACACATTGCAGAATACAACAAAAATTATTTCGTGCTATTACAGCTACAAATAAAAAAGGTATGACGATATAAAGGCGAAATTTCGAGTAATTAAAAAAACGAAACAAAAAAACATCTCAATGACCGTGACACTTAGGACAAGAATCTAAAGGTGAAAAAGTAGCAAATGACCCCCCCCCCCCCCAATCCCCCAAAAAATGTTGTCGGTTCATGCGCCAAACACCTTGTATACGTCGCGATGAAAGACGCTTTGGGCCTCGAGCAGCTGCGTTGCTCGTATCGTCAGCCGAGCAGCTTAGCGACCTTGCGCACATGACCCGCTTACAGCATGTGTGCATCGCCTCTTGCTCGACTGGAAAACACGACCGAAGGTCACAAGTGCTCGGCACGATACACTATAATTTCAAATTTGTGTCAATTTTACGTCTCCCAATCGCGTATCTCACTCGTAGGGATTCGTTGGTTGCACACAGGAGATTAGTAATGCACAAATAAAAACGCATCTAGTAAATTTAGTACCAAAAAAAAATACATATTCAAGAAAAATGTAGCCCTTTATCTTCTTGCGAATGAGAAAAGAAATTGTGTCACGTGATAAATTTCCTTCTTCTTGACGACTGCAGGATCGAGGATATGGGAAGTCTAGCGAAGGCGCTTCAAATAAAGGAGGTCACGATAGACGGTAATCCGGTGACTCTGAACGCCGACTGCGTGTCCTTTCTCGTATCGTATCTGCCGAATCTTCAGGTACTCTCGACGATGCAGGTGAACGAGCAAGTGAGGCGTGCCGCAATGGCCTGGCGTACGACAAAGGAGCAATCGAATTCGGCATTTCTGGATTTGAGCGCCCAGGTCTGCGTCAACGTACGTCGCGAAGAGGTCATTACGAACGCAAAAACGAACTGGGAACTGCTCAGATCGCAGACGAAATCTTTCGCCGCAGGTACCAGCAAAATAGCAACGACCATGAAGAGCGAACGCTTGCGAGGTTTGCAACTACAGATGAGTTCGAATAAAATCGAGGCGACCAAGCTAAAGGGATTTGCGGAGAGTAAGTCGAACAGAGCCTTCGGTAGCTTGACATCGATCAACGAGAACGACGAAGCAAGGAAGATACAATTCAAGAATAAACGTAGCAATTCCAGCGATGCTCTTTATCGGATGGAAAACGCCAATAGGGCGAACGCTCTGAGTTTCAAGCTGCCACCGATCCTCGTGCCGATCATAAACAACCTGACCAACACGAGGATCAACAATGAAAATTCGCTTGATCCACGTGGCAATAATGGGACGATGTCGCACGACAGCAACGAAACAACCACCGACAGCGACCTCGAGAGTTCCGAGAGTCACGAGAGCCTCAAGAGCGGCCTGAGAAGTCATCTGATCAAGAACAATCGCTCGCTCTCGATCGATACCCAGAACAACGATTTCTACGATCTCTGCACCGCTCCGTCATTTCCCTCCAGCTTTTCCCTCTTCAAGAAACTCGAAAATGACGAACGCATTGCCATCGAGAGAAATTCAAAATCCTCTATAGCATCATCGGATTTGTCCAACAAGAGGAGTCCCCATCTTCAAAGTTTCATCGCCGACGCGAATAGAGGCTTCCAAACCGCAAATGCCGTAAACGAGGTCGCCAGAAACGCGAATCAGGCGAAAACGGATTTTTACCGGTCAAGCCTCAGCAACAACAACAGCATTGACAGCAATAGATCATTGTTTGGCGACTCGAGCAACTCGTCGACCACCAAAGCCGACGACTTGGACGACTCCGAGGACGAAAAGTCACGCGTCAAGAGCGCGCAGATCAAGAAAATTGTACATTATAAGAGCAACAGGGCGGCTACAGCTCGGGCGAAGCACAGAGCGGTTGCCGCACCGACTCCACCACCGCAACCCGTTCCGCCCAAAGAAAAGGAACAAGGTAGCGATTATTTTTCTAATCATATTGGCTTCGATATTAATCTATACGTATATAAAACCGTGACTGACTGACTGATTGACTGAATGACTAACGCTGAAGATAGAAAGATGAAATTTGGAAGATATGTTCCTTAAAAGGTGTAGAGATGCACTCGTAAAGGATTTTTCGAAAATCAACTCTTGAGTGGATGAAATGGGGTGTACAAGTGTGTATAGAAAATTGTATTCCTTGCGTGTATCAACTTGAAACTTTGTATAAATATTCTTTAAAACAAATAATTAAAAGCAGATATTAGGATTTTTTTTAAACAACCCCTAATTAAGGGTGCAACGGAGTGTTGAACTTTGTATAGAGAAAATCTAATTCCTGCTTTTATCTCAATGAAATTCGGAAGATATGTTCCTTGAGGTAGCAGTCTCGTCAAGGCATTTTTCTATAGGCTTTTAATTTTATTTTGAGGACTCATTCAGGACACTATTAAATGCTTACCTGCAAACTTTCAAAAGGATTCACCGTTCCGTTTTCGAGATATTGGCAATCAAAGATTTCATGGTTTTACAAGTGTTCTTATGGGGAGCAGTGGAAAATTTAACATTTCACGCAATAAATTCGAAACTTTTCTACAGTTAAAAAAATCTCAATTACAGAGGAACATATGACCAAGTGGGTAAAAAAAAATCATGAATTTTGACCGTCTAGTTTCAGAGATATAGCGACTTAAATTAAGCAATGTCTAGCGACACTAGCGCCACGAAGCGACTGGAGCCGACTAGAACTAGATTACAGTAGTATGTGCATATCCGTTCACACAGAGTATCTACGCATTAGTAGCCGGAATGGATAGGCTGATACAAAAGTGAGGGTTAGCTAAACATAAGGCGTTTTCATAATTACATTATAAGTTTTTACATCCCGATAAGATGTACAACCTACATTATAAATTTCGCAATATTTCGAAGCTTTTATGGATTGAGCGGAGAATAAACTTTTTAACGTGACTGTGGCGAGACTACTACCTTAAAGGGCGTAGAAGTGCACTAAGAAAGGATTAGCTTCTCGCATGGTCAACTATATGTGGGCTGTTCGAGAGTATCGAGTGCCTAAAACTTGAATGTGCTTGCCGAGGACCATAAATCGTACAATGTTGTCCACAGAAGTATATTGCGAAGCCATATAGTTCTGTAGACAACAATGATATTGTATGATACTGGAGTTGAAGGTTGGCACTTTTATACTACTGTTTCATTAATTATCAACCCTTACCTCAGTCAGTCATTCTTACCACCGTGACTGGGAAATATGACACTCTACTTTCTTTCTTTATATCTGACTTTTTTCTCTTTTTGTTTATCTCCTCTCTTGATCAAATCATAAATTGCATGCGGACGAAGTTGCGGAAAAAAGCTAGTATTGTATAAACCGGAAGTACAGATTGTCGAGCGCGTTTACGAAAAGCTTCCCAACTTCAAAGGTCTACTTTTCCCACGAAATATGTCAGAACTTGTGGAAATCTTGAAGTTGGACTTTTATCTGAAATATCAAAAGAGAAAAAATCGATACTCTTCATTAATAAAATTACGTCTGCTGTTTCATGTTTCTTCAAACACAGGTCTACTTTTCCCACGAAATATGTCAGAACTTGTGGAAATCTTGAAGTTGGACTTTTATCTGAAATATCAGAAGAGAAAAAATCGGTACTCTTCATTAATAAAATTACGTCTGCAGTTTCATGTTTCTTCAAACACAGGTCTACTTTTCCCACGAAATATGTCAGAACTTGTGGAAATCTTGAAGTTGGACTTTTATCTGAAATATCAAAAGAGAAAAAATCGGTACTCTTCATTAATAAAATTACGTCTGCAGTTTCATGTTTCTTCAAACACTCGTTCGTGAATGTAGGCCCACTCAATGCCATTTACGAATAATCGATAAAGCCGCAAGCACTTTTAGTCCAAGTTGTTTTTCCAAAACATTCCGAAGGACGACTAAATATGTATAAAAGAGAGAGAGAGAGAGAGAGAGAGAGAGAGAGAGAGAGAGAGAGAGAGAGAGAGAGAGAGAGAAGAAAGAGAGAGAGAGAAAAGAAACATCAACGTGCACCGAATCACTGGACGCACTTGCGCAAATAGAGCCCGCGGTGCAAGTCATATTCCGAACGTCGGTTGCGAAAATAGAAGATTAAAACCTGAGCACTTGTACAAAGCTTGCGATGATGGTATTATCATCAGCGCGAAGATTAACCGATGACATTGTCCGAATTCGTAAAGTTCTGAAAATTACGCGAAATGTGAAAAAAAATTGTATAACTTGGAGATGCGAGATATTAAAAGATAAACGGGAATTTTTCTCTCAAAAAAACTTAAATGGTAAATGCGTAATCTGTCGATACTTATGATCGCGAGAGCTCAATCGCCTGTCGACAATATGACAAAAATATCCGGCCTGTAATTGCAGGCGGTGATTACCTGGTGGAGATCGTCGGCCGTTGTCTCAACGTTTACGGCCAGGGTGCTCTGCGCTTCATTGATCGTCCCTGGGACCCTGCGAAGGCAACGGACGTCAACATCGTCAAGTTCAATTACGTACAATTCCACGGTATCGCGATAGTACTGGCCAAACTGAAGAGTCGCTTCCCGAACGCCGAACACTTCATATTCAAGGAAACGAATATAAGTCATCTCGGCCAAATAAACGCCCTGGCCGAAGTTCAAGGATTGACGAGCGTACAAATCGAGCCCGAAGGCAATCCCATCATATCGAAAGATTGGAAAACTTACGCTATTTTTCGACTGGCCCATTGGGGCTTGAAAGTCATCAATGGCAGAGAGGTACAACATTGACGAAAAATGTTGTCCTTTTTTTAACATCTATGCGCAATCTCGTCCAAATCGCGTTGATCGCGGAGTTGGCAACGTCCAAACGAAGTTTGGCGAATTAGCATTCACTCGTCAATAAAATAAACGTCTTGAAACGAATAAGGGAAAAAAATGTAGCCATATTCTGGGAACGACAGGCCAATTTGTCAAGCACCGTGGCCGTTGCCAACTCCATATCCATATTTCCATATCCATTCTTCCATATATTTTTTTTTTTTGCGGCGGCTACGCGTCGCCTAGATAACCGAGAGGGACATCGAGTTAGCGAAAGAGCAATATTCCGGTCTTGCCGATATCGTCATGTGGTCACTACCGGAGTCACTTTTGCAGCCGTTGCTCCAGAGGCTCCACTTGGAGAAGGCGCAAAAGTTAAACGGGGAACAAATCACTGCCAAACAATTTTTATTCAACAGCGATCCAGCCTTGAGAAACGTCGTAGCGAAGGAAGCGCTTCAATTGCGTCGTGGTAACGTTACGCAGGTGTGTGTGTGTATATATATATATATATACGTCGCTCTTTAAACATCTCGCAAACGCCGCGTTTAATTGCGGTCCAATTTCAAGGAGGATCTAATATCGCGACACAAGGGAAAAGTCCATCTGTCCAGTATGATTGATCGAACGATCGATGCCGTACGAAAACTTCAGATACTCGAGAACGAATGGCCAACGATACTTTACGAAATAATTCGTGATACCCTCGTCGATTATTCCCAAATGAATTCATACATGAAACGCTGCAGCGAGTCGTTGCAACTTGACAAATGAATAATTCGCTAGAAAATGTAAAAAAAAAAACAAAAAAGTCACGATTTTCATTGTCGCTAGCGACAATTTAGAATCCGCGATATATGGTGTTAACTGTTTTTACAACGGATATTAGTTTATCTCACCGTTACTGATGTGCAATGACAATTTGTTACATTATGACGATTCGTACGATGTTCGAATATAGTAATAAAAAAAATTAATGTCACGTTATCGAATCTCGTTTGACTATGATATATTTACAGGATGTGTATATAAATATATAGATATAATTAATCTCAAGTATTTATAGGACGTACAGCCTTATTGCGATCTCGCTATTTCAGAGACTTTTCCGACTACCGCCATGTCAAAAAAAAAATCTTTAAAACATTCAACCACTACGATTATTCTGATACACAATTTTGCCATAATATTTGATTCGTTTAAGGTATTCCTTTCGCGGAGAACCGTATTTCGTGGACGCATAAGCGTCCACGAAATATGATATTAGTAAATTACAGTGGCGCTTAATAAAAATAAGTTACAATCAATTATTATACCCAACGATAAATTGGAATTAAAAATCTCGCATACATTTTGTAGACTTGAACATTTTTACATTCTCTTAAAAGTCGTCGTTACGTAAATTCTTCTGCTAGTCACATTTTTCTGTTTTATCATTAATATTATCTTTAAAAATACGGCAATCCCCTGTTTTTCTTGTCGTTACGGAATCTTTAGAATTTATTACATGCGGAGAACAGTTTATATCTGACATCTAGAGTTTTTAGGTATATCAATTATTATATAAGTCCAGCATGTCATATCGATAAAGTACCGCATAAATTAGACAATTCTTGAAGTAGTAATTCTTTTTCAAAAGTTATGTAACTTGGCTTGAAATTTTGCCAGTACATTGGGATGTATTTTAACTTCAATGCAAACGAAAATCAGTTAATTGTTAAATATTATGATATCGAAGTTTGCATCGATGGAACGCAACGAAAGTTCAGAAGCACGATCTTTTTCTTTTTTGCAGATTTGGGCTACGAAAAACACCCGAAGGTTTTTTTTAAGGATCCTTATAAGAAATTTGAAGCCTAAATTGACTAGATAAGATTTTATATAATGAAGAAAACTATAAAATAAATTTTTCGTTGCGTTCCAACGATTCGTCGTTCTAACAAGCTTCAATATCGTTCGCGAAAGGAATACCTTGACAAGACAATTGATCTCTTTTTTCTTACTTGTTCTTCTGTACAAACGTATTTTTCCTCTTTCATACGTTACGATTTTCGTAATTTGACATTACAATGTTGGTGCCACTGCACAATCATTTATAAAAAATGTTTAAACATCTATCTGAAAATAGAAAGCGCCTGCAAAATTATTCGTTTATCGCGTTCTCGTCCTATAAGTCCTTGATGCAATAATGCGACGAATAATTTCACTTGGTTCCAATGATAGACTCCACGCTGAATGAAATCGGCGATTTCTTCTTCGTCGTCGTCGCGGTCGTCTTTGAGCACCTCGTCAAGCTCTGCTCGTCTCTTCCGGACGACGAATTATTATCGTTACAACGAGTCGTTGCGGAAAACACGAAATCGTTGAAATTCGTATTCGCCCTGGCGCTCGTTTCGGGAATGCAATTGAACCACGGTAACGCGGTATATCCGGTCGAGGAACAAAAGGGTGACGAGGTCGGTAGCTCCGACGCCGATGGACTTCCGGTATTCTGTTTCCGGTCGGTCTCATCCAGCCGCGTAACATGCCCGAGTAGGTGAGCGCTCGGGATCACTGCGAGACACAAAAAAAAGACAAAAACTTTGTGAAAGACACAAAGAGCGTTAGCGAAAAAAAAGCAACTAAAATACACGAACTGTTCACTTTTAGTAGCTCACGTCGGCTCTCTCACGTTTTATTAGCTGCGTCTCGAGACGGCCGAGTGAATTACGTACTTCGTATGGCCGCGATAATCTTCTCACCATACACATATACAAGGTGGCGATTAACAACTATCAGGGTTCCCTTCGTGAGCATATAGTGTCGTTGCGAGCAAAACGCGCCTTTATTCTAAATGTCTTGCGGAAAAAATTGGCCGAGGTATTCGCGTTCGAAGTCAGACGCTGAGTAAACAATGGCACAGCACAGTCCGTTTGACAAGAGCGTGCACGACGAAACTCAAGAACTATTTGGGAGAAGGCATTGGAAAAAAAATACACACCCACTACATGATATAAACCGTGATGTTTTATCATTAAGGGGGTACGTGGGTTTGAAAATTTCAAAAAATCCTTTTCTTGTAAATTTTATTATCTAATAGTACAATATGTCTAGAATATTCTCCCAAAGTTTTAAGTCAAACGGATCAAAAGTCTAGGAGACAGAGCCTTTGGGAATTCCCCCCGTTGGGAAAGACCAGCCGGGAGCGACGCAGGTATACGCATTTTTCTCAAAACACTATTTTTAAGTCGGTGGACACGATTTCTCAAAAACTAATGCACCGATCTTATTGAAATTTTGCACACATCAAAATAGCATTGACTAGTGATTGAACGAAAGTTTTTTTTTTTTCGATTACAACTAATTTTACAAGGCTATACGTAGTGTAAATTGTACCAAAAATTGAACTATTTTGCATACAACTCTGCCAAAAATTCAAATTTCAAATCTTTTAAAAATCCTTCCTTCACTCACGAGCTATACTTATCTACTAACAGAAAAAAATGGGTTTTTAAATTTCAGATAAAGCTATCATGAGTTATCCTGACCACCACGAGGATACTTTTTTTGAGTGGTCTCCGGAAACCAGGTCCCACCGACTGAATTTCTCAAATTTTTGGATGAAATTTTTTTTAAATATTGTTGAAATGTTGCTCTTTTATGTGCTTGAAATTTTGAATAAAATCATTTATGTATTATATTTTTAAAAAATACAGAAAATATGCTTTTTTGGCTTCGAAACCCACGTAACCCCTTAACACAACGTTTTTCGACCTTGCCGACATGATTTTGGAAAAACTATTGCGCCGATTAGGCACAAATTTACAGGGATTATTCTATGCATGTATCTTTTCGTTCCCTACTAACGGTATAAATTTCCATTAATATTTCATCTTATTTTTAAGTAATTTAAGTTGTAAAAATAGTCGAAAAATGCAAAAGTGCGCCATTTTGTTTTCTTTAATCGGGGGTAAAAGTTTTTAGTAGGGGTCATAGCTACAATGTCACTTTATAATAAAATACTCGACTTTTTGTTTTCAGATGCTCCAAAGTTAAGATTTCGTGTCGCAGCTGAAAGAAAAAATTAATTTTTTCTTTTTCTTTGAAACTTCTATTTTTCTGTATAAAAAGATAAAAATATGGAAATAAATTTTATTATGGAAAAAAAATTCTTGAAAATATGTGCAATAGATAGAGACTGATGCCATAAGCACGCAAAGCGAACCCTAATGGTTGTGAAACACCCTATAAAAAACAATTTTCATCTCGGATCTATTGTTCCTAGAGCATCAGTCTGTAATTTAAAAAACGGCTGTCAAAAATGTACGAAAATCTTCCCACAGATCTACAGCCCCTTATCTCGAATTTTTTTCTCATTTCATAGTTAATTGAAAGCGCGAAAAATAAGAGCGATGAGTATGTTTCGCGAAGTGAATTCTCGGAAAGCTCGTACGCCCAGGAAGTGGATTATATACGACGTCCATAATCGTAAAGTTATTTGAGTCCGATTGTGTATCTAATCGCGCTCTCAAAAAGTCTTCTAACTGTTGAGCAAACGATGCTTTATTGTCTCGCGCGGATTGACTACGAGAGAGCGTAGGCAGATAAATGCTCGTTGATCGGGGCGTTATTCTCGAATGGAGAACGAAGCAAACGGGAGGGCCAAACAAGGTTTCAACGAGTTCCCGCGTTGAGCGGCGTTGGCTCGGGCCATTACTCGGATGGGTGATCGCTCAGCCGCGCACCGGCTCGCGCCTCGGCTACCGAGCCGAACGGCAATTTTATACAGCTTTCGATGGTAAAAGGCAACTGAAACTCAGTGGATATATTGGCGACAGATTTCGAAGCTATCGAGAAACACGTTTTTTGCGTTTAGTCGACGAAATTTCGATTTTTCAAATTCAAATTTAGTGATATTCGTAATGAGGGAAAATTTTCCCATTGGACAAGCCCTCGAAATGGGTTGAAAGGTGAAAAAAAAAATATTTTCGACCCTTTTGGCCACTGGCGAAATTCTCAAAATAGAAAATTTTCAAATGGTTGTAACGCCGTGCCTATTTGAGCGGCGGAGCCTTAAGGGGGGGTCTTGTAAAAGGAATTTCGGAGACTCTAAGAGTGCCGTTGAGTTCATACCGCTATCTGGATTCGTTCTTCCGCAATACGTAATTGACAATAAAAAATAACGGCCAAAGGGATATGCAAAAATAGTCGAAAATCGATGGTCGGTTTTTTAAATTCTACTAAAAATCGAAAAATGATCGAAGCCCGATGAATCAAACGGCATTTTGAAGAGGAAATGTTTACGAAGAGAATAAGCACAAAGTGGAGTTTCACATTAAGGAGAAAAAAAATGACGAGCGGTCCAGTGAATACATCCATCTCTGATCGATCAGCAAAAAAAATGTTATAATTTTTTTTTCAGTGCATACTTCGATGTATTTCAGCCCCGAATACAAATTAACTATTTATTACTTCTGAAACCTTATATTCCAATGCAAAAACGTTGAAAGCGGATAGAAGCACGTTTTTTCATCACGTTTTTATTAACTCGCTTTCTTGTCTGTCTGTTTGTCTGTTCGGTACAAATTTTGCAATCGATTCGAAACTAACTTCCAGATGAGCTAGAGACTTGAAACTTTAAACATATCTCAGAACTGGATGGCAAACAAACAGACGAGATAAATATAAATAAATAAATTTATATTGAAATAAAATTAATTTTGCTTGCTTTGTTATTTTATATTTCAGGAAAATAACAATTAAACAGATTGATATATTATTGGTAGGTAGGTATAACAATTTTCTATTTCAGATATGATCAGATGAAAAGAAGCTGAAATAAATCTGAAATTTGTCACATATCTGTGTCATAATCTCATTAAGTTGTTTAAAATCGATTGCAAAATTTCACACACACATGACTGAAAAGAAGAAAATTAGATAAATAGCATTAATTAGATAAAAAAAATTTTGTGTACCACGTTTTTAAAATGGACTAAAAAGTATCAAATAATTTCTCCCAGCCCCATGCAGATTATGCTGAAAATTTGTGATTGTGAATTTTTAAATAGCTATGAAAATACTTGTAAGATTTAAAACGAAAAGCCTGGGGCGCATGCAATAGATAATAGTAAGGAGTGTAGGGAGTAGCAGTCATTGAGAAAACTCACACAACAGTTCATATCATTTGCAGTGCAATAAAATTATTAGTGACTTAGGTAAACTATTCATGCATCAATTATCTGTTGCATGCGCTCCACGTTTTTCGTTTTAAATCTTACAAGTATTTTCCTAGCTATTAAAAATTTACAATAACAATTTTTCAGGACAATTTTTATCGGGTAATAAATGTGTATGGGGCAGTCGGGTGGCTGCAATTTGGGTCAAATTTAAATTTTCAAAGTCCCCTTGTAAAAACACCGTCAAGATATATAAAAAAAATATGTGCAAAGTTTTAAGGCGTTGGGAAAACTTTTTAACCCTAGAACGGTAACCTGGGGTGAAAAACCACCCCAGGCGAGTTTAAATCTCGCGCCCTTTCTCCCTTCCTCACGTTTACGACTGACTTCTTTTAAATTCCCAGACTAGTACCTCGTGACTTCTTTTAAATTCCCAGACTTCGATTCCGGGAATAAATAGACTTTTTCGAAAATCGAGTAAAACTAACCATCCTGTCTCAAAACTGTATATTTTCACTTTATAATGCCGTTGGATTTATTCAATTTCGTTAAAAATCAACGGAGATATTGCAAATTCAATCAAAAAAGTCATTTTTACGAATTTTTCATGTTTTTCACCCTTTTACCACATTTTTTTACTAACTTTTTCTACTTCAAGTGGAATCGCCATAGGCCTACGTGATTCTGCATTAAAAAACAAAAAGAATAAGCCCAAGTTGAACCCTTTTCGTGACATTTTACCGGAGATATGAACTTTTCAAAATTGGGGTGGTTTATCACCGCAGGTTACCATAATAGGTCAAAAAAAATAAGGTTACCATTCTAGGGTTAATGGTACCTGTGACGGTTTGAATTTTCAATACAAAAATACATGTGTTTTTTCAAGTTATTATTTGATTATTTCTCATGCCTATAATATTGGTGTGAAACATCTGAAAATTGGCACGCATATTGTGCACATTATGAGGTATATGATCAATTTTTTAAAGAATTTCCCAGTAATAATTGTCATTTTTTTTATGAAGGCATTTCCACTGATATTAAAAGAAAAATGGCAAAAAAAATTACGAACGAGCTGCCTGAATATGAAAATCAAATTGAAATTCCTCAACTATATGAAATTTCTCGATCAGACGTTATTTATTTGATAGGATTGATTTTTTTCATAAGCCCCCAATCGACAATGTGTTTCAGAAGATTCCAGATCGATTGTAGCTTCCTAAATAACAATGTGTCCCAGTGGCATTTGGACAAAAATTATCAGTTGGGTTCGCAAATTGTCAAAAAATGAAGGCTCGTTAATGACGTCGCGGAAAGAGGAATCAAGCTCATTACTGAATTTAATAATAGATTGACATGCGGCGAGGAACAGAAAAAATTCATTGTTCAAGTTGTCCGTGAATGCCAGAAAATGTATATTTCCAAATGTAATCAAAAGGACTCTAAGCCAACCGCTCCACTAATACAATTTTACTTTGGCACTTCTTTATATGAGTTTTAATTTGCAAATTATGTTTATTCGTTAATTATAGTATTCATTGCGATAATTTATTTCAGTGCAACGAATGTGTGGCTCAGGTTTGATTCAAAGTTGAAATTTAATTTTAAGGAGTTTTTATACTTCTGATAGAAATAAACTTTTCTATATATTAAAACATCAATAAATAGTTTTTGATGAATGAAACTCAATAAAATGAAAACGAGGCTGTCATTCCAAAGCTAGTAATAATGACAATTATTGCTGGAAAAATCTATAAAAATGTTGTCATATACCTTATAATGTGCACAATATGTGTGCCAAGTTTCAGATTTTTTCCACCAATATCCTAAGCATGAGAAATAATTAAGTAATAACTTGGCAAAACACATGTATTTTCGTATTGAAAATTCAAACCCTCGGAGGCACCATTAAACATTTTCCGAGTGCCTTAAAACTTTGCACATAATTCTTTTTATATATATTGATTGTTTTTACAAAGGGACTTTGAAAATTCAAATTTGACCCAAATTGCAGCCACCCTAGAGGCTAGAAGAAATTATTTTATAATTTTTCGTCCGTTCTAAAAACGTGGTACACTAAATTTCAAAAAAAAAACAATTATTTAAACATTTCTCCATTTATTCCTTGAAGTCCTGAGCTCTCATGAAAAACTCCATGATCATGGTAATTAATGAAATTTAAAAAATGGCCCATCGGATGATTTTTCAAAATGTGGAAAAACCCGAAAAAAAAGGAAAGGTATCTGCCAACCAGTTGCAAAAAAAAAATATCGTCAGTACTTACGTCCAGTTGGAATCGCCTGAATGGAGTTCAAGCTTTGAAAGTTTTGAGTGACGCTTATCCTGGTCTGTGTGAGCTGCAATTGATGACGCTGAAAGTTGCGCAATCTTCTCTGATAAGCGGTGGCGGCGCGATGCTGATGACTACCGTTGCAAGAGGTAACAGCGCGATGACGATCGAGCAGGGTGGATTCGCCGTTGACGAGATCTGCGTTCCCGCCGATGGACGAGCAAGCGACAATGTTCTCGTTGACGAGAGTGCCGTGGGCCTGTTGTTGCCTCCTGAGGGCAACCTGGGCCGCCATTACTCGTTGTCTCTCGACCACAAGGAGGCAGCATGCGCAACGACAGTCCTTCCAGGCGCAAGATCTCTTGTGTCCCTTGAGGCCGGATATGATCCCGTGATTGCGGCATCTCGCGCACTTTGGACTCCTCAGACGTTGCTCCGTGGGCGACGTTGTACCGCCGACGCGACAATCCTCAACGGCACTCATCCGGTCAGGTTTACCGTATCGTTGCGGACCAAGAAACACTTCCGTTATCACTTTGCGAACTTGTACTTTGTGAAGTCACAACAACACACATCCGACGATCCTACCGCCGAATCGCTACACACTTCCGGAGTGGATCGCGGCTCGTTGATCTGTGGGAGACTGGTCGGCAATCCGGGGACAACTGAGGAACGTTGATTCGTCCTATTCATCTTCGGAACAGCCAAGAGCGCGAAGACACGCGTGTAATTCCTCATGATCGTTCTCTTTTTTTTTCCTAGCTCTTCCTCTTCTCGTGGCTCTCGGTGGTGGTGCTCTCTGAGTTATCGACGAAGGGGACGACGCGGTTTTAAAATCTCCTCCTACCGATTTAACTTGTATATTTTTAGTCGAGGCGATGCCGAGAAACGATTGGCTCGAAGGGACGACAAGCCACGCCACTCTGGTCACTCGGTCCTCCAATGAAGCACCGCCGTCCCTCAACATCTTGCGTGTAAGTTTTGCCACGCTTTTATCACTCTTCTCTCGTTTTGTTGTTTTTTTTTTCAACCCCCCCGTGCACATGCCAAACATACACACACCCGCGCACGTACCCATAACTGTTTTTGGAAAAGGGAGCCGTGTAATTATGACGCGTTATGATCCTTCTTCCAGGCTCGCTTCCGCGTAGGCATATGGGAACAAATGTGCCAGGATATCGGTGACTCGAGCGGAAAATTACCCCGCGCAGCTCGATACCGATAGGTATATCCATGTGTGTTTGGAAGACTGCGACAGGCGCGAGGATACAGAGTGATAGGTTGCAGCTTGCGGACGGTGAACCATCAAGCCCTTTTGTTACTCGCGCAGGATGGGTGACCGCTCAGTCGTTCGAAAGCCAATCAGTGAATAACGCGAAATCCTCACTCTTCCGTTTGGACTTCTCTGGATCAGGGAACATCGAGAAGCTGAAGAAGACATTTTTTCGACGCCATGAAGAAGGGTTATTTCGACGCGGCTTTGGGAGTCTTTTTTTTGTTATAACACACCAGGCTGTGTCCTGTCTATTCGCTTTGGGTTTGCTATGGCTTTCATTGCCTCGGTCTGCCATATCGGGGTGGCGGCCGCGCGGGGTTTATTCTTCGCGCCAGCTGGGACCACATGGTCATTCCTTCTCTGATCTGACTTTTAAGAGCTCGTTAATACGATCTCGTCTTACATGTTGCCAACACACAGTTAATATTAGTTTGAAGCTTGTTTTTGTTACGTACGTGGAAGAAAAAAAACCGAGAGGGAGATTCATTCCTCTCTCTCTCTCTCTCTCCCTTTTTCAAGCTCCCCTCTCGATCGCTGCGGATGTGGATACGACAGGTATATATATATACGTATGTATTCCAAGAGTTTCGTAAGATTTTGTATGCCACACACAGAGTCCAAGCTTTATCTTGAGTAATGTAAGCGCCATAGAGTTGTATCGCTTTCTTACTGGGCTAATGTTGTACTCCACAAAATCCACTCGGCGTTTTCTTTTCCACCCATAGCCCCCCTTCCCGCCCTCGTATTCAGCCTTATTTTTTGTTTTTTTCTTGTTCTTTTTCGTGCACGAAATATCTCGAGTGTGCTGCTCTCTCGTACTCTATTCCGTTTTCTCTCTCTTTTCTCGCTGCGTCTTTCTGGGTGTCACTCAAAAAGTCTGACAACCCTGCGACACCTTTGAACTTTGAATGGATTCGCCCTCCGCGGTTCTCGAGAATTTGTGCTGGAAGGTTCTACGGCAAAAGCCGAGAGAGAGAGAGAGAGAGAGAGAGAGCCCAAGAAATATCTGAAAAAAATATACAGCGATAAAATATCTTCAGTAAAATTTTTTTTTTTAGCGTAAAAAAACGAAATGCATAGTGTTCTTTAAAATTGAACGGTGAAGGGTAGCGGCCTTTTCCAAAAAATTGAATAAATGTGAATGTGAAGAAAAAAATCCGGCAATGTCGAATGCGAGGAGAGAAAGGGACGAGGAACTGCGTGAAATTCAGTTTCGTGGCATTCCGTCTAATGAGCGTAGAATGAAGCGGTCGGCACGTCTCTCTCTCTCTCTCTCTCTGTCTCTGTCTCTTCCAGATTTTTTCTTTTTCCGTCTCTCTCCCTCTCACTCTTTTCTTCAAAATCGGACAAAGTCGACACTCGGAGGGTGTAGAGTCTGTCACGAGTAAATAGTATGTTGACAGGCTATTCGGTGTCTTCTCTCTCGCTTTCGGGACCCAAACTCTCGAATTGCCAGTAACTGTGACCAAAGTGACGTTACGTACACGCGCGAAAACGAAACGAGAAAACATCGTTTCGCGTCGTTTCATTAGTTTCTACAAAAATAATGAAAAAAGAGAAAAGAACGAAAGTGAAAAAAGAAAATTGAAAAAAATTGAAATAAAAAAATAGAATGAAACGAGATATTTCTCTTCGTCTCGCTCGTTTCTCAAAAATAAGTAAATATCAAAATGTTGCCTGAACATTTTTGGCAACGTTGATACGCTTTTGAACAAACAAAAAAAGAATAAAAAAACAACCAAAGAAGAAATATCCGTATCTCTCTGGCGGATATAAAAATAATAGAATAAAAATTCAGAAATGAAAAAAAGGCATAATAGAATTAAAATAATTATGAAGAAAAGCCGACAGTTAGTCAAGGTGCGGCAGAGGCTTTCCACAGTTTCCCTGTGCCACCGAGATAGATGGCGTTCGGCAAAACTTGAAGGAAAAAAAAAATGAACAGCGCCAACGGACGTATGAACTCTCTGACATTGCCGTCCCGTGCACCGCGACCATTTTTTTAACCCCCTAAATTAAGATATTTCGTTATTTTCATTTCGCCCTTTTTTTCGTGCACATTTTTCATCATTTCCATCATCCGTGTGGCCGTTTTCGGGCCAAGAAGAGACGCGACCGAGCGGGCCTCGGAAAATTTCATAATGCCGGAAATTAAGAAGAAACGAATCGCGTACGAGATTAATTAAGCTTGCCATGCCACATTATCACAATTTCGGCTGGTACTATTTCGCCAAGTACATACTCGGACTCGCCGGCATGATTTTTCTCTACACCGGCTTCCTCAAGGAGAAATCCGTCATCTGTGTTTGCCCAGCTGAGGAACGAGAGCACGAGCGATGCAAAAAAAATTCCAAGTACGAGTATCGGCGTTCGAACAATTGGATTCATTTTTTGTGTATTATACGAATGATTATAGACAATTGTAGCCGCAGTAATGAATCTTCTGCCCCGACAGGCGAGCCTACCGATGCTCCTGCCAGGACGAGTGAGTCGCGATCGACATTAAAAATATTTACTCCAATTCAATCAATTTACCTCGTTGAATTTTATTCATTATTATTTTTTTTTTATTATTAATTCCATCATACGGGGTGCTTCTCCTTTAACGTGCCCACTTTATTCCATTTTTTATTCCCCTTTATTAGCCTCGTTATAACGATTCTTTAATTAAAATTTTTTTTTCTTTTGATAATTTTTCAGACTCTCGCAACGTCACGCCTGCGGATGTGAGAAAAAAAGAAAGCGGTAAGACGGGAAAAAAATGCATATAAAAAATCGTTTGAGATCATTGCGAAAGTGTGAAAGAAAAATAATAGTGAAAAGTTTCGATTGCACGACGTCAAAAGTTCTCTGTACATTTGAGGCATTCGTTTCACGAATCCGAATATTCAACAATCAACTGATTTTCGTCTACCATAAAGTAAAAAAATACATTCCGGTATACTGGAAAAACTTCAAGTTAAGTTACCAAATTTTTATCTATCTAAATGACGACTCTAAAAATCGTCATATTTATACGGCACTTTGTGAAGATGACATGCTGGCCACATTTCGATCTAATAGTCTATATACTAATCTAATTTTTATCCGCGACTTCGTATTGGTTTTAGGATTTGCTCCAGAGAGGAGATAAATAAAAAGGGAAAAAAGTAAGAAATAAATAAAGAAGGTAGAGTGTCATATTTCTCAGGCACGTTGGTAAACTGACTGACTGCCATAAGGCTTGGTAATTAATGAAAAAGTAGTATAAAAGTGGCCACCTTCAACTCCAGTATCGTAGAATGTGATTGCTGTCTACAGAACTATATGACTGCAATATCGAATGCAATATCGAACAGCCCACATATAGTTGTCCATGCGAGAAGCTAATCCTTTCTTAGTGTACTTCTACGCTCTTTAAGGGGGTAAAAATTAAAACCCTTTAGATGCCCGAAAATGAGTCATTTTTTATGAATTTTTTTAAATGTGATAAAATAATCGCGTCACTTTAAAGTTTCGACATTATCTTATTGCTACTTTCAAGTGTTAAAATTTTTATTTATTTTTTAAAGAAAACAAAATGGCGGCGTCATAAGGTATTTAGGTGTATTTTGCGTGATATCGAAAAGTGCTCTATTTGTCTGATTTTTGTCTATTTATCTGAAACAGAAATCGAAAATATTTTTCGATTATTGACATGTGTAGGGAAAGGATATATGAGGCATTCTTCATCAACTGGGCCACTTTTTTTTTCAACCTCTCCAATTTTTTTCAAAACCTGCCAGTTTGAAATATTAGTCAAAAGGAACGTCTGTGATTTTTTTTAGATTTTTTTAGGCGTCCGTTCAGGATTTTCAATTTTTCATTACGAACACTATACCCGAAAAAATATTCATCAAACAAAAAAAAACAAAAATAAAAACTTTTTTATTTTTTCCGCTTTATCGAAAAAAATCAAAATCATAATTTTTCTGCATTGAGATCATTGAAATTTAGCAAAAAAATGAGAATAACATTTTTTTAAACCTAATAACACACTTTCAATTTCGGTACAAATTTTACAGGATGTCTGTCGATGGGTAAAGAGACTGCAAAAAAATTTTCACAATGGTACCTGCAATGGTTAGGATGAAAAAAAAATAAAAACCCTGCGAAATCTCATAACCGCATATATGCGGTTATGAGATTTCGCAGGGTTTTAATTTTTTTTCATCCTAATCCTTTTTCATCCTAATGGTTAGGATGAAAAAAAAATATCAAAAAAAATCACAGATTCTTCTGCTATAGCAGAAGAATCTTCGTAGCTGTCACTTGTCAGAGAAAATGTAAAAATGTCAAAATCTATAAAAAAATTTATTCCAGTTTAACGTTGGGTATACAGTAGAGTGTCGATTACCCGAAAGTCAGTTATCCGATACGTCAATTATCCGAATGGCGATTTGGTTTATCCAAAATATCAATTATCTAAACGATAATTTTGTTCGTCCGAATGCTCAGTTATTCGAACGATTACGCCCTATATATTACGGCAATAGAGTAGTGCGAAACGCAGCCTGAATGTTGTTCAATGCATCTTCTTCTTCTACAATTCGAGATTTGGCAGCAAAGAGCTTCCGTTGTGAAGCAGAAGAAAATCGTCGACCTTTTTAAAAATAAATAAATAAGAACTCAAAAATGTATGAATATTGATTATTTTTTAATGCATATTTAACTTCGTTCTATATCATTAAATGATACAATGGTTTTTTGCAATTCATCAAAAATATAATTGTATTAAATATTAATGTTAATTGTATTTTTAAATATATATATTTTATCATATTGAAAGAATCAACGTTTTTTTCGCCCACGGAATATTGCTGTTTGGTTATCCGAATTTTCGCATATCCGAAAGACGCCCGGTACCAATTGATTCGGATAATCGACGCTCTACTGTAATAATTTATTCTAACATATTTTCATCAAGTGCCACTTTAAATTAATAATGATTCAAAAGGGCCCTGCGCATGCCTCAACAAAATACGATTCTCCGCGAAAGGAATACTTTGCTTAATTGTATTTATCTGAAAAATTATCTCATCTTTATACGCAAGAAGCTCGAACAGCGACAACGATGAGACGAAAAATTCCGGACAAAAGTGTAGTTACACATCGCGTGAGAAATCCCAGTCCCATTAATAGTCGTCCGACCAGTTGCGATTCTGTTCACGGAGAAGAAAAATTTGACAAAGTTTCGAGGAGTTCGGAGGGAGAGCTGAAAATTAACGATCGCGAGAAGAAACGCCGTTGCCATCGTTGTCGTCGAAGAATAGCGAGTCGTAGCGTCGATCGGTGGAAAAACGATCGAGGCGTCATCGTCTCATTGTCGAGCTCGTCGAGGAGGGCATCTTTGCTCGAGACAGTGGCCGATGGAAGAAAAGACCAAACCGGAAGTGTACTCGGCGCGGTGGCGTCGGCCAATTTACGCCTGAGGAATTCTTTCGCCGAGCAGGAAAATCTCGAACTCGAAGCTTTCGTTCGTTCCGTTGTCGAGAGAAAAGTGTCGCAAAAATTATTGCCCAAAATCGGAGTTAAAAAAATGGCATCTATCGAGTCTCCATCAAGTGGAATGAATTCGACGACGGAAATTGCGACTGACGACGACGAGGAGCCTCAAAATTCGTCCAGCGAAAATGACAATTTCCACGAGTACGATCGTGCGACTCGTCAACCCTTATGCAAGAGGCATCATCGACCTCGATCGGATGCGACCTCATCCACATCCGTTCGCACGACGCGTTCCGGTACTCTCTACTTCACAGCTTCCTCCAGAGGCAACAGGATAGTAAGGCCGACCGGATGCAAGATTCACGGTGATCGTTTCCGGAATTATTATTGGCACGATGAGAAGGATAAGGCGAGAAAAAAGTTACGTCGTCATCATCGAGCTCGGATGGAATCGTCGGACGAAGAATCGCACCATCGCAGCGGGAAGAAATATCCTCGATCGTCCGTCGATCGGCGGAGAATTTCGGGACGACGAATTACCCGATATAGATCGAGTATCATTTTTACTTTGTAAATTTTGTGCTTATATATATATATATATATATATATATATATATATATATATATATATATATATATTTATATATATGTGTGTGTGTTAATGAATAAATATTTATATATGAATATTGAATGAATAAATTTATTAATATTAAATAAATAAATAAACAATTATTATTTACATTTATCATTTATTTATTAATATTAAATAAATAAATTAATATTTATTAATCAATTTATCATTATATTAATATATGCAGGGAAACTTTATTTATACACTACCAGCGAAAAGTTTCCGGACAAAAATTTAAAAAAGTTCCGGAACGATTTTTTATGCTATTTCGCCAATAGTTGACATAAATGAATTTAATAAACGGCATTTTGAAGGGGAGGAATTCACCTTCATTCCGTTTATTTTTAAAAATTTTAACTATTTTTTTTACGACTCGTACCCTTTTTCGAAAACGGCCATTTTTTGCCTTTTTTTGTTCCTTTTCTGGTGGACCCCGTTTACAGACAAAAATTTTTAAATGCATTTCTTTGACCGGAATCATAAAGGGGGAAGCTTAAGCTTCAATTTTGTTTCTTTTTTAAACCATCGTACGATTTTTTTTAAGACATTTTAATTTAAAAACAGAGTCAATTTGAAAAATAACGTGCAACGCGAAAACGACAAGGATTCAAGGAAAACTTCAAGATGGTAAAGCGAATGAAAAAAATTGAAAAAAATCAGTCTCATTACTTAAGGTATTATTGGATGGACAGGTGGGCAAAAAGTTAATCCAAAATGGGTGACTCGTGGATTTACAATTCTAGATGATGTATAATTTAATAACAAATTAACAATTAAAAATGTTAATTTTTCACTTTTAATAATAATTGAAGTCAAATTCTGCGATATTGGCGTGTGCTTGACTGAGGTTTTGTGAGTTACTGTACATCTATTTCAACTGACCGACAAAAAAATTCGCAATTTTTAAATTTAATTACTACGTTCAGTTCATCTTATTATTATCAATAATTACCCAAAAACTCAACATATATTGAGTTTTCCAATGGTTGTTATTAATCCATCGTTAAAAAAGGCGATACTCCTCATTAATTTAATTAATTTCTCGACAATTACTCAGTCGATTTATTTGAAACTTAGCATAATCAATCGCTTGATCCTAAATCTTGATGATATAATATTTTCCGCATTTACGGCGATTGAGTTCCATTCGTTTTGCAACCATTAACGTCTGCAGAAGGTGTTTTCCCATAATCGATCGTGTTAAATTTATATGTTTATAACTACTAAATTATTTAGTGAAAAATTCTAAAATAATTCATGTATTATTATTCTATCAAGAACTATCCATTCCTCAAAATTTCAAGAATTTTGGCGATTTTTAATATTCATCCAGCAATACCTTTATTTGCACACCTCGTATAACTGAGAAAAAACGGACCTCGAAACGTACGCTGAGGAACAAAATTAATAACATATAAGCGTGAAAATAATAAAGCGTAGAAACGATTTTTTTTCCATTTTTTATAGGCGGAATCTGCCGAGGCCAGCGAAATTTGACATACAAATGAAGAAAAAAAAACGTATAAATGCAGCACGTATAAACGAGTTTTTACTGTAATATATGATAAAAGAATTTTGTTCAAATTCAGTTTCCAATTTTTTACTCACATTTCATTTTAAATTAGACGAAGTTTAATTCCAAATAAACATTAAAATCCAATTAACCGAAGTTCAATTTCAAATCGTACCCTTTCTAGCAATATTATCGGGTATTAAGGCCTTAGGCTACTCTAGGATTTTCCAAAAAGTGATTTGTTTTTGTTAATAATGTACCTTCGTACCTATAAAATTATATTCCAAAAGATTATGCGTGTAAAAAATCTTTAAGTACTCGATTTTCGAGTTCTAGCGCAACCCCTCTTGATTCATGTCGTGGCTTTCTACTAACTTTAAACGCGTTTATCTCAAAACTACATTTTTCAAGTCGGCCGGACTCATAACTCAAACAAATTTCAACCGATTCACTTGAAATTTTAACTGTATATTTAGAATTACATTTTCTGAGGCACTACGTAGGATTTTTTTTATTATATTGCATACTTCCTTTTTTATAAACAATTTTCTGACGATTTTCTCTTGGCATTTTATACTTTTTGTTTTAGAAATGCGACATTTTGACAAAAAATAATATATCAAAAAAATCCTACGTATTTCTATAGCTATTCTTATATATAATCGAAAAAACTTTAGTGTCGCATCATAACTCAAAAATTATAGGAGCTCTTGGTCCGGCTGTTGACCTTCCAGAAATAAAGGCGTCATCGGAAAAATGCTGCACAGTCGCCATTTTGACATGTATCGCTGTGAAAAAATAATTTTGTATAGTCAATTATGTGTATAATAAAACTCCTATTTTGTAATTCCGATTTATTTTATGGTTTCGCTGAAAAAAATCACAAAATATGCCCTTTTTTGGCCTCTAGAGTGGCCTAAGGCCTTAAAAAAAAAACTAGAACTTTTCGTGTAAATCAAATGAGGCCAAAAAGATTGTCACTATGCCGCTTGGACTTGTAGAGAGCTGAAAATTGGCATGAATATTGCCTCTGTCTGATACCATATTGTTCGAAGGTGTAGGAGTCAGTGTTTTTTGTCGCCAGATCCTGTAAAGTGTCTATATCTATATATCTCCGACGAGTATTCGTGCGAGAAGTGTAACTTTGGAAATAGATCGGTTTAACTTTGTGTTCGCATATGCTTTCTCGTCTCATACGTTGAGAAATCTCGCGGTCAGATTTTTTGAGCGGCAGTGGCCGAGGCTCGTCAAGAAGCACGACCGAATGACAGTCTGACAGTTGGCTCGTTTATATCCAACGGCTGTGTAAATGTATAGCGGGCCAGTTTCGAAATGTCCTCTCGTCGTGTGTCTCTTACCCTCCCTTCGATGGAGAGAGAGCGAGAGAGAGAGAGAGAGAGAGAGAGAGAGAGAGGAGCTTGTCGAGCGGCGGTTACTTCGTTGCGTTCCATTTGATTCGGCTTGGCCGGAATGCGCGCAAAATACCGCCGCCACAACGAGAGAACTTTCAGCTGGTCCCCCCGCTTGTTTCCCCCCGCACCTCCGCCTCTCGACAAAGCATCGCATTCAAAGATTCCGCGCTTAGATTATGAAATCTCGGATGGTAATTAAGTCGCTCGGGAGCTGTTGTATTTTTTTTTAATCCTTTTCTCTCGCTCTTAATCGCAATCACTGAGGCTCATTTTCCTCAACTGCTTATTGCGTTACGGCTGTTTTACTCCGCGTATGTACATTATACGATTTATTTCCATTCACCACTCGTATACCGAGCAGCCTGCGCTGATTTATGCAAAAGCGTATATATAAAAATATATCTCTATGGGGAGACGATGAAGAGTGCACCGAATCTCTGACGGATCAAGAGATGAAAAGGGAGATTGTGATATAGTTAAATTGATCATACCGAGAACGGGCCGGACGGGGGGGATCAAGGGGCGAGAATGGCTCGCGTCTTCATCGTACTTTGATCAAGTGGCAGGCTTATACGATGCAAAATCATTTGGTGGTCACGAATTTCCTAGTCACAACTCCGTCCAGACCTTATTTAACTCAGGGGATCGATTTTTTTTGTATAATCGTTTGCCGAACTAAGAGTTTTGGTCCGATCGAGTTCTAACTGGAAAATTTGTAATCAGCGGATGATTTTGCATCTACTCGGGTGTCTGCAACTTGATTGGAACGCTATGTTAGACGCAAGACCTAAAAATGTGGCATCTTTCATGTATCGCTAAAATGACAGTTGAAAATGTCTTCATCACAATTTATTTCAACGAGGGTCATACTGTTCACGGAGTTTCCCTCAAACGAAACAATTTGTAACGAAGATCCGTGATCATATAAAGTGGAACTTGGTCGATTTTTATAGTAGCCTGCTCATCCGTCTGTATCTATATATCTGTCTTATTCACGATCACACGTATAGATCTGATAACTCTGTTACTTTCCCGATAACAAGAGTGAAGGTATCATTGGACATAATTTACTATCAAGTAGTAGATAACATCATTGTAATTCTAAAACGCCGATTTGAAAATCTACCGTTAGCTTATGCGGTAGATGCATTTTTGAAATTGCTTATAAAGAACGGAGAGGATTTAAACAATAATTATAGAAAAACGTTAATAATTGATACGTTAACCTTAGAAGCTGAAGCGATGGTGATGAAAAATATACTTCAATCCAAAAATGTTGAAATAAATGCTGTAAATTTAAGAAAGCATATTAACCCTTCGTAGTCACCCTGGGTAGAATCGACCCGTCGATCAATTTTTGGCGTAAATATATAATAGTTCCTGGCTTCGAATGGGACTGTATTCACCATCTTACCTGGAGTTTGAAGTATCCTCATACTATAAAATTTACCCTCTTCACATATCGGAATAAATACTTTTTTTGGAACGCGCACTATGCTACTATTTTTTTCCCCCAAAAGTAGCATATCTAAGAAGTATCGTGTCTAAATTTTAGGTAAAAATGTTGAAAATTCACGGAACTATGATTTTTTGAGCGAAAAAGTGTATTTTTTGCGTTTTTACTTCTTTATGAATTTTTTTTAACATGTCGCCATTTTATTTCTTATAAATAAATTTTTCGTACATCATCTAGAAAGTTCAAAGCGTGTTCCGCAATTTTTTGAACCACTTCGGACGGGTAGTTTGGTCACAATACTTTTTTGAGAAAACTGACCGAGTAGAATCGACCCAAGTGTGACCACCGCGATTAAATTTGGATGTGTGGCCACGATGGGTTATAAAGAAATAATGCTTTAACTTATATAAACTTTTCCAAGCAACAATCGTACTCCCAGTGAGCTTCGTCGACAGTAAGACAAGTTTTTCTACCATGAGGCGGATAAAAATGTGGCTTAGAAGCACAATGCTTTAGGAACGATAGTCTCATATGTCACTGCTGAACTTGGAGTCCCGCAAGGGGGATACCGCAGACGGACACCTTCAGGAAGATGCTTGTGGCATCTCGGTGGGTAGCGACACCGCAGCCTCAGCTGGCCGGCCAATGCCGACGGGACGAGGCCCGTCGATTGGAAGTGGTGCGGGTTTCACTGTATCCACGAAGGTCCGACCAATGATCAAGAATGGTACCGCACGGGTTGGTGGCCCACTGGCGCTTCGGCGTCGGGATCAACTATTGAGATTGGCGAGCTCGGGCAGCAGCCTCCTGAGCTGTTACGATGTTAGAAAAACGCCTGGCTTGATCAGTAGTTGCATTCCAGGCCGCGAATCTAAGGTGTAAATTGAGAGGGCACGCGTACGCGATTCCGCGCTGATTGGGAGTATCCCAATCCCGGACCTAATCGAGGTAGTGTAGTTAAAGGGTTACGTGGGTTTGAAAATTTCAAAAAATCCATTTTTTTATTTTTTTTTATCTAATAGTACAATATGTCTAGAATATTCTCCCAAAGTTTTAAGTCAATCGGAGTAAAAGTCTAGGAGAGAGAGAGCCTTTGGGAATTCCCCCCGTTGGAAAAGACCGGCCGGAAGCGACGCAGGTATACGCATTTTTTTCAAAACATTATTTTTAAAGTCGGTGGAGACGATTTCTCAAAAACTAATGCACCGATCTTATTGAAATTTTGCACACTTCTTCAAAGTAGCATTGACTAGTCATTGAATGAAGGTCTTTTTTTCGATTACAACTAATTTTACAAGGCTATACGTAGTGTAAATTGTACTAAAAATTAAACTATTTTGCGTACAACTCTGCCAAACATTCCAATATCAATTTTTTTTTAAATCCTTCGTGCAATCACAAGCTATACTTATCAACTAACAGAAAAAACAGAAGATACTTATCTACTAACAGCAAAATACATGAACACATCGAACAAATGTAATCATTTAAAAATCATGAGGAAAATCTCACGTGCGGCGGAGGGGAGGGGGGGGGGTGCCTCCACATCTCACCAAATCTCATCTTGGGAGGGAGTCCCAAATTAAAGAAAAAAACGACTCACGTAATTAATGGACGTCCCCTAAGCGTCCAAGTCAAACGCACCCATTGTGTTGCTACTAAACTAAGGGCACAATTGAGCAGCTACTTTTTCGAGAACGAATTTGGGGATCATGCCATTGTCTTCCAAGTTACAAGACTCCTGTGAAGGACTCCACAGGCACTATGGTCCCGAATTCATCATCACCAAAGAGTAACCTCCTAGTTAGTTTGTCCCTGATTATACTGGTAACCAAAAGGAGTAATATATATATACAGCTACAAGGACACATTTAGTTCGGCTTCATCAACGGGTCTTGGCAGCTAGGTTTATACTATTATAGTATCGGGCACCTCGTTAGCAGGACGAGGGAGAGTACTCTCTGTGAGCAATGCACAAACACGAGCGCGCGATGAGGAGGGACAGATTTGAGCTAGCCGAAAACACTACAGAGACAGCAGTGACGGAGTCAGAGAGAGGGAGAAAAAACAAAGAGGGTGGCAGAGCGAGATGGTGTGTTTGTGTGTGTGTGAGAGAGACAGAGAGAGAGAGAGAGAGAGAGAGAGAGAGAGAGAGAGAGAGAGAATGAGGGAGACAGAAGGGTCGCGACGAAATAATGTAGATGAGAATATGAATGATGTAGCTACCCAAGCTGTATCTACTTATAGACCCGTCAACCTACAACTGGACGCATATTAATTGACTTTAGATTTTTTTCGACTCTCCCGAGCTTTCCCTCCCTCTTTTTCTCTCTCTCTCTCTCTCTCTCTCTCTCTCTCTCTCTCTCTCTTTCTCTCACTACTCTACATACTTCGCTCTGGCAGATATGGCACTCCGGGGTAATTTACAAGCTTATTTGAAAACGTAGAAATCCGTAACCTGTCTATACCTCATCTCGTCACTCTCGTCTGACTCGTGTTCTTCTCGGTCTCTTTCTTGCCCACAAAAAAGCAGAGCAACCGGGAGGTAGAAGCGAAGAAAAAAGATGCTTTTGGAAATATACTTAAGGACGTATGTCAGTTACTTTTGAGCTGTTACACGCGCGACTAAACGTCACAGCACTGAATAATGTGCTGTGATAATACTGTGTGTGAGTGCTACCTTTAAGGATTTATGCCACTCTCGAGTAAGAAAAAATAGGCATATTTTGGGATTTTATTCGAAATAATAAAAATAATCGTAATTCCGAGAACAGGTCTTTATTATATTAATAATGAACTATACAAAATCGTTTTTTTTTTCAGTGATCAATAACAAAGTGAAAGCTCTACAGCATTTCTCCGTTAATGCCTTTTTATTTAGAAGGGTCCACGGGCGGAAACGTAGCTCATGTCATTTTTTACCAGGAACAAAAAACCAATTTTTTTTTCAATTATATATAAGAACACCTATAGAAGTACGTAGGATTTCCTCGATATATTGATGTTTGCCAAAACAGCGCATTTTAGAGAGAAAGATTATAAATTTGAGGAAAAAATCATCAGGTAGCTCATGCCATTTTTGACCAGGAACAAAAAACTAATTTTTTTCGATTATATATAGAAGTACGTAGGATTTCTTCGATATATCGATTTTGCCAAAAATAGCGCATTTTAAAGAGAAAAATTATAAATTTCAGGAAAAAATCAGCAGGTAAAATTTCAGGAAAAAATCATCAGCTAAAATTTCAGGAAAAAATCATCAGGTAGCTCATACCATTTTTGACCAGGAGCAAAAAACTAATTTTTTTCGATTATATATAAGAACAGCTGCAGAAGTACGTCGGATTTCTTCGATATATTGATTTTTGCTAAAATAGCGCATTTTAGAGAGAAAGATTATAAATTTCAGGAAAAAATCATCACGTAAAATTTCAGGAAAAAATCATCAGGTTTATAACTAAAAAAAGCTATGCGATATAACGAAAAAAGTCTACGTACTTCCGTAGAGAATCTAGTTTTAATTATATTCGAATAAAATTGTAAATCGAATAAACAATTTAATATTGTCTCCCTCAAAATAACTTCTTTGGGAAGAGACACAGCATTGGAGAAGGTTCTTTCAATCCCCATACCAGTGCTGGAACTCGGATACTGGAATAGCCTTTAGCTGGTCGGTTACAACCGTGTGAATGTTTTCGAGTGTCCCAAAATGACGGCCCTTGAGGTGATTTTTCAATCTCGTGAAGAGACAAAAGTCACAATGACTCAAGTCAGGCGGATAAGAAGGCTGAGGAGCCAGAAGAATGTTTTTACTGGCCCAAAACTCGTTTATTGAAATTGCTGTGTGACAAAGCGCATTGTCGTGATGCAACACTCAGTTGTCCTTGCCTTTAGAATATATAAAGCCTTTAGAACGCCTACTGTGCATAGCCCTATCGTAACTAAGTTGCACAGTGAGCAAGTTCCACAAACTAGAAAAATTCGGTGTGGCGTCAAAATTCGATATTAAATTAAGAAATGGGTTCTAGAGTTACCCGTGATTTTTTTGCTAAATTATAGTGATTCGACTTTTTATCGACAATTCATATTCTTTAATTATTAAAAATATGAATTTTCATGAAAAATATGAAATATCAGCTTTCGTCCATTCACTGGTCGATGAACCCTATTTCACTTTGTCGACACGGGGAAGGGGTTCGCCGAACTTTTATCTGCTGGAAAATCTTTAACTTCATTGTAAAAGTCTTGTGAATCGAGATATATTATATTATATTGTAGCTCAACATAGGATTGTATGTAAATAAATGTATCCATATCAAAACGTACATATTGTATATTTATGTATAGAATAATTAAAATTATATATATATATATACCTATATATTATAGGCAGACATGCCCATATATCGTTTATAATTTCATTATTTAGATTATAACTTGGAATTCCGATATGTTTTTCTCCTTTGATTATACGTAGTCGAAAATAAAATCTTGCAAAATTATACGTAGTCAATTGATACTAATATTGGCAACACCCCGTAAACGCTTCCATGTATGATCTAATTCCAATATATACGATAACACGATTGATTGTAAAACGTAGGCTGACTTTCAAAGTCCGCTGCCTATCGCCCCACGACCCTAATCGTTTCGCAAAAATCACTAACAAAATTGATTATTGGCTCGTCAAAGCGAAACAAAATTCATTCGTGTAAATTCATTTTTTGGTTCTCGCGGGTTAAAAAATTCGAATAAATGTTTTTGGAGCATTGCGATAATCACGGGTCTACCGATAATTTGAGATATATGCAGCATTCGCATGACAAAAAAGATCGGGGCGGATCTCGAGAAAGACTCGAGACGAATAAAAATTGTCCCAGGACAATTTTTTTTTTTAATTCAACCTACAATTCCCAAAACTGGAAAATTATTTCAATCGTCTTTGTATATACGCAAAAAAAGCCGTTTCCAAACGCCCCAATCGGAAGGCCCACCCCGTGATAAAAAATATGACTAGCAAGCAACTTTGATTTGAAGAATTCATGCAATTATGTACTCATGATCGGGCAAAAGTTTTTCCTGCTCGAAACAATCCTGTAACCAGGTGCTCTTCAATATTTTAACCTGAGCCGCTCCACCATCGTTTATCTTTCGGTAGAGATCGATCAGGCTGTGGGGTCTCTCGTTCACGAATACGTGTGTCACGGATGCATCGATGACTCGGCTTATCTCCCCTCTCATAAACGTGAATTCCCAGGTCCTTGGATCCGCAGAATCGTCGAAGTAACCGATGAGCTTGCGAAAGAGCGAAAACGGTGAAGTTCCATTCTCGAAGAGTTCGGCTTCGAGTTCCTCGTGTCCGTCGCACAAATCGTCGGGATTCTCGTTCTGTGTCAACGAAAGAATTATCACAATAATTAAAACGCATATTTCGTGGTGAATTTTCCTACTTATCGTCTCGCGTTAATGCGCTACTTAGAGAAAAAACCATTGTCACAAGCAATGGAATTATGCCGAATGGGTGTCGCAGATACAAAAACAAACATACCAATAATTCTTCAGCCTTCTCGAGAGATCGCTTTAAGCAGTCTTCGTCAGCGTCGATTGTGTAGCTATCACCGAATCGATCGTACAAATTAACGAGGCGCTGTTGCGTTGACTCTGTACCGGAAATCATTTCCCATGGGTACCAATCGTCACCGCGATGCCAATTTTTCTCATCGGTAACACGGAGCAGCCAGCCCAACGTAACGACGTCCCATTTTCCCATTCTCGTCACGTTCTTCACCCTTTCCTACATATTTGTTTATTTATATGCAAATATATATTTAGGCCGATACCACATGGCTATTCATCAACGTCCAGTGACACACACACAAACACATATATATATATATACACTACCGGACAAAAATTCAAAAAAGTTCCGGAACGTTTTTTTATGCCATTTCACTGATAGTTGACATAAATGAATTTAATAAACGGCATTTTGACGGGGAGGAATACACCTTCATTCCGTTTTTTTGAAAAATGTTTACTATTTTTTTTAAGACTGGTACCCTTTTTCGAACACGACCATTTTTCGCCTTTCTTGTTCCTTTTCTGGTGGATCCCGTTTACAGACGAAATTTTTTTTATGCATTTCTTTGACCGGCATCATAAAGGGCGAAGCTTAAGCTTCATACGATATTTTTTTCTAAAGAGATTTCGATTTAAAAAAAAGAGACAATTTGAAAAATAACGTGTAATGCGAAAACGACAAGGATTTAAGGAAAACCTCAAGATAGTAAAAAGTTAAATCAGTTTTCGTTGAGTTCGCGAGAATTTTTTCAGACTTCTTTTTCGAAATTTTTCTTCACCTATTTTCATCAAAAATATTTCAAAAAAGCAAAACAAAGCTGAATTTGTTCGCTTCAAAACGCCATTCGTTAAATTTGGTTATCTTTTTTTTTGACGGAACTATCTTTTGGTGCGGCGAGAAATATCGACTGGTGTATCCAAACTTTTGAGCGGTAGTGTATACAGTTGGTAAAAAAAGTATTTGTACACCGCGTGTTTTTCAAATTAATTGTTCGAAAATATTTTACTTTTTCAGGACAATTTGAAAAACACTGTATATATGTATAGATATGCACAGGCATAAACTCACCGTCTTAGGATTGCCTACGATGACCGCGAACGTCTCGTTACCAGGATTTTGAACGACTCTCGCGCCATGCTTGTACAAGATAGCTTCGATATCCAGTTTCGAGAGGATGCCTGGCTTTGGCGAGCCAATCTCGCCGTTCATAACGCAAAACTCTTTTCCGTGAAACAAACGAGTGAGCCGAGTAATCTCATTGGCTTGCACTCCCAGGTATTTAGCGTCGACTAGCATCGGTGCCGGTCTTACGTTGCGTGGCATTTTCGGGCCCGTACCCTCGCGAATATCGTGACTCGTCGCGTGTCGTTTGGTCGCTTTTTGAACGAAACCGCCATCCTACAAAAAAAAACAAAGTTCCCATAATCTCAATGACCAAACAAACCCAAAAAAAAAGCCGTTCTATTAACAAAAAAACGTCACGCAATCTCAATGGCCAAACAAACCCAATCAAACCCCAACAGACTGTCACTCTACGAGAAAAAAAGGTCACAGATATTCAACGGCCAATGGAAAATTTGCAGTCAGTTTGTTTGGGTTGAGAGAAGAAAAGATTGCCGAAAAAATGTTCCGTTAAAAAAAAACACGGGTATTTGTACCTTGACCATAGCTCGCAGCTCTTTGAGTGTCCATGCGTCTTCCCAGGGCTTGTCATCCCTGACGCTGACCACTCTGGGAAAGCGCAGAGTATATCCAGCTGGATGTACACTGCATCGGGTCAATTCGGTAGCTCTCAGTTGCAAAATCAGCGAATATTTTGGTTCGATCCATGCGTCCGGTGGATTTTTCTGCGGATATAACAAATGCACGATAGATCGTTGTAACGATTCGTGGCTTCTTTTACAAAGGATAGGAAAACGAAAAATGTTGACGAGCCTTAGGTCCGATAACGGTGACGGGGCACTGCTTTGTCCAGTATCGTTTGAATTTAGTCTCGAGTTCCTTCATTTGTGCCATCCCGAGTCCCGTACTGACCGAGACTACGGAGTAGAACTTTTTCGCGCTAGTATTCTCGTCCTCGGCGACACCCATGAGAAAAGTGCTGAACATACCGGCGCACTTGCCTTCCCCGTAATATCCACCGAGGATCAACAAGTCCAAGTCTTGTATCAGAGCGTCCGAGTACTGCGAGTAAAATATGCGACAAGTTTGATGAGCTCATGTTTCAAGAGTGTGCTACATACGTGTAGCCTAGGATGGTCCATTTTTTATTTTATTTTTTTGCGGGACGTTCGATTAAATTGTGACAAATAGAGAACAAAAAACTATCGTAAAGGCTCCCTGTAATCGAAAGATATTTAGAGGTTGCTACCAGGGTTTAAACAAAATTAATCTGAAAATGAATGAAATTAAATGATTAATATTTTTTCCAAACTATTCGTCGGAATACAAATTCGTTTGTACTATTGATAACAATGTAACCTTATCTTAATGCTTTATAGCATCTGCAATCGTACTGATATTGAAATTTGGCATGTTTTTCCAATGTTCGCTTACGACTAACAGCAGATACTGTTTCTGTTCTTCATCATATGTAATAGCCCGATTAAATTCTTCTGTAAGGACAACTCCTCGCTCTGCTGTGTCGTTTACTACACGGAATCCTTTGCAAATAGCGAAACACTTTAAAAAGCTTTCATCACTTTTCCACTCCAGTGGGTCCCGAGCAAGAAAAGTTGGGTCTGTTTTTATTATTTCAAAAAATCGCAAGCTACTAGCGATTACGAAATCTGCCAATCTGATGTTAAGAAGGCTCTGGACTGTTATATCAGCTTTCACTTGACGACTGGTACTCCCTGGACGTGCTAACGATTCAGTCATTTCGCGCTTCTTCTTAATTGAAACATCTTCATCGAAAAAAGACAAACAGATTAACTCTTCTGACAGATACCATAGATGGTTCAAGAACTTTTTTAGGGCGGTAGTAGCCACTTTAAGGGAGTAGTCTCGCAAACGCGTTTTACTGTAGATTTTTTTTCAAATTTGAGGACTCATTCAGGACACTATTAAATGACTACTTCCAAAATTTCAAAAGGATTCACCGTTCCGTATTCGAAATATTGGCAATCAAAGATTTCATGGTTTTACACGTGTTCTTATGGAGAGCAGTGGAAAATTTCACATTTTACACAATAAATTAGGAACTTTTTTACAGATTAAAAAAAATCTCACTTACAGAGGAACATATGACGAAGTGGGTAAAGAAAAATCATGAATTTTGACCATCTAGTTTCAGAGATATAGCGATTTAAAGCAATGTCTAGCCACACTATCGCCGCGAAGCGACTGGAGCAGACTAGAACTAGATTGCAGTAATATGTGCATATTCGTATACACAGAGTATCTACGTACTAGTAGCCAGTTTTCATTAATACTTTATAAGTTTTTACATCCCGATAAGATGTACAACCTATATTATAACGATCTTTCGCAACATTTCGAAGCTTTCATCGATCGAGCGGAAAATAAACTTTCCAACGTGACTCTGACGAGAATACTACCTTAATCCGATAGAGACCATGACATACTCGACACGAGTCAAGGTTCCATGGTGGAACAAATATATAGTAAAAATGTTATAATGCTCGGTAGCAACCTCTAAATATTTTCCGATTAGAGGGAGCCTTTGCGATATTTTTTTTTTCTCTATTTGTCACAATTTGATCAGGTGTCCCGCGAAGAAATTAAAAACAAGGTAAAAAGTGAACCACCCTAGTGTAGCGTACCTCTGCCTTGATCTTGTAACAACCGCTGCCCTCTCGCGTGTTCGGTTTGTACAAACCGTCGCTTTTCTTCAGGACGATCCCTTCCTCCCTCGTGTCGAGACTCTTGTTAAAAACTTCGAGAAGTTTATCGCTGGAAGATATTTTAGTAATGGCGCTTCTAACCAAAACGCCCTCCTCTTCGCGAAACGCGGCGTTCAAAATTAGAAGTCTCTCGTCGTAGGGCGTATCGACGAGCAGACGATCGTTGTACATGACAATGTCGAAAGCGACGAAGCACGGTTGGTGGCGACTGTTGGCCGTTAATTTTTTCACGTCGAACGGCATACCCTTGGATCCAAGGGTCTTTCGTTCTTTGTGCCAGCCCATCAATTCACCGTCCAATATGATGGATTTACAGTTGGGATTGAGAAGGGAGGATATTTTGCACGTCATAAATCCACCCGAGCTTTTAGATTCTCCGTAAGCCCAATTGTTCGTGATGTCCGTGCCGTGTCGCGTGTAATACTTGAACGCACCGTTCTTCATGTGTATCTGACTTCTCTCGCCGTCGTACTTCGTTTGTATGAAGTACGACGTCGCGTTACCCTCGAAAAATTTGCCCACTTCCTCTATGCTGCAACGCTCCAGAAGCATCGGCTTGAAAGGCGACAGGACGACGATGTTGCAAGAATTTTTCTTTATCCTGTAGCTCGGATCCAGCAGAAGGTCACAGACTTCCCGCAGATTCGATTTTTCGCCGAAAAGATCGTCGGCATCTGGATGATAGGCTAAAAAAACGATTGAGTGAACGCAGGAGAGCGGTTAATGTGATTTTTAACTCATTCCGAAACTCTCACCTTCGAATACTTTCTTCTGTCCCATTCCGAGCTTCACGTCTTTCAGTATCGTTCTCGTGAGCCACTTAAGCTCGTAAGGTCCGAGCTGCTTAACGAGGCGTAAAAAGTACTCGTCCTTCCTCTCATTCTCAGCGTTACGGCGTGCAATCTCGTCCAACGTAGTGTTCACATCCTCGATACTCAAAGTACACGATACATTGAAGTGACGTCCTTTGAGGACCCAGTACAATTTTTCCGCGAAATCGCCCATTCCTGATTCGCCTTGATCCGGAGCTCTAGAACAATGAGCCCGGCTCATTAATTCATTATTCCATGTCGTTCTTCGTGAACGAATTTTTTAACCTTCCTAAGTATACGCAATAAATATACCGTAGACATACTTATAATTCGTTAACTTTCGACCATCGGAGCTGTTTTTCCCGAGGCAAAGAACCCGAACGAAGAGACCAGCGAGGGCTTTCTCCTTCAGACCGTGCGGTCCGCGTTCGCGATCGGCACTCGGCAAAAAGAGTCTCATAACCGGAAACAGCGAGACGTCCTCGAAAATAAAAGCCACGTTATCATCGTAATTTTCATTGCAATGGAGAAGAAAAAAAATGCTGCTTTTCTTACAGCGCTCGCATTTTGTTTCTTCATTTCTCCGCCGGTCCGACGACAAGAGTCCAGAAATTTACGAAGCTCTGCCGTCTTCTTGTTGCCCCGAGCCTTCGAAATTTTCTCGTACACATCACACAGCTCGTGATACTGGATTCTAGACGCTAACGTTACCATTTTTCTGGAAGAATATTTTCACCGCCCTTGTTTGCAACGTCGTTGATCTACCAATTTTTTCCGACTTTCGTCAGGCAGATGCTAACTTTCGAAAAAAATGTTTTTTTTTTTCATCGGACATGTTAGGTTCATTGATATCATTGATCAAAGAGGAAATATGAATCAGATCTGTTATCATATATTAATATGCAATGAATAATTAATCATTGGCATTCAGTCCAATAACACGTGTGGCATCGCTCAAAACCGACCGGAATAAACAGGATATAAATGTATATGTACATTTTCTTTTTAAACAAGCTTTTATTTAATGTACTAAAAAGTAGAAAATAAGTTTTTTTTACCAAGTCACCTATATGTGACTATAAATAAAAGCTTGTAGCACTCAACTTTTCAAATGTTTAATAAATTTTATCAATTCAGTTTCATTAAGCGTATTTAATTTGGCACAATAGTAATTAGAGAAATTATTATCACATGTTTATACCAAGTTTCAGGATTTTTATTCAAGAAATCTAAGGTTGTTTAGCAGTAAATTAAATACAGTTTATATGTTAACGGATTTATGTAAAATAAAGATTATGTCTAAATTTTGAGCGCCCCAAGCTTTTATTTATAGTCACATATAGGTGACTTGGTAAAAAAAAAAATTATTTTCTACTTTTTAGTACATTCAATGAAAGCTTGTTTAAAAAAAAAAAAATTTCACATAAATTATTTTCGACTTCTTTGTCTTTAATTAATTTGACTAGAGCTCTGAAATTTTTGCAATGAGGGATTAATTAATTAAACCCAAACAAACAAAGTTGAATCATGCATTGTCAGCACTTAGATGCATGTTTGCAAAATTTCAGAGCTCTGAGTAGTCAGGAAGTGGGTGAAATATCAATTTTCCGTTTTGCATCTCACACCAAGTCAAGTTAAATAAAAGCATGTAAAAAGCAAAAGACTTTTATTGTAGCAATCTTACAGATGTATTTACACGACGATGTAATCCTCGAGATACGTTGTGGCCAGTTCAGGGTTGCCGGACTGCATATAGATGAGATGTAGATTGAAGGCAGCTTCCCGTCTCAAGTCCAATCGTTCGGGGTGTTGGGAGGTGAGCCTCGAAGGCGGCGTTTCCAGGACTAATTTGTAGTGATGAATGGCACCGGTTAGTAGTCCCAGCTGATGGAGAGCACGTGCCATGTTGTAATGGCACTCGTGTTTAGCCTCGGTTTCGCGCAGTTGGACATACTTGTTGAGAAACGCTAGCCCTGCAAATGACAAAAGAACGTCGAGACGAGTATTTAAAAAAAAGGGAGAAAATGTCCTGAGAATGATAGCGATCGGTGAAGATCACCCGCCGTTTTTTTTTTTCGAACCCTTCAACTTATTTTGATGCGTTGTAGAATGACAAATATTATCATCTTCTGCCTACGATGATTACCTTGAGAGACAAGCTGATGCTTTTTACCAGAGTACTTTTGGTACGCCATTTGCATAAAAGAAACGGAAATGAGCAGAGCGAGCATGGCGCTCGGTTGTGCTTTGAACAGCGAGACGTAATCATTGACCGCATACTTGTAAGTACCGGAAACGAGGCAATTGTTCGCGTGCAATATTTGAAAATACAAGAAGGTATCCTCTCGGCCTAGTAGCCGCATGATGAAACGATTGTGCCTGGTGTCCTCGGTTCTCTGTATAACGATATTGAGAAGATTCCAAGTGTTTGAGCGTCGGCAAACACGTACGAGATCACGCACGATATTGTAGCCGTGAAACCAATCGACGTTGTGTATACAAGCTACCAGGCATAGATACATCAAGTGTGAATTCTTCTTCTCGAATCTCTTCGATGTCAACGCGCTGAAGCATATTCTCTGGAGTGTGCCGTATCTCTTGAGTCGAAAAGCGACACGGCACATACGAAGAAAGAGCGAAAATTCTGCGCGCGTTGAGATTTCGTGATCATTGCCGTAGACGGAAGTGTTCTCCTCCTCGAAGTTCTCACCGAGCGACAGGCGATAGAGCTTAAGTGCGTCTCGTCTCGAGCGCACACCCGTGGTCTTCGACAAACACGTCAATTCGGCCTTGGATCGCAGATGAACGCAGTGCCGCATGAGCAATAATTTTCCCTCCTCGATGAACTCGTCGTATCTGCGCGCACGAATTAGCAATAAGGCGCGTCGATAAATCACAAGAGGATCGAGAACATCGTTTTCCGGATCTTGTCGCAACACCTCAATCGCTTGATCCAAAAGGCCCACGAGTTTGTAGAGCTTGGCCAGTTCGATTCGCGCGCCGAGATGCTGCGGTGACAATTTCCTCACGACCTCGTAAGTTTCGATGGCTTTTCTCACGTTTTTACAGCCGACCCAACATTCGGCGTGTCGGAGCCAAACAGCTGCTAAACTGTAATTACGACTGTTAGAAAGAGGCTCGAGAAGCGTGAGGGCCGTTTGAAAGTGTCGCTTGCTCATCAGGGCCTCGGCTATGTCGAGATAAAGATCACCCGAGATCTCGGGATCCTCGGTGTCCAATAGCCTCGCCAGATGTTCTTCGGCGATTTTCACGTGATCAAGTTCTACTAGGGTTATGAGACACTTTGCTCGAAGATCCACCACCACGTCATCCATTATCTCGCAACGTTCGATCGTACGGGAAGATTGATCGGTCGAGCTATAAGTAACGTTTATACTCGTGTATGTCGTCAGTACGTCGAGGCACCGATCGAACTGCTTCAACGCAATCAACAATTCCGTCATAATATTGACCTCCTCGAGTGTCACGCGTTCCGGGCATTTGACGAAGATGTGATCCATTGCCTCCAGAGCCAACTCGTTGTTAGCCTCCTGCATGTAATGCTGCGCCAATAGTTTCGAATACTTGACTATGTGTTGACCGTGCTCCGGTCCCAGCTGATCTATCAGCCTCGTGAAACCCCTGAGCCAAGCTTTCCTGTCGCCGCAACGTTCCTGAAGCTTGGCCCGTTCCTCGTACAAGTTTACATCCGTCGGATTCGCTTCGATCGCCTTGGAGTAGCAGCTTATAGCTTGCTTCACGTCACCCGCTTCGAGCGACATATTTGCCAGTCTCAGCCATTGTTCGGTGTCCTTGGGACTCAAATGAGCCGCTATTAGAGAGAACTGCAGGGATTTTTCTGGCTGATCAACCTCGTAGATCATCGAGAGAGTGTGAAAGGGCTCCGGCGCACTCGGCACTTGTCTGCAAACATTCGACTTTTATCGACATCGCCTCGACCACCGGTACTTATCGAGTTGTAATAGTCTCTTGCCTTATGATCTCCATGCACATTTTTATCGCCAGATCGACCTCTCCCCTCGCGAATCTCAAATTAGCTTCGCCCATCAAACCCTGAAGGACGGGCGGCAATATTCTTCTCTTTTTCTTGGGACGCGTCGAATTAGTTTTCTGCGACAGCGACTTTCCATTCTGTTCGCCCTCCGTCCTTTGCGCTTCTTTCGTCGTCCTGCAAAATTCAATCGACTCGTCAAGTCGTCTGCTCTCCACTCTCTCCCGCTCTCTCTCAAATCCGACAAACCTGGAGCTCTCTGCCTCTGCCCCCTCCACGTTACTGTCCATTTTGAGAGAATACTCGTAGAACGTCAATTCCCCATTGATGAATTGATGTGTCAGAATGTCCTCCTCCGTCACTGTTGACGCGTCATACTCTTCCATCTCTATTGCGTCTGGCACTTGCAGGCTTAGCCCTGTGTTCTGCTCCATAGCGACATCCGCGATGACTTCATGAATCTCGAGAGCTTCCGCCTCGACAAACTCGCTCATATTGACTTTGTGCGCCTCGCTTGCTTCGAGCTCCTCTATTATCACAGGTGCCAGAGACGCTCCATTCAGCTCCATGACGGACGACGCAGGCAACTCGAGTATCAACTCGGCTCGATCTCCAAGTGTCGTTCGTGTTGATTCGCCGGATGGCTGGGAATTCATCGCTGAAGACGTCGACGCAACATACAAATCTTTTCTAATGCCGCGTTCCTAATTTATACATTTTTTCGAGCATTTTTAAGAAAAATTAGACCCTAATTCGATCGTATTATTTCGACTTCCAAGAAATACGGGCTAATATTCGAGGTAGATACGGATTATTTTAGCGGACCTCAAGGGTAATTCTTGCTAGGGCATAAACGCTTTCTAAAAGCAAAAACGTATTATCGATGATTTCCCGATGTGTCGGGCATAGTTCATTTCCATCCGATACATCGAGCATGTCCGAATAGACGTTCGCTCCGAATCCCTTTGAGGTTATGTTACCTCCAACTTTTATGGAACGCCGGGTTCATCGCGTGATAACGTCACTAAGTGCTCCAATTTACCGAAAGATTTATTTGGCGCATGACGTGAAAGTAAAACAATTCTCACCTTTTGCCAGTATTATCTCTGCAAGGGAAAAAAAGACCGCCTCGCGGCTGTAACAGCTGAGCGTTACGCACGCTCGAGTTCACTGCATAATCAGCTGTTTACACCCGCTATTGCGCCGCGCTGCTTAGCGAGCTCTCACACTTTTACTACGCTATATTGCGCTATACTACTCCATCGTATTCGTATACACGTATCGCTGCAGTATGCATAAGCGAGATAAACGTCAGGAGGGGAAAAAAATGCGGCGGCAAATGACCGCCTCGTGCGCGCGATCCCATCAATCGAGATTTGTTTTTCAATTCATTGCATTTTGCAATCCCATGTGTGTACTTTTCATCGTCACGAACGCCGGTACCCGTGAGAAACGATCGCCCTTTGACGAATGAAACATATCCACGTACCAGTTGTTTACATTCCTGACTATTTCACAATATGATACACAAAAGTAACGTACACACAACGTGCAATGTGAACAATGAAATATGAGGTTAAGTGTGGAAAATTGGACGATACCCGAGTAAGTGTAATAGTTGATTAATCGAAGAATCATTGAACCCCAAATAAATTTGTTGTTACATAAATTTTTTTGTGCGCTTTGCCATGTCTGCCCACGCGTTCAACTCATCCTATTGCCTTATCAGTCGATCATCTTATTCGATTAGAATAAAATTCTTATACGATGACGGTGAACAAATGAGACGAAAATCGAGACAAACATAACCTCGCGTATTCAGAAATTTCACTTCTTATCCGCGATGCATTTTCTTTTTATTTCGATGTTCTTTAACAAACTCAAATCCATCACGATGTTTCTAAACAAACCAAAACTAATTTCCCTTTACTTTGCATCCGCTATGCATTTTTTCCAGTTTAATGTTCCCCAAGAAACCAAAATCCATCACAATGTTGCCAAAAAATGTCTTTCTTCCTTTTCAATGTCACCAAATTTGTACTGACAAAATTGAGCTGGGATGAAAATGAATTGTCAAGCCCTCCAATATTAGACGCGTACTCTACTATAAGCTTTATCAAATATTCAGCCATTATCGCATTTTGATAGCTAATAACAATGTATTACGAAAGCAAATTACACACTCGTGATATTTTTACTGCTAGGGGATCAATAATGTGTTGCGCAATTGCAAAATGCCTTCTATGCATGTTCGTGATGTTTCAATCTTTCCATGCTGTAGTATTGCAACATTAGTCCACTGTGGTAATAATAGCCGAGCGACTTTTTCTTGTTTATTGTTTTGATAAACGAGATGGCATCGCAATAATTATAATAAGATGAGATTGATTTTGGGATTGAGGAATTGAAATAGAATTGTAGCATTGCTATTGGGTTATGTAAATTGTATAAAATATTGTACCAATCATATATGTTACAGTTAAAACCCATTTTTAGTTGAAACACGTTGTACTCAGTAAAAATTACTTCATGAACTAGTTAATGTAGTAATTTTGAATGTTAGTTGAAACTCGGCTTGACTAGGGAAAACTAGTTCCTATGAAATAAATCAGTTAAAACTGTTTCCAAATGGAGTCAAAGTTTGGGTTTGTTTAGATTCCTAAACATGAATTCTGGTTTTCACTAGGAAAAACTATTAGGTGTACAAGAGTTTGCTTCTGCTGTTTTTTTCCAAAAATTGAGGCTTTATTCTTAAAAAGTACTGTCCGTCGCTAGCTACTACTTTTTCCTTTCTTTTTGGCAATTGTCGGATATCATCTTGAAAAAACGATTCCATCTCGAAAAACTCTTCCACCGCCATGCCAGTCCTCGACGTCAAAATCAACGCTCTTTCAGCATTAAAACTGCTCACGACATGTTCTTTCACTAAGAGCACACTCACCGTAAGTACTTGAGAGCATTCAATGCGCCTCAGCCGCAGTTTTCTTCAAATGGAAGCAGAAAATCAAAACTTCCCGCAAATGACGAGAATTTGGCTCGAAAACTGACATCTTTGATTGAGAATTAATTCATGATGCAAACACAAACTTACTAATGTGGTGCTGTCGTTATGTTGACAGATGTTGAAGCTTACTGTGTAATATTTTTTATCTGCCTATTTCGACCAGCACTTGCCGCTGCAACCATTTACCAAAAAACGGCGGAAGCAAAGTTGTACACCTAATAGTTCTACCAGAAGAATTAATTCCGAACGACTTTCTACTATATTTTATTCAAATTAACCCAATCAAACTCGTCTTAACTAGGAGAAATGAGTTCTAATTAAATGAATCAGTTAAGACTGTTTCTGGCAGTACTACGGTATCCGGGGCGCCAAATTCTGAATGTGCGACATTGATATTTCAGTGAATAGAAACAATTTTTCAAGATTGATAAAAGTCGAAATTTTCGATCAAATAACGGAGCTATAGCGATTGACAAAAAAAATCTAATCAGGGGTGCGGAACCGAAGTGATTGGTAAAAAGGAAAAAAAAAGAATTGTATGGCATTTCAAAAGCGTTTCATTTGAGTCTTTCTCAAAATGTCCGAAAAACAACATTCTTTCAAAAATAGTCGATTCATACTATAAAATTCTGCAAAACTTTTCGTAATTTGCAAAAATTATAGCAATTCGATCATTTTTCGAAATTTTCGAATAAAAAATTTAAATGTTTAAAAATTATTTTTCTAAATATTTCTTTTATTTCGAAAAACACGCATCTTCTTCTAAAACATTTTATTTCGATACAGATAAAAAAAAATTCGATTTGTTTGGATTTATCTTTAACACCCCCCTCTCAACCTCTTTATGGATAGAATTTCGATTTTTACCACTCTTGAAAAAAGTCTTATTTTGGTTAAAATATGAAGGCTGCATGGTCACAATTAGGGGCCACAGATGTCGTAATACTGCTGTTTCGGAACTTTATCCCAAACAAACCATAAAAAGATCGCCGTAGATAAAAAAGTAGCAAAAAATCGACTTCTTTTTCAATCGCTATAGCTTCGTTGTAAAATCGAAAATCGACTTTTATCACGCTTGAAAAAGTGTTTCTTTTGGTTGAAATATCAATGTCGCGTGGTCAAAATTTGGCGCCCCGGATATCGTAGTATCCCCCTGTTTCTGAATGATGTCAAAGTGTGGGTTTGCTTAGGTCTCTACAAATAAATTCTAGTTTTTACTAGGGATAATAAGTTATACGGAAGGCGTTTAATTAGAATTAGATTTTACTAAATGTTTATCCAAACGAACCCAAGCAAACTCTTCTTAACTAGGAGAAGCGAGTTCCAATGAAATTAATCAGTTAAGTTTCCAAATGAGATCAAAGTTCGGGTTTGTTTGCGTTTCTAAACATAAATTCTAGTTATGTTTTTCTTCGACATTTTCTCGGCAAATAGCGACTAGTTCAGTGACTGGGAGGCAAACTTGAGACCGGCTGTATCGGTATAGGTTTTCCGCAGTTTCCCTATGTCCATGATAGACATGTCATGGTGAATACGATACAGAGGGGGAAGTCGGCTGCGGCCGATTTAACAGTGGAGATTTGTAAAAAGCCGAAAAGGCGATGCAAGTAAAACTTCCAAAAAAAAACATACATTCTAGTTTTCACTAGGAAAAACTAGTTGTAACGAAGGCATTCAATCGGAACTAATGTTTACTAGATTTTTATCAAAACAAACTCGTGTTAACTAGGAAAACCTAAATCTAACGAAACGAATCAGTTATAACTGTCTCCAAACGACGTCAATGTTCAGATTTCTTTGGGTTTATAAACATAAATTATAATTTTCACCAGGAAAAACTACTAGTAACGAAGGCGTTCAACCAGAACTAGTTTTTACTAGATAAAACGCGATCAAACTGAAAACGGGTTTTAATCGTAACATAAATATTTTCAAAAAGGATTTCCCTCGTTAATGTTTCTCCTGTGACAACAGATGCCAATAGCATGAAGCCGTGCGCACGATGTTTGACCATTTCCCTCCTGCTGTTATGCATCGCCACGAACGAATCGACTCCGAGCTCGACGAATCGTACGTACAGCGGCGAAACGGTCGAGACCGATAGGAAAAATGGAACAGCGGGCGACGGTTGTAAATCGTCGTGCGAGAGCAACAGCGTCAAGGTGCAATTTAGCGCGAGGATCGTCCAGAACGAGTACATAGTCGCATTCGCTGGCTATTACAAGCCTAACGCTCGGGAGAGCTACATCGGAGCGGCGCTCAACTCGTCGGGTGTACGCAACTGGAAAATATTGTCCAGGGACAATCCGGCCAGTGGCTTTCCCAGTGACTTCGACGTGGTTCTGCTGGAAGAAACGGACAAGCGAAACGGACTAGGCGCCTTGACCGATCATCCGCTCGTTAGGAGGGTCACGCCTCAGAGACTCGTGTACAGGAGTCTCAAGTATTCAAACTCGAGCGAGGACGCGGATACACCGGAGTACAAGAATTTTAGAAGGAAAATTAACAGCCACGTAAGTTTGAGGATTTGGGTGTTCCTATGAGAGGTCAATGTTCTAGTACGGTAAAGCAATCAGTGAATGGACGATTAACACCTACAGCATTCAAATGGAATATAAAATGAAGATATTATCAAAACAAACTTTTTAATTGCTATAGCTAATAAAACATATTATTCTAATAGTAGAAAAAAAATATTCGAAGTTATTGCAACAAATAATATTGGAGAAATTGATAACTAAGTAGCGAAATGTCTAAATTGCCCGTGAATGGATAAAATTACTAGTAAATGGACACTCGAGCACCAGTATATGGCTGTGTAGTGTAGATGGACGCCGTAAAGAATAACGATTTATTTTTTATTTTTATTAAATACTGCATTTGGAGATAACTGTGTTACACAAAAATCATAATATTCTTATACATATGACTATTATATTTGTTATTGTGATTTCGTAGAAAATACAAAAAACTTTTTTTCATCTTACCCGGACATCAAAAATAAACTACCGAAGTTTGTCTCGACAGAGAAATAGAGAATTAAATTTTGTCAAAAAACTAAAAAAAAACGAATGAAATAATTTTATGACAACACTAGCTCCCGCCCGTGGCTTCGCCCGCGTAGAATTTGGCCCATAGAAACTTCATTAGAAGTAGCATCCCGCATTAGGGGTTCTGAAAAATCCTAAAATATGCGTTTTATTATTTGTTTCAAAAATATTTATACCGAGTTTCAAGTTGATACACGCAAAGAAAGTTTTCCAGGCAAACTTTTACATGCCTTTTACCCCCTTAAGAGTTGATTTCCAAAAAAATCCTTTCTCAGTGCACTTCTACAACTTCTAAGGAACTTATGTTCCAAGTTTGGAGTTGGTACACACGAGGAATATAATTTTCCATCCAAACTTTCACCGACCATTTCACGCCCTTAATTTCCCCCTTTCATAAAAATCTTTCTTAGCGGATGTCTACATCCTATAAAGGCCTTACCTGCCAACGTTCAAGTTTGTAGGCTTTATAGTTTCTGAGATTTTGTGATTAAGGGGTTACGTAGGTTTCGAAGCCAATAAAAGCATATTTTCTGTATTTTTTTTTAAAATATATATAAATTATTTTATTCAAAATGTTAAGCACATAAAAGAGCAACATTTCAACAATATTAAAAAAAAAATCATCCGAAAATTTGGGAAATTCAGCCGGTGAGACCTGGTTTCCGGAAACCCCTAAAAAAACAGTGTCCTTGTGGTGGTCAGGATAACTCATGATAGCTCTATCTGAAATTAAAAAACCAACTTTTTTCTGTTAGTAGATAAGTATAGCTCGTGATTGAACGAAGGATTTTTTAAAAAATTGAAATTTGAATTTTTGGCAGAGTTGTATGCAAAATAGTTTAATTTTTGGTACAATTTACACTAGGTATAGCCTTGTAAAATTAGATGTAATCGAAAAAAAAACCTTTGTTCTATCACTAGTCAATGCTATTTCGAAGAAGTGTGCAAAATTTCAATAAGGTCGGTGCATTAGTTTTTGAGGAATTGTGTCCACCGGCTTCAAAAATAGTCTTTTGAGAAAAACTTTGAGAGAATATTCTAGACATATTGTACTATTAGATAATCAAATTTAAAAAATGGATTTTTTGAAATTTTCAAACCTACGTACCCCCTTAATCAGTCAGTCAGTCAGTTATATTTCGCTTTTATGTATATATAGATAGAAGACTTCATGAAATGTACATTGTCAATTCTTCACAGTAATTAATTTTGTAATTTTCGGCAAATGAGATAAACTCTTTACTCCGCTTTAAGAATTCTCAGAAAAGAGCCCATACGTCCATTTACTGGAACGAGTTTAAAATACAACACCAGTGAACATACATGTATAATTCCGACTTATTATAACAAATTTATTTGACATTTCTGCAAAAAAATCAAAGATTTATTCTATTTTAAATACTAAAAGTAATGCTTACCCTCAAAACTCATAGAAACTTTTGTTTTCACCTTCAGAACATCTACTGTGCACAGCTACATCGTAACTAAGTTACGCGGTTTGCAAGTACGACTAACTAGAAAAATTCCATGTGGCGTCAAAACTCGATATTAAACTAAACAATTCGTTTTAACGACACCCGTGATTTTTTTTTTGCTAAATTATAGTGAACCGAGTTTTCATCGATAATTCATATTCTTTACTTATTTTAAATATAAAACAGCTTTCTTCCATTCACTGGTCGTCGTACCTTACATTGAGAAAATGCCAGGTGGAAAATGTATTGCAAAGTTGAGTATTTGTTCGTTTTTACGAATAACAAGTAATGCATCGTAGGACAATCAATTCTCGCAGCCGACGAATCGTCATGCCTCGAGAAGGCTCCTGCGTGCCATTCCTCGACAGATCACGAATATACTGCAAGCTGACGCTCTCTGGGGCATGGGAGTGACCGGACGTGGTGTCAAGGTACTCCTCCTCCCTCTTTTTTCTTTCTATTCGATCGGTCTCATTTATTGAACCGATTTTCATACAACTGCGTTATTTGTTCATTGGCGACTTCGCAGGTTGCCATATTTGACACCGGGCTCGCCTCGAGTCATCCACACTTCAAGAACATAAAGGAACGTACGAATTGGACGAACGAGAAGACTCTCGGAGATGGACTGGGCCACGGCACATTTGTCGCGGGTGTTATCGCCTCGTCGTCACACGAGTGTTATGGCTTCGCTCCCGACGCGGAGCTGCACATTTTTCGCGTCTTCACCAACGAGCAGGTATATCGATTCTCGATCGAGCCAATGTCCAATTAAACAAAAATGACTTTTGTAGGGGAAAGGTGTACGAGATGATTCCCCTAAGGGAGAATGCTCGTGATTTCAAAGATATTCAACATAATTAAGATCTGAAAGCGTTTACTACTAGCATATTTATCTATCTTACGATTGGCATATGTGAAACATTAAATTTATTAGGGTTTCAATCAAAAGATTTCCTTTTTTTAAAACCTCACATAAGGATCATCTTGGACACTCCGGTGTTCAAGATGATCCTTAGGGTATGGACCATCTTGCCATATTTTGTGATTTTTCTTTGTTTTGGAGAAATTAGGTAAATGTAAATAAAGATTTGCATAAATAAATATTATAAGGTTTATCTCACTCAACTAGAATTAAACTAAACCAGTCTTCTACACTTAGTCTTAAATTACTTATGTAAATCAATTATTATTTGTCATGTCAATTATACATCAATAATGTCGTTTGAACATAGATAGACTATCTTTTTATATAATTAAGATGACAAACTTTCATAACTAACATCAAATGTTGAAAAAAAAATCTTCATCGTACAATCTAAAAAAAATAAACCAATTTACATTAATTTCAATTGATCATTTATTTTGTTTAAATTAAATTTAAATTACATTTATTTAAATTATTTGCTTAAAAATAAACCAATAAAACCAACTTTCGTAATTATCCTGCATTACCTTTAACAAAAATAAAGTAGGTACCCTATTTGTTTACAAGATGAGCCCTAGAGATCATCTTGTATACCTAGAAGGGGATCATCTTGCCCCAAACTCAACTTTTTCATTTATTGCTCGGTAATATAACTTATAAGTATTCCACTGTTACCACGCCAACCAAAAAACCAAATTGAGCATATTGTAAAGCCACAAACACAACAATGATTGCAACTGCCAGTATACAATAAAAGTTACCAAAGCTTAAATTCATCCTCACCTTAGATCAACAGCTCACAATTTTTATTTTATTCCGTCAAAACCAATGCATCGCTCATACCGCCATTATGAATTGACTAACGCGGGGGATGCTGGGCGCTATGTTTTACCAAAGAATACCACTAGATAACGTTATTGGTTTTGTCGCAATTGAAAATGACCATCTTACCCCATGGGATCAACTCGTACACCTTTCCCCTACCTTTTATCTTGTCGCTCTCGGGTTTGCACGAAATGTTAAAAAAAACCCCAAACGGTTTTTCTTTTCTTTTATTTCGCTTTTCAGGTGTCCTATACCTCCTGGTTTCTCGACGCATTCAATTACGCGATACTTGCCAAAGTGACAGTTCTCAATCTGAGCATAGGCGGCCCAGACTTCATGGATCATCCGTTCGTCGACAAAGTTTGGGAATTAACGGCGAACGGTGTGATAATGGTATCGGCGATCGGTAACGACGGCCCGCTCTACGGGACACACAACAATCCAGCCGATCAGATGGACGTCATAGGCGTCGGGGGCATCAATTGGGAGGATCAGATCGCCAGTTTTTCATCGCGTGGCATGACCACGTGGGAGTTACCGCACGGCTACGGTCGCGTGAAACCTGATTTGGTCACCTATGGCTCAGGTGTTCGCGGTTCCGCTCCTAAGAGCGGTTGTAGAACTCTCTCGGGCACTTCGGTCGCGAGTCCCGTTGTGGCGGGCGCGGTCGCGCTTTTGGCAAGCGGCTTCGTCACTCAGGATGGTCCACGTGCTAACAAACACAAGGTTAGACCTTTGCAATTCTTCTACACTGATCGTGAATCGCGCATTACAATTCATCCGTACTTCTGATGTTACCGAAGATCACACCGGCCAGCATGAAGCAGGCTCTGCTCGGATCGGCTCGACGCCTCCCGGGAGTCGGAATGTTCGAGCAGGGAGCCGGACGATTGGATCTTCTGCGGGCGTTTCATTTCCTGCGATATTATACACCCCAGGCCACCCTGAGCCCCAGGTAATTTGAACGCGTTTGGACAGGTTTCCAGAATGATTCAAGGCAAATACGATTTTATTAAAATTTATTTAATGAAAAACCCATTTCTACCCTGACGTAGGCCGAAATCAGAGAAAATCGCATTTTTTAAACAAAAAATTCAATATTTTTGTCTAATTAACAGATCTTCAAATGTCGCTCGGGGTTTGTAGCAGTCCGCATTCGGGGTTTTTTAAATCCTAAAATATGCGTTTTATTATTTGTTTTGAGGAATATTTCTACCGAGTTTCAAATTGATATACGTAAGGAACATAATTTCCCATACAAACTTTTACATCCCATTTCACCTCCTTAATTTTCCCCTTTCGTAAAAATCTTAGCGGATGTCTACACCCTATAAAGAACTTACCTGCCAAATTTCAAGTTTCAAGGTTTTATAGTTTCTGAGATTTCGTGATTAATCAGTCAGCCAGTCATTCAGTGGTATTTCGCTTTTATATATATAGATATGGAAAAAGCGTACATTCAACTCCTACTGTCGTGCAAATGCAACAATGCACCTCCTCGCAGGCGGCCCTTTGGCATCGTTGTCAAAAACCTGAACCTTGCGATCTTTTGTTCTTCGACAGAATGCACATGTCGCTGTTTTTATTTTTGCCCAACCCTTAGTGCTGGTGGTTTTTCTTCTTGCAAGGTGGTACTAATTGAAACTTGCAAGTCCTGCCAGAGATTCAGAATAAGTTGCCTTACTGGCGGATAAGGCTCGATGAGAGACTTAACGAGACTTTTTATGAAGCTCCTCCGATTCATATTTTCAAGATCCGCATTGAAATTGTGGAGGATCATGTGTTCATTTTTTTTTCAGTTCACATATCAAAAATATGGGTTTAGATGAAGTATGTGACCATTTGCAATTAAATAACGTAATAATACGTGAAATATATTTATTCTGGTAAAAAAAAAGTAAAATTCGGTTACCGCCGCGAAACACCAACGGCAATTTTAGACTGGGATAGATACCTACCCCGGACGCTCTTGAGAACTGTTTTGCTTGTCAACCAGCGAGCAACTAACGCCACTGTCGGGCTGTCCTCACAGCCAGCTAGTGAAGCTGAATTGTGATCACTGTCCCTAGTTAACGATGTCGATATACCGCTTACGATCGCATTTTGGAAGTCGACTGGGGTGGGTTTTCTAGCCTGTACATGAGTTCGAGGGTTAAAAAAACGATTTGGACCACGGTATCAAAATATTTTTTTTTTAGTTACATAGATCTGACACAGTGTCAATACATGTGGCCGTACTGTACGCAAGCAGTTTATCACACGGGAATGCCGACGGTGGTAAACGTCACGATAATAAATGGCCTCGGCGTGTCTGGCCACGTTACCAAAGTCATTTGGCATCCGTACACGAACGAGGACAACGGTGACAAAATAAACGTCGCGTTGACGCACAGCGACGTACTCTGGCCGTGGTCCGGATGGCTCGCCGTTGCCATAACTGTGCCCGCATCCGCGTCCGACTGGCAAGGCATCGCGCAAGGTTTTTTTTATTTTCTACCAGATTATCGACAAGTATTGTCGAAAAAAAAAACACACTCCGTGAGTTGACAATGAAAAGAAGCATTATTACAATGCCGCAGGTCGCATCACGCTGACCGTCGAGTCGCCGCCGGGCGAAGGAGAGCAGACACCCAGACGCTCCACGATAGATTTACCGCTGCGGGCAAAGGTCATACCGACTCCCCCAAGGCAGTGAGTAAATTAATATTGAACTTATCAGGGATCACGGTAGTACAATTTTGTTTTTCATACTGATGAATAGTTTTTTTTTTCAATGGTCTTTCGTGTGCTTGCGGACTTGCACTTTGCGTTTCTCGTAGCAAACGAATTTTGTGGGACCAATATCACAACTTGCGCTATCCACCGGGCTACTTTCCGCGCGACGATTTGCGGGCAAAGAACGATCCATTGGACTGGAACGGTGATCACATTCACACGAATTTCAAGGAGATGTATCAACATTTGCGCAACGCTGGTTACTATCTCGAAGTCCTCGGTACACCGTACACGTGTTTTAAAGCGCGCAACTACGGCACTCTGCTGATCGTCGACACCGAGGAAGAATTCTTTCCCGAGGAAGTCGCGAAACTCAAGCGCGATGTCGAGCAGGAAGGCCTCTCGGTCGTCGTTTTCGCCGATTGGTACAACGTCACCGTTATGCGTAAAGTAAAATTCTACGACGAGAACACGCGTCAGTGGTGGGTGCCCGACACAGGAGGCGCCAATGTACCCGCAATCAATGATTTGCTCTATACCAATTGGGGCGTTGCATTCGGTGATTGGGTGCGTGATGGAAAATTCACCCTTGGTCAACACACGCCCGTACGATTTGCCTCTGGTACCACCATTGGACGGTAAGTACTCGCCGACTTGTTGCCATTTATTTATTCATTTGTCACGACGAACTTTATCGACCTTCGGGTCGTATACATGTAACATTCTGACGATGGGACGAATTGTAGATTTCCCGCGGAAGGTATAGTTCTTCAGGTGGATCTTCGCGATCAGGGCGAGGAACTTCTGACGGAAACGAAAACGGGCTCTTCGTCAGCAGTTCCGATACTCGGATTGCTCCAAACGCGTAATCGCTCTTTCAACAACAAGAACACGTCGGACTTGGAGAACGAGATTAATCACGAAAGGGATGAGGATAACGTTGAGGACGCGGATGGAAAAGCAAACGGCGGGGCCGGGCGTCTCGTTGTTTACGGCGATTCGAATTGCATCGATGACAGTCATCTGGAAAAACGTGGGTTTTCGAACACAAACTTTTATGGCAAACGTATCATTATGGAGTTTCGGAACAATTGACGAAATGCTATCATTTGATTAAAATTTATACAGTAGATTCTTTGTCATATACCGAATGCACAGTCCAAATTTTTAATCGATCGTCTACACCATTTCCATAAAAATTACCATTAAAAAAACACTTTTTAACGAAGGAAGATGCCTAGACTAATCGCTTATCAGCAGTTTTACGCACGAAATAATGTAAAGAAATGTTAAGGGGGGGAAACCCTTTACAAGCCCGAAAATGAGTCATTTTTCAGGAATGTTTTTAAAGGTGATACAATAATCGCATCATTAAACATTTTTTACATCTTACATCTTATTACAACTTTCAAGTGTAAATTTTTTTTTTTAATAGAACAAAATGGCGGCTTTATGAGGTATTCCTTTAGGCGTCTTTTGCATGATATCGAAAAGTGCTCTATTTGTCTGATTTTTTCTATTGATATGAAACAAATCGAAAATATTTTTCGATTATCGACATATATAGGGGAAGGATATACCTATAAAAATATTAAAAAGTATAAAATTAAAAATTATGTAGGCTTTTTAATCAAATTTTCATATTTTCGACCAGTTTCTCGACAATTTTTACCCCAAAAAAGTAATTTATTTACGCGATATCCTTAAAACTTTAGGTATATTCTTCCGATAATGTTATAGTGAGAAACCTTCAGAAATTTCAGCCGGATCATGTCACCCAAAAATCAAATGATCCATATACACCGTTTATTAATTAGTGACATTTTTGTAAATGAAAACATTCAGTTTTTGCCCAAATGACGAACCGTAGAGGCGAAGTGTGGCAACGTCGCATAAGCGCTAAATGGGCCGCCTGTTTGAATACCACTAATATTTTTAAAGAGAAGCGATACATTTTATTTTTGTAATGCCATTTATCATTCATAATTGATTCGTTTTAATGAAGCAATGTAAATGTTCTTACCTTCAACAGACCGCGTAAGTTGCCGCGCTCGCTGATGCTCGCGATAATAAAATAAGTGTCGCTAACCATGAAAAACCAAACTCAAAACAAACCAGTGCATTGTCGCCAAATTTATCAAATAAAAAAAAATCAAATGGTAAAAAAAAAGACGCGTTGATATAACATTTAAAACATGTTATTAATACGTTCGTGCAAAAATAACAATAATATGAAATACAAGACTCGTCATTGATTACAGTAAACGTGTAGTTTTCGAACTAAATATTGGTGCGTAGAAGTTGGCGCCCTGCTCAAGAACAATATAATTCCCCCTCTCACACCCCCTAAGGATAAGCTTTCCCAAAACTCCTTAAGGCGGGCAACCACTTTAGGAGACCGAAAATTCGATGATTAAAAAAAAAATTTTTACTGTGAAAAAACACGGAAATTTCCGCAACTCTGACGATAATTTATTCATATTTTCATACATCTCTGGTAATTTTTTCAAGTTATTTCATGCATTATTTAAGGTTTAATCCGCTGTGTCCCTTGGCGTGTCCTCATCGTCGTTGTCGATTTGCGGGAATTGTGCAGCTCGTAATTCGCATCTGAAATAGTCCAACAAATTTATATACATTCTTGAGATGTTTTTTTAAGAACAGGAACCTAAATTTTGAAACAAAAATCGAGATTTGAATGTTGGAGCGTGTTTGAAAAAAAAATGATCGAGTTTAGCATTTTTCCCGGCATTTTGCAATAATAAATGTTTTAAACAATCTAATCCTTCCAACTTTAGGTTCATGTTTTAATAAATTATATTATGTAAACGTGTTCCAAATTTGAAGATGATCCATCAATTAGTTTTTGAGTTATGATTCCCCCAAATTGAAAAAATGTCGTTTCGAGAAAAACACGTTTAAAGTTTCACAAACGAAAAACTCAAAGTCAAATGTGTTTAATCAAATGATAAAGTGTCTTACCGATTAATCAGCGATTCCAGCACCATACAGCAGTCCTTCCTCTTCCTCATGCAACTCATTTGAAGCTTGTATTTCCTCTTTACGAGCTTTGTAAGCTTCGTTTGTCTCTAATAAACTTTTTCTATTTTGCCGAGCCACGCGCATCTGATCCATTTGCTCGGCATATCCGTAGCTCTGCCTGCCAACTACGATTTTTAGTTCATTCATAACCATGAGTAGGGCTGAATTTCCTTCATTGAATAAAATAGCAGCAAGAAATGCCGCTACCTCGATTATTTTGTACCCAGAATGGAGATGTTTTGGAGCTAATCACCAAACGGTCGAGTTTGGGTTATGAAAACCCAAACAAACCCAAACAAACTACCTAACTGAGCGCTCGTGGACGCCTGAGCGTGCTTGGGAATCGAGCGGAGAGTCTTTATCATTTATATACATACCGTTGGAAGGAATCCGAATATCGTTTTGAAATTTTCAGGGTGTATTCTTAAGATATTTTGCTAACGATTTAGAAAATTTAAAAAAATTGATTTTTCGAAGCATCCAAAGTGGTTGCCCGCCTTAATGAGGAAAATACCATTTTTTAAATCATTTATGTTTGTCATTATGCAGAATAATTTATTCCACATTTTCGTTGTACATCTCCAATGAGAATCCTAAAAAAAACTCTTAAGTATGTTCGTAAATTTAGGCTACAAAAAAAAAGGAGAACTCGTATTCTAACGAACGTCACGATTTCTTTTCAGCCGGATGTCTCTGGATGCTGGATGCAATTTTGGAGTACACAACGACCGGTCACGTACCCTCGATATTCCGGGACGAGAAGTATCGTTACGAGGCAAAAACAAAAACGGGTAATCTCGAGATCGACGAGATGCCAAGACGCATGGAAGGTAGCCACTTGAATCGCCACAGCAAAGTTCTTGAATCCGAGGGCCTCGAGGGTGTACGAGTGCGATCACTGCCGCCGTGTCCCATTGCCATCCTCGCCGTTCCCAATCCGCTGAACGAGTCCGCACCCACGTGAGTCTTGTCACTCCTTTTATCGCGGACAATACGTTAATACAGAACGCAAAACACACAAAGAAACAAGGCCCAACGAATTTCAGAAATTTGTACAAGCCCCAAAAGTTGCTGTCGATCGTTGGTGATCAGGTTGCGGTCGCGGCCCTACCGATTCCCGACGATTCGGACTCCACGTGGTTCCGAAGACGCAGCGGTGGTGGTGCCGGATCAGCCAACAACGAACCCGAGAGGAATTACCGCGACGAAGTCGTCAGCGAAGCGGCGACGGTGGTTCAAGCGACGCGATCGGAACAACCGAAGATCGGCAGGCGCCAATACTGGATCGCCGAGAACCAATGGCGCTTCGTCGCGCTCTTATTACTGATTGGTGGTCTCCTTTTATACACTCTCAACAATTATTGGCAGGGTTGCAACGCGAAAAGGCCGACGCGTAGGAAACGCGCGATCGGACGTTTGCGCCGGGTCATACAGGCGATCGCTGTACGAAGAGTGCCTCAGTTGTGACGCAACAAAATAACGACTGCAATGTCGAAGAATCCACAATGCCTTATCACACGTGTGTTTGTGATTTCTCGTGTTCAAAAGACTCTTAAACGAAGAGCGTGGAGTAATACGTAGATCGAATCATTTCGAAAATATTATTTTTCGATACTTTGTTTTTTTTTCTATTGGTCGAACTAACGCACTGATATTATTTATAGGACGATCCGTTTTTATTGGTAAGTGGGCAAACTGAGGAAGCTGATACGCTACGAAAATACCAAAAAATTAGACAAAACGAATAAAACATTCGTACATTGTAAACCGGCTCGTTACACGTACGATTTATTTTTTATTGCACACATCATAGATTTATATACGATCGCGTCAATGCCTGATGGATTATTTTGTTTTTCTTCAATCAAAATTATGCAATGGAGAGTTCGTTAATAAATTGTTTTGTGTAATATTTGAAAACTTGTGTGGAATTTTTTTTCTGTTATCTAAAATTACCCAAATAAACCCAAGAAATTATGCAAAAAGAATAAAACACTTGTACGTTGCAAACCCGCTCGTCACACGTACGATAAATTTTGTTATTGCACGCCTCATAGATTTATATACGATGACGTCTCAATGCCTGAAGGAGTGTTTTATTTTTCTTCAATCAAAATTACTCAATGGAGAGTAATAAATTGTACTGTGTAATATTTGAAAAATGGTGTGGAATTTTTTTCTTTACAGTCTGAAATCACCGCGAGTTTTATCGAGTTAATTGTAAAATGGATTGTACGTGACCCAGTGTGCTCTGGTCTGCTCGGCCGCCGATTTGTGCGACGTGAATATACTCTTCAAAACTTCGGTTGCGTTCGGGTCCTTGGCTATGCTGTAATCCTCCTTGGACTTCTTGTAAGCTGGATCCTCCGCCTCGATTCTTCTATTCTTCTCTATACCCGCGTTCGTCTTATCCTCCTTTTTTATTTTCTTCTTTGTGATTTTTTCCACCGATTCGGTCTGGGCCGCCTCGTCCGAGCTCGATCTCTTCTTCTTGCCCTTCCTCTGGGCTCGCCGTGCCGTCATGTTCTCCTCCATTTGTTTCAGATCGTCACCCTCCGCGTTCAGTATCACTACGTCCTTGGCTTCGAAGGGCTCCTGACACGTATGGCATACCTGGGAACGAAGACAATTTTTTTAACGCCTTTTTTTGTATTTTTCATGTTTCTCCCAACGTTCGCGAATCGTAAAAACCAACTTACCGAAGATTTCACCTGTTTGAGGGCTCTCTCGCTCATGACGCAGCCGCAAGTCCAGAGGAAGCAAAATTTGTATTTTCCGTTCATCTCCAGTCCTATGACAGGACATATGTAGGGACTCTTACCCCCGTCGACATAGCAATCTCCCTTTTCCGCTAGATTGGCGTCGTAAGCTGGATTAGGAGTGAGATTCAAGTTCTTGACGTCTTTGAGGTTTTTTATGTGTTGCGCGCACTCCGGAAGGCTCGTACGGTCCAGCAGACCTTCCAGGACGGCTTCTTTGCTGTAAAGATGGCCCAGGGAGCAGGCGACTACCGGCGGCTGGAGAGGCAGTTGACGGATGGAACAATGACGCCATCGGAAGGCCAACTCTGCGTCTTTGTCTTTCTGTAATGTGGATTAATTATGAATAAAACAAAAAAAAATACGCTTATTTTTATCGCACAAGCTTAGGACAATATGCTAAATCTTATTTTGAGAATTTTTGAAGAAATTTGGAGAATAAGATACACCGACCAGTGAATGGATGATAACTGTTTTATATTTTAAGTAAAGAATATGAATTGTTGATAAAAATTCAAATCACGATACAGTAGAGCGTTGATTATCCGAATCAATTAGAACCGGGTGCCTTTCGGATAATCGAAAGTTCGGATAACCGAACAGCAATATTTCGTGGGCGAAAAAAACGTTGATTCTATCAATATAATAAAATATATATATTTAAAAATATAATGAACATTAATATGTTTATAATACAAGTTATTAACATATTAATGTTAGTAACTTGTATTATTAACTACAGTTAAATATGTATTTAAAAATAATCAACATTCATACATCTTTGAGTTCTTATCTATTTATTTAAAAAAAAAAGCCCACGATTTTCTTCTGCTTCACAACGGAAGCTCTTTTCTTTGCTGCCAAATCTCGCAATCGTTTTAGAAGAAGTTGCATTGAACAACATTCAGGCTGCGTTTCGTACCACTCCATTGCCATAATACATAGGGCGTAATCGTTCGAATAACTGAGCATTCGGATGGACAAAATTATTGTTTAGATAATTGATATTTTGGTTAACCCAAAGCGCCCCTCGGATAAATGAGTTGTTAAAAAAAAATGTTCGATTTTTTTTTTTAGAATTGATCTTTATTGATATTAAAACCGAATGTCAAAAAGGTTTTTCTTTGAAATAATTCTAAAGATAATTATTAATTTTTTTATATCACTATAATTCAAATTATAGATGTTGGCGCGAAATATCACGCTATCGGCGCTGGCGCTTGTGACGTCACCGCTCAAACGCGACCGAATAGGCTACATATACGGCTTACACGCGAGTGTATACAAAAGTAAAATTTTGTGTCATTTTACATCTAAAAATCTCGAGCAGCCTGAAAAAGTTGAAATATAGTTTAATTTTCGTGCAACGATATGTGAAAGTGGATTCGTGAAAGCAAATTCGAGTAATTTGTCTACCGTGGATAAGTGAACATTTTGAAGTTAGGAGAGACTTGATAAATTGTGTCAGTTATTGCCGCTACGTAACATAAGCATTTTGAAAAAGACGTATTTAAAAAAAATATATTTCAATACAGTTTATGTTATAACACGTTTACACTGACATCAAAGTGGTATTCACAGCAAAAATAAGTGGAAGATGATTTCGGGTTGACACGTCGTGCTGCATCGAACCACAGATTTCGACGTTTTATGTCTTGTCGCATATTTAGAAATATCTATTAGGGGCACTTTTCGTCGTATTTATACAAAGAGAAACGAAACAAGGCTTATGCGATTTTGTCGTTGTCATTGTTGACAGAATACTCGTATCACACGAGGTGTTTGTATACTGGCGTTCGAGCGGTGACGTCACAGAGCAAGGTAACTTCGGATGCTCTCAGCGCGTTTTTGCAGAGCCGACGAGAACAACAATTTCAAAGTGCAATATCATTGTTAATTGTTGAAAAAAAAAAAAAACGAAAAATACTTTGCTTTAAAAACTGCACAAGATCTTTAAAATGGAAAAAAAAAAATCATTCAATGACCCAATTGACTTTTCGGATAAACCAAAGAGCCATTCGCATAATTGACGATTCAGATAACTGACGTTCGGATAATCGACGCTCTACTGTAATTTAGCAAAAAAATAATGGGTGTCGTTAAAACCAATTGTTTAGTTTGATATCGAATGTTGACGCCACACAGAATTTTTCCAGTTTGCGGTACTTGCATGCCACGCAACTTAGGTTCGATACGGCTCTGCACAGTAGGTCTTATCAAGGCAAAAACAAAAGTTATTATGAGTATGTTTTTTCCCCCATTGCAGCTTCCATTGTACAGGGTCTTCCCCCTTATTACATCCCTGCCATATTCCACCTCTTGTCTCTACCTCTCATCCCCACATAGCCGGTAAAGCCAACTTTCCACTTTGTATCGCATTCACCATGACATTTCTGCCATGGGTTTAAGGAAACTGCGGATAACCTATACCAATACAGCCAGTCCCAGGTTAGCCTCCCAGTTTCCAAGTTAGTCGCATTTTGTCGAGAAATAAACCCTACACTACTGGCATACGTACGCGGCATACACACATGTACCTGTTCGTGTGCGTAACATCCGTGTACAACTGAAGCTACGTCACACCCGTATTTTTTTCGAGACTACAAGACTGGGAATCGAACACACAACCATCCGATAGGCTTAGAGGCGAGCACGCTAACCACTTGACTAGCACACCAGTTTTCTTTAGAGTGTTACTTTGATTATTTAAGATAGAATCAAAGTTCGATTTTTTTCAAAAATTTCAAATAAGCTTGTAACAATAGGCCAGAATTAGTCATGTTTATTCACTGGTGTTGCATTCTAACCTCTTTCCAGTGAATGGACATATGCGCTCTTCTCTGATAATTCTCAAAGCAGAGTAAAAAGTTTGGCTCATCTGCTGAAAATTGCAATATTAATTACTATTAAGAATTGACAATGTACATTTCATCAAATATTGTCATAAAACCATTTTATTCGTTTTATTTTGACAAAACTGAATTTTCTGTTTCTCTGTAGAAACAAACTTTGGTAGTTTTTCAAGAGTGTCACGAGTTGAGACGAAAACAAGCTTTGCGTATTTTCTATATCGCACTAACAAATATAATACTCATATGTATAAGAATATTATAATTTTTGTGCAACACAGTGATCTCCAAATGTACTATTTAATAAAAAAATAAATCATTATCCTTTAACAGAGTTTATCTACTCTACACGTCCATTTACTGCTGGTCGAGTATCCATTTACTGTTAAGTTCGTCCACTCAATAGCGATTTAATTATTGCGCTACTTATTTATCAATTTTTCCAATATTATTTGTTGCAATTCGAATTTTTTTTTTTTACCATCAGAATAATATATCCAGCAAATAAAAAGTTTGTTTTGATAATATTTTCATTTTACAGTGCATTTGAATCATGTAGCGTGTTAAACCGTCCATTCGCTGGTCGATTTATCATATATTCTCAGAGGAAAATTGTGTTCTTCGACAAAAGGGAAAGTACCTGTTCGGGCTTCTTCCTGACTCGTACGAGCTCGTCTCTCCGAGGAATTGTACCGCCGTCGCAACCCATTATCAACTCCGAATATTCGATCAATTAGCGAGGAGACTGGGGACAAACGTCAATAATTGATGAACGTCACTGTGATCGTAGATGCAAGTTTGCGAGTAAAGGAAAACAAAGCTGAACAAAGCGCGAAGTAACTGGCACGCCAGACGAAACAACGGGAAAGATTTTCATCAGCTGAGCTCGTAAGGGACCGCGCGCTTACAGTGCCGCCAAGCGGCTAATCTCAACATTAATGTGGTGACAATAACAACGCGCGTAAATGGCATTTATCTTTTTTTTTTATTAATTGGGTCATTAAATGATTTTTTTTCATTGTAAAGATCATATGCAGTTTTTAAAGCAAAGTATTTTTTTTTTAACAATTAACAAGATATACCACTTTAAAATTGTCGTTCTGTTCGGCTCGGCAAAAACGCGCCGAAAGCATCTGAAGTTACCCGAGCGCTCTGTGATGTCACCGCTCGAACGCCAGTATACGAACTACTCGTGTGATACGAGTATTTTGTCAACGATGGCACGACAAAATTGTATAAGCCTTGTTTCGTTCCTCTTTGTATAAATATGACGAAAAGTGCCCCTAATAGATATTTCTCAATGTGCCACAAGACATACAAAGTCGAACTCTGTGGTTTGATGCAGCACGACGTGTCAACCCGAAATCATCGTCCACTTATTTTTGCTGTGAATACCACTTTGATGTCAGTGTAAACGTGTTATAACATAAATTGTATTGAAATATTTTTTTTTAATACGTCTTTTTCAAAATGCTTATGATACGTAGCGGCAATAACTGACACAATTTATCAAGCCTCTCCTAACCTTAAAATGCTCAGTTATCCACGGTCGGTAAATTACTCGAATTTGCTTTCACGAATCCACTTTCACACATCGTTGCACGAAAATTAAACTATATTTCGACTTTTTCAAAATACTCGAGATTTTGGGATGTAAAATGACACAAAATTTTACTTTTGTGTAGACTCGCGTGTAAGCCGAATACATAGAATTATTATGATATAAAAACAATTAATAATTCTTTTTAGAATTCCTTCAAAGAAAAACCCTTTTGACGTTTGGTCTTAATATCACAAAAGATCAATTCTAAAAAAAAATCGAACTTTTTTTTAACAACTCAATTGACGGGGAAAAAATATTTTTTTCGTAATGTCTTCATCAAGACGATATTGTTGCATTCGAGGCTGTTCTAATATGCAATTTGGACTTCGACTCGTTCATCCAACATTGAAGTTTTACTCATTCCCCGAGAGATGGAAAACCCCATGGAAAACTGAGAAACTGACCAAATGGATTAAAGAAGTTAAAAACTAAGCGTAAGTATTGTTATGTTAATTATACTAATGCGATTCTTAAGTTGAAGCGTACATCATTCTACAATTATCCCTGAAATATCAAATTCAGCGATAAAACAATGGAATGTTCGAAATTTGAGTCGGAATTCAGCCATAACCTTCAATTCAAATGTGATTTCAGTGAAAATCGAACAGATTTGGAACCAAAGAACACTAAAATATGTAGTGCGCCTTTCATCAATAACGCAAAATCAGAATATCCATCACACCCATCCTATTTTCCCACGATTTTTCATGGGAAACCAACAACAATAAAATCCGCTCAGGCCATACAACGATTCGAGCTGCAAGAATGTCGTTCGTTATCCCCATTCTTGCGCATGACTCGTTTTTGATGAGGCACTCTCTGGATAACTCACATAGTGAAACAGTGCACAAATATGCTTGCATTTTCCAGATAGACCAGCTTTACACAAACACTCAGCATTCGTGATATTTCTATTAGAATCGAGCTGAAAGTTTGAAAGATATTGAATTATTCTTCATTTCAAATGTTTATATAATTTTATCAATTATGCACAAGATTCGTAATACGTTCCGTTATTTTGACATTGTAAAAAATTGACACACGAGTCTGAGCTATAACTCAACTGGTGATGATTACTTCATCCACCGTATTTTCAATTTCAGTGACATTTAAAACGTGGCCCGAATCGAACAACTTTCTTCCCTTTGTATCATTTTGACCTCGAACACGATCGTTAAGTACAGGACGAAAACCATGTTTTATAACTTTTAACATTTGTATTTGCAATATTTGTTTTTTTCCGTACTGTTTACAGACAAAGTCTCACTACACTAATTGCATATTTAGACGCAAGAGAGCGCACTCATAGGCGGTGGTGCTGCTCTCTACAGCTCACGCACGGTCTCTATTTTTCAATGAAGAGTAAAATCATGGATGTACAAAATACCATGAGTAAAATAGACTTGGTAGGTAAAAAGATACCTGCAGTCGGCCTGTCTACAACGTCGCGACATTTCGCGTGCACGATGTTATTTAAATCAGCCGAATACGCATTCACGTCTGAATTACTCTCGATTTAATTGATCGACAAACGAGCCTCAAGATCCATCAAATAAATTAAAACTCGTCACCTCGACAGTTACTGTTTTACCGATCAACAGCGATAATCTCCCATTAAAAACCCTATGATCTGGTGTAACTGATCGTCACTTCCGTTGCGAGCGGACGTTCATTGGCTTCGAAAAATTCACGTGATTCGTGAAATAACTTTCAAATGATAATTACACGTACCACGAGATGCAAATATCGTCGTTCGAGGTAGCTCGAGCTTTGCGACGATACCAAGCGCGAGTAACATCAACGAATGCGTTAAAGTTGACGCGGTGATGGGGAACGAGGTAAAAAAAGCGAAGTTTATCAAAAGCAACGGAACGAAGCGGGGCAGTTGGTAAGCCTGCGTGGATTGGTGTGGCATCGGGAGTCAGCTGTTCGATTCGCTTAGTTGACGGGCGGGTCGAGAGACAGCAGCACTCCCATCACGTGAGGTACGATGGTGTATCGGCTACGAGCGAGTAGGCAATAATAGGCACGTACAAATTACAAATTTCGCGTTGGAAAATTCATCCAGCGGAGTCGCGCGTACTTCGTTTACTGGCACCTTCTTTGCTGAAGATCATCAGGTACATAATTGGTGTGTCGTGCACGTTTGATTTTTTCTTCTCATCTTCATCAGAGCGAATTTGCGCAAAAGTGTACGAGATTGTGAGTGTTGGGTGGCTCTCGTGACGTTAACCCAAAATTTTACGAAATCGTGTGTCTCTCTGCCCGAAGACGGCAATTGGCTCGAGCATTTTCAATTAATCGTTGTCGAGGTCGTAAGAAAATTTTCGTTCCGGTGTACCCGGGTCGGCGAGGGTTCTCGCCCTGTTCTACTTGTCGTGGCGAGGGAGTTATTGATTTTTTGCGGATAGCGAGAGAAGAGTGGCGAGCAGCCGTCAGACAGGCGCCATCGGGGGACACGGATGGCAGGAGGCCGCTTGCGAATCCCGCCGATGAGACGCGCTACACTCGTCTGCTAGTGCCTCCGTAGCGCAATTCAAGGACACTCGCATCAGTCGTCACCTCTCTTTTTTTTCCTCCCTCTCGCACTTGTCATACGTATCGAGAGACGAGTTTCGCGCGCGCCACCCTTTCGTACGTCCGTTCGCCGCACATACGCACGCGAATCACGTGGGAAAGCCCGCTCAATTATGTAATAATTCACGAGGGCACGCTCTACGCCACACCCCGTTTATTGCGGCTCCGCTTTTTCCGACATATCAAAACATTAAGAAAATGAATATTCGAATTGGAGTAACGATGTGCGCTCGCGCGCGCGTTTCTCGAAATTTCCCGTGTATTCGGGGAATGCGAAGTTTCTCGTGACTAAGACGATACTCGAGGCAGGTGGTTGTTTACGACTTGTCGATGCAAATACGTCACAGCCGATAGGCCAAGCGACGAAGGTAGAAAGCGATAGAACACCAAAAGGTCGCAAGGGCCATACTAACCTCAAAAATATCAAAAATCCAATGCCACTTTAGCCTCTTGAGGATAGTCCGTATAATTTTCTCACTGACGAATTATCGTATTGGCCGCAGGCACGACTGTAGAACGGTCGTCGAGGATTATCATCGCGATGACTGAGTACTGGTTGATATCGGCGCCCGGCGACAAAACCTGCCAGCAGACATGGGAGACTATGAACAATCTCACGTCCAAACAGAATTCCCTGTCGTCAAATTACAAGTTTCACATACCGGATCTGAAGGTCGGTACTCTGGATCAGCTGGTAGGTCTGTCCGACGATCTCGGCAAGTTGGACGCATTTGTGGAACAAGTGACGCGCAAGGTCGCCGTCTACTTGGGCGAGGTACTCGAAGCTCAGAGAGACAAATGGCTCGAGAATCTTATGGCCAATAATAGTGAGTATAACAATTAGAACAAATTACAAGCGTAGATGTTTCATATTCTTACTCGACCCTACCCAAACGCCCGCGCCCGTACAATATTCTTTCTTTATCTCTCTTTCTATTGTTTTCCCTTGCCATTTGTTTATATCGATATATATATATTGTTGCAAGGTAAGGGCCCAAAGTTCATTTTCAATGTTGAAAAACGAGAATAAAAAGTTCAATTGTCTACAGCATGGTAACGATAATTACCCAAGTTTATCTCGATCTGGCAATCTTCGCTGATATAGTCGAAATAAAGTCACGGCTGTCTTACGAGGTGAGTGCCACATTTGGGAAATGCAGTTGGGGATGGAGCGACGCGTGGTTGCAGTACTACTCGTGGTGTTGGTACGGTCCCACCATAGGACTAGGTAGCCAGCCATTCATGAACTCAACCGCTCCAAAAATAACTTTTACAATTTATATACTACAAAGTATTGAACTTCATCCAAGCAGCTCTGTGGCTGAGGTGGTAGAGGGCCAGCGCAGTAAGCCAGTGGTTCTGTGTTCGAACCTATGCTCGTGATTTTTTTTCTAATTTATTGTTCGTGTAACTTATCAATAAATTAGTTTAATAATAATAATTCAGGAAATATATTTTTTTAAATCTTGCTTCGTACTTTCAATGTATCTATTTGCCTCACTTTTTCAGATTTACTTTTTTTGATTGAAACATTACTTATACTACGAAGTTGTACAATTTGTTTTTGTTTTTTACTTGACAATATGTTTCTCTTTAGCATATTGAAATTTTCTGTCCAAATTATTCCCTTCAAATTTTTGTTCGTTTTGTACACTACTCCAAAGACTTAAAGGAACAGAACATTTCTTCCCTTTTTTTTTTTAGTGCTTTTTGAAGCGCTGTATCTCTGCGAAAAATGGTCGTATCGAGATGAAAAGAAGGATTTTGAAGCTTCAAGTCTCTAGTTTTGAGATCTTTTCGCAAAATTTTTTTGTGCGCTACGGTTATCTCGCAATTATAAGAAATAGCGCGAAACAAAAATTTTCAATTTTTTTTTTTTTTTTTAAGAGTCCACGGGCTCGGGAATTTGTTTTTCAGTTGAACCAATGCACACGTCAGTTAGCTTGTTTATTCAGCTACAATTTCGTTTTTTTGTCAGTCTCTATACGTCAATTTTTTTGCTGAGATATCCGACTTTGAATGAAAAGAGATCCTTTTGTCTTTGATCATCGATATCTCAACAACCAATGATCGCACAGGGAATTAAGGGGCAGTTTTGAAAAGTTGAATACATTTCCTACAAGACCCTTTCATTGATTTTTGAGAAACAATGTTTTTTCCACCGTTAGCATTAATTTGAAAAAAGTACATAAAAATGATTTTTTCCAGTGTTTCAGTAAATCTACCACTACTTTACAAATATTCATGGAAAGACTAACGTTTCCAGGTTTTTTTTTCAGCTTAATATACCCCCAATAGCCCAGTAAATTTTCAAATTGATCCATCGAACCGTTTTTCCGGACCAATCGATCAAAGTTTTACAAAACAATTAATTTTGGACCGATTTTTTTTTATTATTATATTAAACTAATTTATTGATAAGTTACACGAACAATAATCTAAATAAGATTTTTATAAAATCACTAGCGGAGTTTTGAATACGGAACCTTGAGCTTACTACGTTGGCTTGCTACCGCCTCGGCCGCAGAGCCGCTCGGATGAAGTTCAATACTATCTCATATATAAATTGTTAAAGTGATTTTTGGAGCGTTTGAACTTGTGAATGGCTAGCTATCTTAGTCCTACGGTGGGGCCATAGCAACACTATGAGGTAGTACTGCAACCACGCGTCGCCCCATCCCCAACTGCATTTCCCAAATGCGGCATTCCCCTTGTTAGTGTAGACTGATATTATGACAGTTTCAAGAGCCCGGAAAGAATCGAATCCTGGAATTGCATCAGTCTCTATTTTTCGCTTCTTAAGGGGTTACGTGGGTTTCGAAGCCAAAAAAAAAGGATATTTTCTCTATTTTTTTCAAATATAACATATAAATTATTTTATTCAAAATGTTAAGCACATAAAAGAGCAACATTTCAACAATATTTTAAAAAAAATTCACCCTAAAATTTTGGAAATTCAGCCGGTGGGACCTAGTTTCCGGAGACCCCTAAAAAAGTGTCCTCGTGGTGGTCAGGATAACTCATGATAGCTTTATCTGAAATTGAAAAACCATTTCTTTTTCTGTTAGTAGATAAGTATAGCTCGTGCTTGAACGAAGGATTAAAAAAAAATTAAAATTTGAATTTTTGGCAGAGTTGTAAGCAACATAGTTCAATTTTTGGTACAATTTACACTACGTATAGCCTTGCAAAATTAGTTGTAATCGAAAAAAAAACCTTCGTTCAATCACTAGTCAATGCTATTTTGAAGAAGTGCGCAAAATTTCAATAAGATCGGTGTATTAGTTTTTGAGGAATCGTGTCCACCGACTTCAAAAATAGTGTTTTGGGAAAAATGCATATACCTGCGTCGCTCCCGGTCAGTCTTTCTCAACGGGGGGAATTCCCAAAGGCTCTCTTTCCTAGACTTTTACTCCGATTGACTTAAAACTTTGGGAGAATATTCTAGACTTATTGTACTAATAGATAATAAAAATTAAAAAATTAATTTATAAAAATTTTCAAACCCACGTAACCCCTTAAGGTATTCCTTTCACGACCTCGGCTATTTAAGGACTAACTAATCTTCTTCTAACAATGAAGGTATACTGGGTATACTGGAGTATTATACTAGACTATTAAGTAGTATACTGGAAAAATTTCAAACCAAGCCACCAAACTTCTAACCAAAAACTACAATTTCAAAATTCGTCTAATTTCGACAGCACTTTATGAAGATGACGGGCTAGCTACATTTCTATCTAATAATTTATATACCAAATAACTGTAGATGTCTGGCATTAACTACTCGAAGCATATGAACAATTTTTTAAAATTCCTCAACGACAATAAAAACAGGGAGTTACCGAATGTTTAAAGAAAACACCAATAATAAAACTTAGAAATATGCGACTAGGAGAAGAATCTTCGCAATCGCGACTTTTCAGAGAAAATATAAAAATGTCGGAATCTACAAAATTAATACGAAATTTTTATTCCAGTTTATCGCTAGTGTATAATAATTAGTTGTAACTTTTATTAAGCGCCAATGTAATTTACTATTGACTTAAAAGGGCCCTGCTTATGCGTCCACAAAGTATGGCCCTCTGCGAAAGGAATACCTTAAATTCCAGTACTTTACCCAATCGTTGCGTGTATTTAAGAGTATAGTTATTTGCCTGATTTCTTCGTGTATCTAGATAGATATATCTGGAAAATCCATCGTGTGTATACATGTACGTGTTCATATATAGATATGTAATCTTTTTTAGTAGATCAATATTAAGATAATCCTTACACTTATAATATTCGTGTATTTGTAATGGATTTTAAGGATGTGTCTGTACTGATATATAATGAATCCAGGTAATTGAACAATGGACGGCATATTCGAAAGTGTCCGAAAAAAAACTTGCTGAAAACAAAACATCACATGTTAATAAAACAGCATCTATTGGAAGTCATTAAATGATTGAATAAAACTCTACTGCTCTTTATCGATGATAGTGACATTTATTTCGATCACGTGTAGCGGTTTTTGTGGGGAATTTTTTAGGAGTAAATAAAAAGAAATTGAGATTCACAGTTTCGTGTCCTTTCTGGGCTCGTTTGAGTTGTCGTTTGGCTCCTTGCAACTTTTTCACTATTTTTCGGGACCCTTGCTCTGCGATATAATTTATATTAAATATTTCTCGTGTATGATGTTCCGAACGAATCTGTATAGATATATAAATAATTCTTATTTATTTAAATTGATCCTGGTTTCTATCATTTTTATCATGCATATAGTGAATGCCACAAATGAGACTAATACACAACACAGATATATATATATATATATATATATATATATATGTATATATACATGCACACTGATCGAAATTGGTTTCTCGAAAAAAAAATTAAAACCAATAAGGGAACTCTTTGTCGCTAATAATATTCGTTTGTATGGAACACTTCGATTCTTTTTTTTTTTGCGACGGGCATTGAACATTTTTTTTGTCAGATTCGTGACAAAATTGAAGACATTTTCAACTTGTCACTTGTCTGCGTACTCACGTCCTATTCGTCCCTCCAACTGAACTACGATCTCACCCTGATAATTACCTGTTGCTGTAGAGCATACTGTGATAAAATAATACAATACTATGAAAAAAAAAGAAAATGGTGCGAGCGGGAACGAAAGAGGGAGAGAGTGAGAGAGAGAGCGAGAGAGAGAGAGAGAGAGAGAGAGAGAGAGAGAAAGAGGGAGAGAGAGAGAGAGAAAGAAGCAATATGCTAGACGATATTTCGAACCAAAAAAATCTCTCGGATTCGCAGAGGATCCGAGTAATTGTTTTCGTGTATATTGATTGTCGCGCACAGCTAGAATTGTGACTTATTATAAACCAATTGGACAATTCTTTCGAGAAACATAATATTCCGTGGAAATGATCGATTTTCACAGTCGATGCGATTGCAATAAAAGTGAATTTAGTTTTTGGAGATTAGCTTTGGAAATTTACAAAAACCACATGGAATAAAAAGAGTAAAGAGAAGAAGAAGAAAAAAAAACAATCTTCGTTGCGACCGAACGAAACATTGACACCGTCGATTTTCCGAATCGAGCGCGTTGAAGTAGGACAATCCGCCATTGGTTTAAACTACGTCATTTCTAGTCCGTGTATACAAAACCTTGTACGAAATAATATAAACATATATATATATAGATATATATATATATATATATATATATATATGTATGTATGCGTACATATATTTATAGCTTGCTTATTGTCCTTGGTTCGTGATTATTATTGTTTTTATTTCTTTGGAAACGAAACGGAAAATAATTTACGCACATTTTGTTTTTTTTCTTCTTTTTTTTCGTTGGTTTTCGTCATGTTGCTTTGCTTGCTTTTGATTTCATTCGACCACATTAACCCTCATCCCTTACCTTACTTTCGTTGTCTCATTAATGGAAATATGCTCGAACCACCGCGCACAGCCCAAATTCTTGTACCAAATCCTGTGGAATATTCTAAAAAGAACGGATTAAAAAATGAAGAGAAAATAAGTTCGCGTACCCTCCTCGACGCACGAGATACGTGTAAATATAGAAGCGGGACAAATCGCGCGTACAAGGATGATTACGTGAAATATCGTTGACTGTGTCGCGTGAATCAGGACCACCGATATACTACGCTGTATATGCGAGTACGCTTGAAAGAAAATCTAACAATACGGAAGATGAGCGACAGGCGTGTAAAGGAGTTGCTTGGGTTGATGTGGTCACCAAGCTCGGATTAGCCACTGTATAGGTTTTTCTTTTTTATTTTTCTTTCACTCGATACGATTGTTTTTTTTTACCCCGTTATTTTGTCGATTCTATCTCGTTCACCAGAGCGTTATTTTTATTTACGTTTTATTCTTTTGCTCATTTGCACAATCTTCGTTTGCGCGCAACCTTTTTTTTTCGCTAGTTAATTTCTCTTCCAGTTGGTTATTTCATCTTCTTCGTCATCTTTCTTTATATACGTATAGTTTCCGATTACTCGTCGTACACTCTTGATTTCGTAATTTGAGTTTGCTTATGTTTTCACACTTTTGTTTTTTAGTTCGTTACGTCGTGTCGCCATTGTGGAGTATTTGACGATTTGAAAATTGTGGGAAGGACAGCTCGAGAGAGAGAGAGAGAGAGAGAGAGAGAGAGGGAGAAAGATGCAAGACGACAGAGAGCAAGACAGTATTTGATATTGAACGTGAAACGTTTTCGTCTCGGAACATTGGAAATTCGATGTAGAGAATTTTCTTGGCATTCCAACGATGCAATCTTCAACAGCTGACAGAGCAAAAGAACGATTGATCGTGCAAAGTCGAATACTCCAGTCTGGTGGCTCCTTTTGTTGATTTCGTGTTTCGTTAATTTTGATTTTTTTTTATTTCGTTGACGTTGTCGTGTTAGGTATTTTGCGTAGGGCGCAATGATAGTCGAGAGCGTGAGAAAGCGTCTGAGTGAAAGAGAGAGAGAGAGAGAGAGAGAGAGAGAGAGAGAGAGAGAGAGAGAGAGAAAGAGAAGAGGAGTGAGTGGGAGGAGGAAAAAAAAGATAGAAGAGAAAGGAAAGTCGCGCGGAGATTGGGACTATGGGCTGTAATGGATAGGTCAAACGTCAGTGGACGGAGAGAGCTCGAGTCCCGAGAGGGGTCCGGACACCCCGCCAAACACCCCTGTCACTCCATCACACAAGACTTCCAAGGAACATCACAGGCTATGGAGGGACTCGGAGAAATCTGAACCAGAGCCGGCAACCAGCTTAGGTCAGCATCATCAACGACATCACCACCACCACCAACTCCACCACAACCATCAGAACCAACCTCATACCTCTTCTCACCATTACGACAACCAGTACCATTTTCCTTTTCCCGATAAGAGATGGTCCTCGAGTTATAGCCAAGCTCCTTGTGACGTCCGAGGTATTAACGAATCCACGTCATCGACGTATTCGTGCTATCACACGCATTGGTGCGCTGCTTCAAGCCCGACCAGCCCGATACCCACAAGTCCCTGTCCCTCCTTCTCGTCAGACTACAGCAGCGATGGAGAGGCTCGCTCGAATAATAATAATCATCAGCATCATCATCATCATCATCATCATCATCATCATCATCCGTTTCATCAGCGGGTCGTCGATAAGTTGCATCGTTCTGTCACCGGTTGCAAAACTCCCGATGATGATGACGACCGCGACGACCGCGACGACCTAGACGACGGCAACCTTGAAGACCAAAATCACGAACAAGACCAAGACCAAGACCATTGCGGCATTCTGCCTAATCCAGGTACCCATTCCCTGCGTCATCCGACTTCTCTCGCCAATCGATTTGAGGCAAAAAGAAAAAAAAAACGAAACAACAATGACAAAAAGTCCGCGGTTCTTTCTTTTCCCCGTCTGACGAAAAAGCGTTGCTCTGGAAAAAAAAACACCGGCTCGCCCGCTCCTTTCACAACCTGTATTTGCTCCACCATTGGCACCGTTAGCCCACCGCCATCTCGCGTACGCACCGCGATCGAATCAGTGAATTCAAGCCACACCCCGTTAAAGCCGCACCGGACATTTGATACTGAAGAGATTGTACTTTTGACAGGCCATGGGATGTTCCTCCGATGTTTCGTAGGTACTCGAACGCCAATGTGAGCGTAAAGTTTGCATCGTTGCGAATGTAACAAAATACAATTCAGCTGCGCTTCACGATGAATCTGTTTTTTTTTTCTTTTTTCTTTGATATTGAACGACGAATAATTGGGGGACGTACGTATTTTAGTAATTTCGGGGACATTGTTACTTTCGAATAATTTGCCTGGGTTTATAATCCCAAACGAACGGGCTTTTGAGTAGAATTTCTTCAAGGACCTGTCATGATTTCTTTTATCGCTGAATTTGTGGTTCACACGTTGAGAAAACAAAAACTAGAATTAATCCATATCTCGTTGACTCTGCGGAACCCCGTGTCAAACGAGTGTTTCGATCAAAAGTACGATCCCTCTGGATGAAAAAATTGTCCGTTTCACAGTGCACGATCCCGATTTGTACATCGTCGCCACGAATTCCACGCTTTGTAGCTTTGTCGAGTTACGTTGTTTCGTTCTCTATTCGTTTCTTCTCTTGTTTTTTTCGACATTCTCGCACCGTTATTCTTCCTCACGGCGTCCCGAAGTTTGCGTCGTTGCGGATGCAATTACATGTTTTTCAAATGTTCAACCTTTCGTTGGTATAAACGAAAATATGTAAATAAAATTAAACAAAATTCATGTACCATTCCAACGATGCAAACTTGGGCTCAATTTTTTTCCTTCACCTCGGAATTCTTTTTTTTGCGCTATTTTTCCGTTCAACTTTGTTTCACGTCCCTCGTAGTCACCCCGTCACGTGAGCCTCTTTTTCCATCACGTCTGGAGTTGTCACGCTCTTTACGAAACGTCAGTCAGCACGTGAAATCGAGCGTATACGAATGCAGCGCGTACGCAATTGCGCGAAAGGTCGAGCGAAAGAAAAACACGAATCCTGTACAGTGGCTATCTCTGAGCATACGAAACCTTCAAATCGCAAATTTTCTATTATTGTACGAAGAGAGAGAGAGTGAGAGAGAGAGAGAGAGAGAGAGAGAGAGAGAGAGAAAGAGATAAAAAAATATATAAGGACAACTTTCCCCCATTTCCTCGACCCAATTTTCGTGGTCATAATCTTGATTTTTTTTTGTTCTGTCTTCGTTGGTGTTGAGCATCAATATCGCTTTTTTTTTTTACTTTCGTTTTTTGTTTTTGTTTCTTTCACAGAGACAATACTGCACAAACGGTACATGAACACCCCGAAATAATACGTAGACTCGAAACATATACAAAAAATATAAATAAAATTAGAAGAACAACAAATAACAGCACGCACACGATAAAATCAGTTGAAAATTAATCAGTCGATATAGTGTGGAATTGATTGGACAAATATCAAAGTATCCCCATTGGCATGTCCACCCCTGTGCAACCGCCTCCTCAAGACCCACCACGAAGAATGGCGCACGGTAGAGTTTTCTCATTCTCGATTGTGACGATGATGATGATGACTGATCTTTGCTTCAAAAAAAAAATTATACTTGACAGCAACGATATAATTTGGCATTGATAGCAACGTTTTATTTCTCTCCCCCTCCTACGATCCAGCCGGCACACTCGCTTATACGCATCTTCACCATTTTTTGTGGTGACCCTCCTTTTTTTTCTTTTTTTTTTTCTTCAATCCTACGATTGTTCACAGCGGACGAAAAATCACATGCATACGCACAAACGGGCCCTTTTTTAAATCGTGAATTTCTTGATGTTGCATGCGTATTGAGCAATTCGATGTGCCGGTACAATACAGCTATGTGTATATGTGTGCATATAGGTCACAGTGTCGTTATGAAAAATCGCCGAATTCCGGCTGTGTTCGACTTATAATTTTTCGCGAATCTCATTTTTTTCGCTATGAATACAGCTTGTCTATCTCGAGAGAAAGGGAGAGAATAATGTCAAATTTGCATATTTCATCCGCTATTGGCTATGACTATAAATGATTGCATGTGGCATCGTTTGTGTCCCATTGAATTGATTATTGCTTAGCGTTGCATTGTGATACACGAATGTACTGCAGATTAATACGACTTTATTTTTATCTACACGGAGAGAATTAAATGTAAAAAATTACCGTGCAGTAACGGTAACCAGATGACAACCCTGAAACTTCGCTTATTATTATTATTATTAAAATTTCTTCTTCAGATAGAAAATTTTACCAGATTTTCTAGTAAATTTTGATGTGCAACAAAATACGCAAAACTTAAATTTAAAAAATATATATCAGCGAAATTTTACTGTGCTTTTTATTATTTTATGCCTTTCAAAAATGTCTATAAAAACGTATCGTCTTTATAACAGTTATTTTAAGATTTATTATAAAATTTAATGAGTGTTATAGGAAAATGTATTGTGCTCTCGGTAAAAATTATCGTGCGCGCTACCCTTCTTGTATAGTAAAATTTTAGCTACGTATTTGAAATTTTCTGTAACGTGAGTTAAAAAAAACTTATCGCATACGAATTATTATGCTTTTCTCACTTGTCACCACATTGAAATATATCACGGTAATTTTTACCGTGAAATTCACGACAAAAATTACTTTTTAATTCTCTCCGTGTATTTATTTTCGTTACGTAGAACGTTTTATGACGTTGAATTTTTCGTCATTGCGAATGCAACGTTTCTTCGAATTGACCAAATATTTATTCAACTGACTAAATAATTTTTGTTTTCTTCAATTTACTGAAATAAATTTTGAAATAATGAAGAAAAAAATCCGTCGTATTCCAAAGATGCAAAGTTTTGCTATAGCGAAACATTGACTTTGATTTTTACTTTTTTCCTAATAATCTTTGTCTGAGTTAGCATCATTGCTAAAATTTCATGAATTACCAATGAGTGATAATCGTGTAGTTTACAACTCGCCTCGGTCCCCGACCGGAAGTGTCACAAACACTTGCATACGGTCAATTTTTCCGCGGACCAGTCTAAGAATAAAAATCTCGAGGATTCTTCCGTTCGGGAATCTCGCGACTCGTGTTGCGTAGTCGTATAAGGAAATTCGTGGTGTTACACGCGTGCATTAATGAATACCTCGCAATAGGTGATTTGCCGACGTATATAACGCGCTTCCAGTGGGACATGGCAAAGTATCCAATAAAACAGTCGCTGAGAAACATTGCTGATATAATCAGCAAGCAAGTTGGACAGATCGATGCGGATTTGAAAACTAAATCGACCACGTACAACAACTTGAAGGGCAGTCTCCAGAACCTCGAAAAGAAACAAACGTAAGAATTGTTTAATCACCTTAAAAATGTCTCTGTACAAGAATAAATATTAATAAGTATAAAGTAGAAATATAACATATACTAATATATACTTTATATTGATAAATATAAAGTATAAAATAATAAAATAAGTATTAATAATTAATAACGAATGTCAATAAGTCCATTTGCACAAATCATTACGTTTTTCCCCTGAAATCTCGAGCAAGAAAAGCTGGCTTGTAGGTAAAGAATATATGAGTTGAACCGATTGATATTGAGTTGTCATTTACAGGGGAAGTTTGCTAACGCGCAATCTCGCAGATTTGGTGAAGAAGGAACACTTTATACTGGACAGCGAATATTTGTCCACGTTACTGGTAATAGTTCCCAAGTAAGCAACAATTTATTCCAATCAATAAGTGTATCGATGGAGGTTGTGAAAAAAATACGCGTTCCTGAATAATCGGACTAATTCGTTGTTCAATTGAAGGGTAAACTTCCAAGAGTGGTACGCGATTTACGAAAAGTTGACGGACATGATCGTGCCCCGTAGTACGCAACTGATAACTCAAGATTCCGAATACGGTCTGTTCACGGTAACACTCTTTAAGAAGGTCGTCGAGGAGTTCAAGCTCCACGCACGAGAGAAGAAATTCATAGTGCGCGACTTTACGTACAACGAGGAGGAGCTCGCTGCTGGTTCGTGATCTTCGGCATCGCCCACCTATTATTCCTTCTTGCTATCTATTACTCTACCCGCAGCAAGAAAATCAAGGATCTTTCCATCAAATTTTTCGCTCGTATTTTGTAGGTAAGAACGAGATTACGAAGCTCGTGACCGACAAGAAGAAACAATTCGGGCCTCTCGTACGTTGGCTAAAAGTGAATTTTAGCGAATGCTTCTGCGCCTGGATCCACGTCAAGGCACTTCGCGTGTTCGTCGAGTCCGTACTGAGGTACGGTTTGCCCGTGAATTTCCAAGCTATATTGCTGCAGCCACACAAAAAGAGTACGAAACGATTGCGCGACGTGCTCAATCAGTTGTACGCTCACCTTGACTCCTCGGCCACATCCGGAGGACAATCGGGCAATCACGACGTGAGTGAAAACTTTTAGGCCGCGATATCATCGAAATAAAATCAACCCTGGCCTCATTCCCATATATTTGTATAACGTGTTTTTTTCTCGAAAAAAAAACAGAGCGTTGACATCCCGGGATTGGGCTTCGGTCAGAGCGACTACTTTCCATACGTGTATTACAAAATAAACGTGGATATGGTGGACAACAAGGCCTAGTCGGGGCGAGTTTGCTCGATGACAAATATTCAGGCGCACAGCCAGAAAAGAAAGCCCTCTGTTCGCAAAAAAAAAAAGAATCGTAAATTGTGCTGAATCATGGAGGTGGTACAGGACAAGCGGTAAAAAAAAGTATACTGGAAAGAGATTTATTGATCTTCTCCATACTCGTCGTTCCGGACAGGCTTTTATCGGCTAAGCAAGGGCGATCCAATATAAAGCGCAAACACAAAGGACGTCAATGAAAAAAAAAATCATCACTTCCGCAAAAAGGTGTGATTGCTATTCGAGTTTCCCCATATTAATTTCAATATATATTTTTGTAGCGTACGATTATCGCGAATCAAACAACGACTATTTTTGTTGGCATAACTACCGGGAGAGGGAGAAAAAAATACCGTGCATAATAGAGAACGCAGCCACCATTTGTACATACATTGTGTAAAATTCACCCGAACGCGAACTAAGTAGGACGAATATTTCTTTTTTTTTCTTTTTTCGTCTTGTGACATAGCAGAGGGACTACAAGTAGAATTTCTCGATGTTATCGGCGTATTCGATTCGGCTTCGGAGAATGTATTCGAGAATCGACGCCCAGCTTCTGTAAAACGGAAAGATGGTTTACGTCGATATTTCTTTTAAAAAAACTTTATAGTCAATTCAGCCTTGATTTTTATTGCGCCGAATCACAGCAACAGGTTTTGTACGTGTCGAAATTTTACAAGACCATTTGCAATCGTCCGCACACATCTTCTATCTGTAAAATTATCCTTCCGGATATTCGGCTGGCATTTTCAGTGTTTAAAATTACGATAGATCTAGGGAAAAATCTGACGAGAAATTCTTATCGCCGAGAGAGAGAGAGAGAGCGGGAAGGATGAAATAAAAGATAATAAGTATTATACAATAAATACATATATATATATATATATATATATATTTATATGCGAACACTGCATTACACAGCTGATGATACGCGAATCACAATCGTCATACTTGTTCGCTCTCCATGATTATTTTAACCAGAAAATTTGCCATTGTTTTCCTCTCTTTTAATTCTTCTTATCGTATGTTTTCGAAATTTATCCTCAGAGGTTTTTAAAAATACAACTAAAGAGCGAGTCGTGCGTAAAATTGCTGGTTCAATATATTTCCCGACGTATCTATGATTCGTGAGATCATGGATATTTCGCCGAATTGTAAAATCGTTTGTTTTTTTTTTTGCCTCCTCGTTTGTGCGATGAAGGGCGGTTGTGTAGCGCTCGTGAACGAGGGCACACACGGCTTCCGTTTGTTACTATTGTGAATATATCGTGGCAATTCGCGAGCGTAGAAAATATTGTAAATTGTAGATACGCGCGCGCGCGGGAGAGGAAAGGAGAGAGGGAGAGTACATTCGTCTCTGTCGTTTCGAACAATTATGAGATAGCCTGTATAATTATAAATAAAATACCACGTTCCGTTACTGTAAGTCTTAAACATTTATATATATATTTTTTTCCATCTCCAGTATTCCTGTTTCGCAGTTACCAAAGCTTAATACAGTTTCTCCCCTACCAAATATCAGTACAAAATTTGAATAGATATAAAATACGGGCAGATTCTTTGGAATGGACAGTACTCTCCGCCAGTGAAGTTGATCGCTCTTCACTTCGAGACGACGCCTTGCATGAGCAATTCCTGCAAACGACAAAGAACTTCGAATCCACCAGGCTACTAAGGCTTATTAACCCTTCGTGGTCACACTTCCAAATTCAATCGCAGTGGTCAATGGTTGGACACTTGGGTCGATTCTGCCCAGTTAGTTTTCATAATAGTATTGTGACCAAACTATCCGTCCGAAGTGGTTCAAAAAATTACGGAACATGCTTTGAACTTTCTAGATGATGTACGAAAATTTTTTTTATAAGAAATAAAATAGCGACAAGTTAAAAAAAATTCATAAAGTGGTGAAAACGCAAAAAAGACACTTTTTCGCTAAAATAATCATAGTTTAGCGAATTTTCAACATTTTTACCTAAAATTTCGACTTGATACTCCTTAGATATGCTACTTTTGGGAAAAAATAGTAGCATAGTGCGCGTTCCAAAAAAGCTTTTTAATCCGACATGTGAAGAGGGTAAATTTTATGGTATGAGGATACTTCAAACTTCAGGTAAGATGGCGAATGCGGTCCCATTTGAAGCCGGGAACTATTATATATTTGCGCCAAAAATTGATCGACAGGTCGATTCTACCCAGGGTGACCACAAAGGGTTAAAATCGACAGCTCAACGATAAACACAAACCTTGAGATTGTCAATGTCCTCATCCCAATTTTGTTGGCCGATGAGTTTCACAGCTCTGACGAGAATGGGTGTGACTTTTTGAACGTTTTCTCGGAACACTTTCATCACGTCTGCCACGCATACCGACTTGTCGGAATCCCTCCAGCAGTCGTAATCCGTAGCCATTGCAATACCGGCATACAGCAGTCCGGCTTCTTTGGCCAGCATCACCTGAACACAGAGGCAAAAAAGAAAATAACATTCAGTTAGCAATTAAAAAGTGGATCTATGTTACCTCCGGACAGGTCGTCATGTTGACGAGATCGCCACCCCACTGTTGAAAAGCTTTGCTCTCGGCTTTGGAGGAAAATCTTGGTCCCTCGATAGTGACCACAGTAGCTCCTCTCTTGACGCTAGTTCCCAACTCTTTGCCGGCTTGAATCAATATGTCGGAGGTGCGCGGATGAAAGGCTGGCTCCATAGGCACGTGGCACACTCCCCGATAGTTCGAGTCTGTATTGTCATAGAAGGTGCTCTTGCGCAGGTGAGTTCTGTCTATGAAGCTGTCGGGCACTATCAATTGTCCAGGAGCGATGGATTCACGGAGCGATCCACATGCAGTCGTCGCCAAAACGTGCGTGCACTCGAGTCTCTTGAGAACATCCAAGTTGGCCCTGTAGTTGACTTCGCTCGGGCCGATTCTGTGACCCTGCCCATGTCTGTATCAAACGTCAAGTTTCGTCACCGCTCATCCATAGAGTTCGATTGTGATAACCGAAAATTTACTCGCCTTAATATAAGGACAACTGGCACTCCTTCTATAGTGCCCTCTGCGATATGACTGCTGGACTCTCCATAGCGGGATTCCGGGTAGGGCAAAGTTCTCGTAGAGTCTGGCAAAATGTTTAGAGATTGGTTGTCAATACCCGATCCACCGATGATTCCTACCTGGAGACAGGACAAGCTTGCAGTGACCTTGGGCAACGCAGGTGCAAAGATATTGAGACTGATTTTGCAGAATTAAAGAAATTTCACGTACCTTGATCTTGTACTTCGACATTGCTTGCGTCAAATTTTTTGTTCCTTGGCTCGACGTGTCCGCTTCTTCGGTTAGAGACGACTAGAGTGTACTTATCACTGATTGCGCGAAAAAATATCCACTTCCACTATCAAAGATCTTTTCGCTACACTCAAATTATAGATTACTCTAGTTATCTTTTCTCAGCCGCAGCCAATAAGGACCGTGCGCGGCGCTTACAGTGCCGCCAAGCGGCCAATACCAACATTAATGTGGTGGCAATAACAACGCGCGTATATGGCACAAATACTTTTTTCGTAATGTCTTCATCAAGCCGATATTTTTGCATTCGAGGCTGTTTTGATACGCCATTTCGACTTCGAGACGTTTATCCACCAGTGAAGTTTTACTCATTCCCCGAGAAGAATGCTCCATGAAACTGAGAAACGGACCAAATAGATTAAAGCAGTTGAAAACTACGTGTGTTATTATGTTAATTATACCAACGCGATTCTTAAGTTGAGTACATCATTCTACAATTGTCCCTGAAATATAAAATTCAGCGATAAAACAATGGAATGTTCGGATTTTGAGTCGGAATTCAGCCATAACCTTCAATTCATTTGTGATTTCAGTAAAAATTGAACGGATTGAGAACCAACGAAGTACACTAAAATATGCAGTGCTCCTTTCATCAATAACGCGAAATCGGAACATCCATCACATCCATCCTATGTTCCCACGATTTTTCATGGGAAACCAACAACAATAAAATCTGTTCAGGCCGTACAACGATTCGAGCTGCAAGAATGTCGTTCGTTATCCCCATTCTTGCGCATGTCTCGTTTTTGATGAGGCACTCTCAGGATAATTCACATAGTGAAGCAGCGCACAAATATGCTTGCATTTTCCAGATAGACCAGCTTTACACGAACATTCAGCATTCGTGATATTTCTATTGAAATCGAGCTGAAAGTTTTAAAGATATTTTATTATTCTTCATTTCAAAGGTTTATATAATTTTATCAATTATGCACAAGTTTCTAATACGGGCCGTTATTTTGACATTGTATAAAATTGACACACGAGTCAGAGCTACAACTTAATCGGTGATGATTACTTCATCCACTGTGTTTTCAATTTCAGTGACATTTAAAACGTGGCTCGAATCGAACAACTTTCTTCTCTTTGTATCATTTTGACCTTGAACACGATCGTTAAGTACAGGACGAAAGCCATGTTTTATAACTTTTAACGTTTGTATATTTGCAATATTTGTTTTTTTTTCCGTACTGTTTACAGACGACACTATCTCACCATACCAATTGCACATTTAGACGCGAGAGAGCGCGCTCATTGGCGGTGCTGCTGCTCTCTACAGCTCACCCACGGTCCTTATGGCAGCCACGATCACAGTGTAGCCCAAAATAACCTCAAAAAGTCTCACGAGGGAATCATTTTCGGAAACTTGTTTGATCCGCCAGGTCGACAGGAAGAATGACAGCCGCGTGAATACTTTTTCACGAACCACTTAATATTACATTTTTTAAGAAAAAAGTTTTGATCAAGCTATATTTAGCTCACGCGCGTGTCACGTGATAGGCGACAGTCAAATCCGCTAAAGCCAAAATGCTATCTCGAATTCTTTTTTTTTTTAGTATTACGTGTTTTTATACCATGCAAAAATCTATTATCTATCGCAAATGCAAATTCTTACCAAAACTATTTTATTTGCAAATATCATTTTTTTTATCTATATAAATGTGTATATATATATATACATATATAGATATAAATACATATATGTATATATATTGTAAAAAAAAAGTACAAAACCTCTTAATTCGTATTTCTTGCTTACTCCCGTACTAAGACGTCTTAGGGCTTACTAGCTAAGAATTCAATCGTTTAATCTTCCGTTGACATACTTAATCGTCTTGACCTGAACAAATTTTGAATAAAATGCTCACTTTTCCAAAATCGAACACGTTCAATAACTTTTTTACAATTAAATTTTATATCTTCTGAATTGCAATTATGCAAACATTAAGATATTCCTTTCGCGAAGGGTCGGATTTTGTGAATGCACAAGCAGGGTCCTTTCGACTCATTAATACATTACAATGGCGCTTAATAAAAATAAGTTACAATCAATTATCATACTAAACGATGACGTTGAAGTTTGCATCGTTGGAATGCACCGATATTTCCCTTCTCCTAATTTTATTTCTGTTTTTATTATTATTCAAAACCTTTTCTTTTGCAATTCGTGGTCGTAAATTTTTAATAAGAATCCGTAGAAACGTTCGAGATATTTTCACAGTCTAAATCGGCGAAAAACCATGTGGAATAATCGAAAAGAATTAGTTTTTGTTGCGTTCCAACGATGCAAACTTCAACGTCATACGATAAGCTGGAATAAAAAATATCGCATACATTTTGTCGATTTAGTGATGTTTTCTATTTTCTCGGCAAAGTCGCGATTATTAAAATTCTTCTGCTAGTCACATTTTTCCAAGTTTTATCATTAGTATTTTCTCCAAACATTCGGTGGGCCCCGGTTTTTATCGGCGTTACAGAATCTTTAAAATATTCTACATGTGTAGAGCAGTTTACATCAGACATGTAGAGTTATTTAGTATATAAATTATGAGATAGAAGTGTGACCAGCATGTCATCTCCGTACATCGCCGTATAAATTGGACGAATTCGTAAGTCATAATTTTTTGTTAAAAGTTTGATAATTTAGCTTGAAATTTTACCAGTATACTGGTATTTTTACTTAATGGTGTACGAAAAACACTTAATTATTAAGTATTCGGCTTTATGAAAGGAATACCTTAATTTATGAAAGTCTATACCTGATTTTTAAAAACTAAAAACCTTTTGGTAATGGCTGGTGAATGAAGTACCAACCGAATCGAATTGACCCCGTGTGTGAAAATCGCGGCCAGAGATAAGTGCGTCAACGGAAAGTTAAAATATCTTCACAACAGTGAATTTATACTATACCTCGAGTATTTCAGGTAATATGACAGCAGTTTGCGTGATTTAGAACCGATTGTACACACTAACACGATCGAAGGCAAACACCTTATTCCTTATATAATTAAAAAAAAACCGACGAAGAAATCGAAATTATTCTTTTCTTGCGGGCTCAATTTGACTATCGATAAAGTAAGCTCGATAAATCGAAAAATACATTTTTGTTCAAAATCTCACATCGTTTCGTCATCGTGATAAAATGAGCTGGTCACGAGTAATAAAAATTTCCACAAGAATAAAATCTCTCATTTCTTTCTTCTTCTGCCTCGTTGCTGAGCAGAGTCGCGAGATCATTGAGTGTATCGTTGCAATTGTTTGCGGTTTTTTTTTGTTCTAAAAGACACGTTTTAGAATGGACGATTTGACGCGCGAGCAATATTCTTCCCAAGCGGAGCCGTAACGATTTCTGCAGCGCGCCTCGTCTCTGATCGCTCGGTGCATTAACGCAAGCGTGTAAAAGACTGCCGGATAGTACGGCAAAAGATCTCGAGTGAGGGCGGCGCTGGCCAACGACCAATGGATCATAATGTCCCCGAGATAGTTCGGATGTCGCACGTGACCCCACAGACCCGAACTTATGATTCTCTTGCCCCTGGATGTTGAGATGGTATCCAAGTCTAGAAATAAAGTACGGGTCGAGTAGAAACAATCTCAAATAAACTCAATAATGGGGGCAGTAAGGGCGTTGGATTGTAACGATCTCTTGTTCATTTTTCATTCCTTTATTTTTTGGCATTATCCTTTTTTTTTGCAAATCAAGGTCATACATTTTTTTATGCGGTTACTCTTGAGGGATTTTCACTACCTAAATCGACTAATGAAAATTGAACACAGGAAAAAATTGACAAGGAAAACGCAAAAGGCAATGAACATGGCGTGGGGAATCTGGATGAGAGCGGAGAGGGATGTGATGGAGAGACTCTATTTGTTAGATTCGATAGTGAAAGCAGGAACAATGTATGGAATAGAGATATGGGGATTGGGAGAAATAAGCGTGTTTGAAAAAATACAGAGTAGATACTGTAAGATGGCATTAGGAGTGGATAGAACAACAGCAAATTATATATGGAGAAGAGAACTGGGAGTGTCTGGTATGGAATATTTCATAAGAGAAAGAGCGTTAAGGGGGGTTTACGTGGGTTTGAAAATTAAAAAAAAATCGATTTTTTTTTAAATTTGATTATCTAATAGTACAATATGTCAGAATATTCTCCCAAAGTTTTAAGTCAATCGGAGTAAAAGTCTAGAAGAGAGAGCCTTTGGGAATCTCCCCCGTTGGGAAAGACCGGCCGGGAGCGACGCAGGTATACGCATTTTTCTCAAAACACTATTTTTGAAGTCGGTGGACACGATTTCTCAAAAACTAATGCACCGATCTTATTGAAATTTTGCACACTTCTTCAAAATGGCATTGACTAGTGATTGAACGACGGTTTTTTTTTATTACAACTAATTTTACAAGGCTATACGTAGTGTAAAGTGTACCAAAAATTGAACTATTTTGCATACAACTCTGCCAAAAATTCAAATTTCCATTTTTTTTTAAATCCTTCGTTCAATCACGAGCTATACTTATCTACTAACAGGAAAAATTTGGTTTTTTAATTTCAGGTGAAGCTATCGTGAGTTATCCTGGCCACCACGCGGACACTTTTTTTAAAGAGGTCTCCGGAAACCAGGTCCCACAGGCTGAATTTCCCAAAATTTTGAATGATATTTTTTAAAAATATTGTTGAAATGTTGCTCTTTTATGTGCTTAATATTTTTAATAAAATAATTTATATATTATATTTTAAAAAAAGAGATAATGTTTTTTTTTGGCTTCGAAACCCGCGTAACCCCTTATATTAAAGAGATGATAAGAATGGAGGAGTCAAGATGGCCAAAAAATTGCTGAATAGAAGAAATAAGAGCAATAACAAACGGAGACCCGACAGATGGGGGAAACTTAATGAAAGTATTAAGAAATATGGAAATAGAAGACATAATAACAACGATAAGGGAATGGAGAGAAGTGAAAGGAATAGACGAAAGGATAAAACAGGGGCTAGAAACCTTAAAAGTGAACATTTTGAGGAAGAGGAAAAAATAAGACGATCAACGTATAATGAGAAGTACAAATATATTATAGAGAATAATGATATGCAATGGAAATACTGGTCGGAGGAGAGAGTAAAAAAGGGACAAGGAAATGTGGACGAGGTTAAGATGTGGCAACATAGGAACAGCGGGAAAGAGAGGAGAAAAGGAATGGAAGTCCAGGATATGTGAAGAACGGAATGAGACGTTGGAGCAACTATTAATTTGTAGAAGAAGCAGGGATTTAGTGACAGAGAAAGCAAGAAAGAAAGCGGAGGAGTGGATAGAAGGAATAGATGATGTAGCAATAAAGGGGGAAATTATGAATGTTGAGTGGGAAAATACAAAAAGGGATGTGTGAATACTTTAGGGAAATAGAGGAAGTGGGCAAAAAAAATGAGTAAGGAAAAAGGGAGAGGAAAAAGACATGGAGTAGAGGAATAAATAAAGATAAAGAGAGAAATGTTAGAGAGTACAAAGTACAAGAATGCGGAGTGTTAGTAATTAAGCGGTTGAATATTTAACCGGGAAATTACGATTTTGTCAAAACTTTTGTAAAAAGTTGTGCAAATAAAACTCGTTTGATTGATTGATTGACTAATAAAAATATGAATTAAAAATAATGTATTTTCGTTGCATGTCAACGATGCAAATTTCAACGACATTGGATACGGGGCTCTAGATACTATGATGAGAAGCGGTACTCACGAGCTAGAGCAGGCGAGAACGGGTTTGTCCTGAACTCATTTTTCTGTAAGTTGCTTATTCTGTATGTGAGGTATCCAGCGAAGAAGAGAAGCACGATCGCAGCCAGTACGTAGGGCGTTTGGTGAATCCTGCGGCAAAGTGAAAAACAAAATTATAATTATTACATGCCATACACCCATGATAATACAATAAATAAATAGTAATCAAACAAATCAATGATAATAAAATTGTAATTATATAATAATCTTTAATATAAGTCGATAAATTCAATAAGTCGAATTTTTTGCATATTTTTTTCAACACGAAATTGACAACTTACTTCTGATAGAGCAAGTATCTTGTTCCCAGCGTCAATAAGAAGGGATAGAGGAGATTCCCCACGCAGACCATGTATCCCGTGCCCTCGTAAAGGATCTTGAACGAAGTGAGACAGGCGGATTCGAAAACGAGAGAGTCGAGGCAATAGAAGATGTGGAGGGAACAAACGACGAGTACGGTCAAATTGAGATCTTCAATAGCCGGAGAATCCGCGTCGTTGATCGATTTCGCTATAACGGCCGAATTCAGAATAAGCTGCGAACAGAAAGTATATGGTCGTTTAAGCTTGAAGTGGACCAAGCCAAAATATATTTCCTCTTTTTCTTCTTACCGATCCGATAACGTTGGCCCGCAAAAGTAGGATTTTGACGTCGAACGGGCCGATCCTCGGATTAATTTCTCTGCCTTGCCAAAAGTCGTAAACGATATTGTTCGTGGAGCCGTACATGTTGAGCGCGGCTACGGAGGCTTTGCCACCTTTTACGTAGAGTCCTGTTGCGATCGCGGTGCCGAGTAGCCAACCAGCGACCGAGAGTCGAAGGCTCGAGCTCAGAATAAATTCGCTTACGTAGAACTCTCGATACTCGCAAACTCCGAGTATCGTTATCGCCAAAAGTGCCGCTACGATTCCGTTCATTCGATACTGCAATCGGCCACTTTTGTTCTGCTGGCCGTCGATCAGAGCTCCGACCGGCACGAGGGATGCGATACCGAGAAAACAGAGAAATCCGACGTACGCACCGAGAGCTCGCACGTCGAGATAAGATTCCCATCTCGTTGATATGCGAAATTGGGCGCTGTTGCATTGGTTGTCGAAACAGGCGATTTGTGGTACAATAATGGCAATCGGTAATACGAATATAAGGCACAGAGCTCCCGTCCAACCGCCCCACTCCTGAGGCTTGCTGATCAGCTCGATTTCTTTCTTGTTCTTCTCGGTCATCGTCGACGAATCCGGGAGGGCTTCCTCCTCATAGTGCAAAATTTTCGACAAATCCTGCCGGAGCGATAATACATGGTTATAATATTGATGACTAGCTTTTGCCCGCGACTTCGTCTGCGTGGGCTTTAGGATTTTAACCAGACAGAATATAAACGAAGAACTGGTAACAAGAGTAGCTATTTTCAAAAAGTTGTTCAAAAGTTGACTAAAAGTGTATCAAGTGTCCGCCCGAAGGTTACTTTCAAGTTGAAAAGCATCCAAAAAGAATAACTGTTGGACACATGATAACTTGTAGGTAACTTTGAAACGGCCATTTAGTACCCATTTAGACAAGCGCCTAAACATAACGCCCAAGTCGAACGCACCTATAGTTGACCATGCGAGAAGCTAAACCTTTCTTAGTGCACCTCTACGCCCATTGAGAAACATACCTTCCGAATTTCATTGAGATAAAGGAAGAGAATTCGATTTTCCCGTACAAACTTTAACGCCCCGTTGCACCGCTAATTAGAGGTTATTTTTTTTAAACTTTATATATAAAAGCGAAATACGCGATTAATCACGAAATCTCAGAAACTATAAAGCCTGCAAACTCGAAATTTGGCAAGTAAGTTTTTTATAGGGTGTAAAAATCTGCTAAGAATTTTGCAAAAGGGATGAATTAAGGGGGTGAAAATTTGTATGGATCAATTTGAAACTTGGACGATATGGTCCTTAGAACATGTAGAGGTGCACTAAAAAAGATTTTTGAAAATCAACTTTTAAGGAGGTGAAATGGGGTGTAAAAGTTTGTATGGAAAAATGCATTACTTGCGTGCATGAACTTGAAACTTGGTATATATATATTCTTCAAAACAAATAATAAGCTGCATATTTTAGGATTTTTTAAAACAACCCCTAATTAGGGGTGAAACGGGGTGTTGAATTTTGTATGGGAAAATCAAATTCCCTGCTTCTATCTCAATGAAATTTGGAAGACATGTTCCTTCAAGGGCGTAGAGGTGCACTAAGAAAGGATTTTTCGAAAGTCAACGCTTAAGAGGATGAAATGGGATGTCAACATTTTTATGGGAATTTCTAGTCCTTGCGTGTATTAACTTGAAACTCGATATATTCTCCAAAACAAATAATAAAATGCATATTTTACAATTTTTTTAAACAACCCCTAGTGCGGGGTGCAACTTCTAATGAAGTTTCTATAGGCCAAATTCCACGCGGGCGGAAGTTAGTCCTAATATATACGTTTTATTATTTGTTTTGAAAAATATTTTTACCAAGCTTCAAGTTGATAAACGCAAGAAATACAATTGTCCATACAAACTTCTACGTACAATTTAACCCCCTTAAGATTTGATTTTTGAAAAATCTTTTCTTAATGCACCTCTACACCTTCAAAGCAACATATCGTCCAAGTTCGAAGTTGATTCAAGGAATACAATTTTCAATACAAACTTTCACCCCCTTAATTCGATCCTTTCGTAAAATTCTTTTCTAGCGGATGTCTACAGTTTGTAGGCTTTATAGTTTCTGAGCTTTCGTGATTAATCAGTGAGTGGTATTTTGCTTTTATATATATATATCTAGATTTTAAAAAATTCTAAGGTACATATCTTCCAAATTTCCTATCTTCATCATCGCACATTTAGGCTGTGCGTTGTCTATATGTCAGTTAGTCAGTCAGTCAAGGAACTGTTTCATATGTACAGATATACAAATGAAATTTTTAAATAAATCAAAAGTCGCAAACGTATCGTTACCCGGTCTCTCTGCATTGACAGCCCTCTCTCCCTTTGTTCAGCAACGAAATCGTACAAATGGGCTCGCCTGTCGACCGGCAACGAAACCGCGCGATCGACGCTTCTCGTGAGCGACACGAGCTTCTGTTCCCGCTCGCTTTTCATCAAGTTCGAGAGAATTCTCGTCGATCGCCGGGTGACCTGTGACGTTGTTTCCCGCAGGCGCGTTTGCAGCGGTAATAGTTCCGTAATGTCGTCCGTCTCCACGGGCGGAATGTCGATCTTGGTCTTGGTCGAAGGCTCGACACTGCTCGCCTCGCGTTTCGGCACATCGGCTCGCGGTATGGAAACTTTGGCTATTCTCACGCCTCCGGTGGCCAACTTTCTCGTTCTTGACGAGGGTGATCGACCCGGTGATTTCCTGGACGGCGAACGTCGGCTCGGTGATCTACGGCTGGGCGACATACGCGACGGACTTTTGCGCGGGCGTCCTCGCGTCCTGATCACCGATCTCGAAGTTCTTTCCCCTTTCTGTGGAGAAACGTTTTACGCGTTTTATCGCTCTGTCCCAGTTGCAATGTCACTGGTACATTAATTCGGAACTGGAAAAGGCGCATTTTTCATTATTCGCTATAAGCATTGTTCTCGAATTGGTTTCATTCGAATATCTTGATTGGAACGATGCGAAACTGCAAAATTCACTCGGAGGGTGCTCAACTATGAAGGTGAGTTTCACCCCTTAAAACTGTTTTTTCACCGATAAAAAAAATACGCGTCTGTTAGATTTCGATAAAGAATAAAATATCCAAAAATGAACGAACTCGGAAAGGGACATCGGAAACGGTTTCCTTGTTAGTGCAAAAATTACGCCAACACCGCCGATGCTCGACGGAGCGGCGCAGCTCCTTATCAACCAAAGAGGCTCGAAAAGCACAGAAAAATCAAATGGCTGAAAAAAATCAATTCTTTGAAGAAGCTGAATGCTTAGCATATGGCCCTGGAATCGCTGATTAGCCGGTAATTGTTAATATTGACTTTTTCAGTGACCAAACTTTAAACGCGTTTTAATCAAAACTACATTTTTCAAATCGGCATACATCCTCACGTAAAAACTATTCAAACAATCTTAACCAAATGTGGTACATGACTGAACATCACTACCTAGTCTGTCAATCTAAATGTTTAAAAAAATCGGCCAAGAGAAGTACTTTTCCATATCAAAATAGAAGAAAAATTTCATAAAAAATCGCAATTTCTATTTAAAAATGGTATAATTCTTCCAATTTTTTATTTTCTTCATAAAAATCTTTTTCTTCATAAAAATAGGGTTGAAAAGCTTCAACCCTATTGGTTTCAGATGAAAACAACAAACACCAGAGTGTATGCCATTTTCGAAGTCCCGAGTCGACCTGTTCCAAAAATACGCTTTGGTGCATCAAAGTATACCCTAATAAATGCTAACGTTTCAAAAATCTGAAATAATTATTTCCCTTCCGAAAAAATTCCACAAAATCGTCGATTTTTTAGCCTTGTGAGGTTTCTTCCCGCTTAAGGTATTCCTTTCGCGAAGGATCGCATTTTTTGGGCGCATATACAGGGATCTTTTGGATCATTAGTAAATTACAGTGGTCCTTAACAAAAATAAGTTACAATTAATTGTTATACCCAACAATAAACGATAAAGTGTACCGCTACTTTTCAAAGAAAATATAAAAATGTCTAAATCTACAAAATTTCGATATATCTATATTCAATAGCAACAATTATAATCATTCATATCATTTCCCATCTAAGAAATATTTTTCAACATTGAATTGGAAATTGCCGGATAATTTATTTTTCAATGAAATATTATTCGCTAAACGTTGGTATTCTCCCGAAAACTCATATTTTCATCCTCATGCTCGCAGCCAAGGAACGGCCCCCAAACCCCTCAATGTGCGACGAAAGAATGGAGAAAACATTTCACAGGCATACTGAAGTACCGTACCTGCGCATTCTCGTTGTTGGTGGACTCCATACCATTGACGTAGAATACCTCCTCCTGTTCCGATGATACTCGATCGGCAATTGTGTTATAGAGCCCCTGGGCCAGCGTTCTTAAAAACAAAAAAAATGTATATTTTAAATGAAATTTTCGGTATATTTTGTTTTACGCAATGTACAAGTGTACACCTGTTCTCGTAATATCATAATTGGGGTTTAAACTCAGTCTAATATTTGTTTGGGTTTGGTTCAACAGAGTTAGAATTTATCTTGGACACGTTATTGATAATAAGAAGGTGAGATAATATAACAAGAATAATAAGATACGATGATAAGAAGATAAGACAAGATGACAAGATAAGATAATAAGAAAATGAGATCAGCCTTTCTTTTCTTCTCAAGTTCGAATAGTGTCATACGATTCCGAAATTCACTGGTGCCTTTGCGAAAAGAAAGATGAATTATGTAACATTGAATTATCCTTCGCCGAGCCGTTTCTTTGTACGGATCGGGCCTGATAGCACCAGGGGACGCTCTCAATTCCCAAGTAGGGCTTCACGTTAAGGCCATGTGTCACACGTTCAGTTGGTAAAAATCCTACTGCCAAGTTTTCTCCTAGACGGATCATATTTCGGGCAAAAGAAGAGAAAGCGTTTGTTCGTCGTTCAACAGAGCGCAACATGTTTCTTTTCTTTTATCCCAAAAATTAACAGTTTCAGAAATCATTGGGAATCTGCAAATCAGCTATCTCTCTCGCACTCATGGCCGCTCGGTCGGTGTGACACTTGGCCTTAACATTAGTTTGGGTTTTCAAATACGTTTGGAATTATTCTACAATTTCGATTATTGTAAGGCGACTTAAAACTTTTTAATTATTCGATAATTATGAAGTTCGTTATTTATCGTGTGAACTGCGATTTTTCGATGTTTTTTAAATAAATAAAGAAGCGCATAATTGGTCGGTGAGGGTTGGACAAGGAGTTTTATCGGGTTGGCGTCTTCAATCGCGGCGTTTACAAACATCGAAGAATTCGACAAATCAGTGGGCGCAAAGCGCGGGCGAAAAATTCCCGCGTAAAAAAAAACGATTTGAAGCATACACCAACAGTTCGCTACCCAAATAAACAACATAACCTTTGCGTCGACGAGCGAAACGAATCGCGCGATTCTTTATTGAGTTCGGTTATCAGGAAAAAAAGTACAAAAAGAAGGAAAAAAAACGTATGAGTATCGCGGAAGATCGTTGAACCGCATCCGGGAAGTGATGATAAACTATCAATGTGTACACACTGCGTCGTATTTTTTACTGAGAAAACCTCGGGCGTTTTTTAAATTGTTAAAGAAGAGCAAGGAAGTTTCGTCTCACCCGTGTTGTGTATCGCGAATGTACACTCGTTGAACAAGCTGCACCACGGGTCAGCCAAAGTTGCGCGGCACGTGAGGTTATAATTAACTATTTTTTTTCCGCATTATACACATAGGTCGCGTCTCGCATAGACGCCGCCAAATAACTCGTCTTCCGAAAGCCATCGGGCCCGAGCCACGCGCATAGGCGTAGCACTACATAACGCGTTTCGAATCTCTCCCCCCCCCCCGGCCCCGGCTCCGTGACGCTGCGATGTACGTTGATGCATTGCGGCCATGGGCGAGGTTTTTGCGAACACGCCAGTGACGATTTTTTTAGGATTTTTATTAATTATTTCCGAAGTTAGTGAAAGTTTAAATTATTTGATCTCAGGAAAGGAAATTCGTGCGCAAAGTAAGACGGGAAAAATTAGGGTGAACGGTGAGTTATATTCGACGGGTTCGGTGAGAACCAATCGAAAGACGATTGGTGCCAGGCGAGCCTCCAAGGGCTGCTTTCTCAATGGCTCGTCGTTTTTCGGGCGTGCCTAGCTCGATTTTCGAACACGACCTCGAATTAGAGGATTTTAAGGAGGTATGATCATAGGGACGAATCCAACTTTCGGGCCTGAAGTTTTTATATCATGTTGACAAATATGTTATGCACCCTTTGGAACAATTTGAGCTATATTGACCGTTCAGTTTTTTTTTTTGTAATAAAATTGCAAAGTCGAGCACTTTGAGCTAGTGAAACACGTCGGAGACGTATGGAGACGGTCGACCGGAAGTGCGGTGATCACGGTTTTTCTGCTCACGTATCCAATTAATCGTAAGGTATTTGGAAAACTGAAATTCGATAAATTAGTCATAATAGATACTGTAAAAAATCGAAGATTCGAACTTCCTCGTGTAGTTCAAGCACTACATTATAAAACGGTTTCAACTTCCGGTTGAATATTATCATAATGACGAAATAGTACCCACAGACTTGCCAACGTCGGGCCAGAGAACATAGATTTACATGGAACCACAGAGCTCATGGGCGCGCTTGGCATGGTTTTTCTGGGGTCCGTTTAGTACTGACCCCGTCCACCCTGCGCTGTTGCACATATGTGTGAACGAATACACTGATTTTGGGGTCATAGTGCGCGCTCTCTCGCACCCAGGCGCTTCACCATGCTTGCGGTAATAGTGCGTTCTCGCTCGCACCTACAAGCTGTCTCGTGCCTGGGGTGCTTGGGGTCTTGAGGCGGACTATATATTTGAGCCTTATTTTTTTTCCGTTTATGGAGCTTTTGTATTGACTTTATTGAACTTTTTTCTTACTCGCTTAATAAATATTCATTTAATGAGTAATAAATCGTTTTTTTTTAAATTAATTTCGGTAAATAGAAACAAATCGTAAGAGCTGCGGCTCGCCATTTCGTTGAGTAAAAAAGTATCACTGAAAGATTAGACATATAAATGACTAGCTTCCGCCCGCGTAGAAATTGCCTTCATTGGAAGTGGTGTTACTTCTAATGAAGTTTCTTCATTAGAAGTAACACCCCGCATTAGGGTTTTCAAAAAATCCTAAAATTTGCATTTTATTCTTTGTTTCGAAGAATTTATGTTACCCCTCGTGGGGTAACATAAATTTAGTCTCTTTTTTGACCCTGAGGGAGTAGTCGTACCTCCTTAAGGCCATGTGTCACACGTCCAGTCGGTAAAAGTCCTACTGCCAAGTTTTCTCCTAGACGGATCATATTTCGGGCAAAAGAAGAGAAAGCGGTTGTTCGTCGTTCAACAGAGCGGAACGTGTTTCTTTTCTTTTTTCCCAAAAATCAACCGTTTCAGAAATCATTGGGAATCTGCAAATCAGCTATCTCTCTCGCACTCATGGCCGCTCGGTCGGTGTGACACTTGGCCTTAAGGAGGCTCTGTCACAAACATCTTATCTCCAGAAAAAAATAATTTTCAACCATATCACGGATAAAGCAACCATATTCTCGTGTGCAAAGTGTCAGATAAGGTCAGTGACTAAATAAGAGAGATACAAATTGTTAAACTTAGGATTTTTAACACAGGGCTTATGGAAGAGCCCCCCTCGCAAACTTGTATCACGTGATGTCTTTGCACTCACGCAACAGATATTGACAAAAACGTCCAGTAACGTTGATTACGTCATGAAGATTCTAAATCCAATACAAAGTTTCAGGTTAGCGATTTATGTAAAAAGATATTTAATGTTAAAATGTCGGAATACTTGAAGTTCCGAGAGGTTTTGCGATCGTGTGAAGATTCGGCAGCGTGGCCGAAATAATGTGTTTTGTATAACGCAGGTGCGCATGCGCGAGAGTTGATCACCAGCTACCTAACCTTAAATTCGTTTGTGGTTGACGCATATGTAGAGATTTCTGGGAAAATCAACTCATATAATATAAATAGTACCGAAAATTCTCTTTATTAATCCAACGACCTTAAATGATTTATTCGTTAGCAATTAACAATGAATAAATCTTCAATTTTTATACCGTCACTACTTATGCAATTAGATCACAATTGCGGCTTAAAATAATTATCATTTTTTGGCTGTCTCATAGTAGTTGCGCGTTTCTTGGTCGCTAAGTCTCGAATTCATTCTAAGAACAGCAGTTGTGCGAGACTATTTTCTGGTTGGGTTTCAAACTATTCCAGGGTTTCTAAAGCGCTGCATGCTTCACTGTGAGACGGTTTATTATGCGCTTCCGAGATAGATAAATCGCCATCATCATCATCATTGTTATTGTCATCTTCTCGAACTAAAGATATAATCCCATGGTCATAAAAAATTGTTAACCCCTCGCACTAAAGATATAATCTCATGGTCATAAAAAAATTGAGAGCCAGGAACAAACTGCTGGAAGACGCTGCTGGAACACGCTTGTACATACAATGTTTCTCGTATATACATACAATGTACACACGATCTGATGTATGAAGTTACATATATACAATAATGTATTTTGAAAACATCTCGAAGTGTTGGGAAACAGCTTTATTAGAGAAAAAAGCGGGATACCTTAGGGCGATATCTTAACTGAGAAAAAAAAGACCATCATTGAGTTCGGATCATCGAACGTTCGGATAAGGCGCCGAAGCGTTCGGGTAACCGAAAATTCGGATAATCGAGGTTCTACTGTACAACTAATAAGTTTTGCATAAAATTAACAATAATACGTTTATAACTAACTGTATTTTGGCAACACGCGTGTTACTAAAAAAGGGGGGGGTGGGGGGTGGCTGCTTATACGCCCACGCAACCCGGCCCTTCGTGACAGAGCTTCCTTTAGGAGATTTTCGTTTTTTTAAAGAGTTTACACAATATTGAAAAAATGTCTGTTTACTCTGTAATGCAAATTTATTTTTTATTTTTGTTCAGAAATAAATGGCCGGCTTCATTATTCGATCAGGTTTCTTATTTTATTACGGTGAATCCAATTGTTCTACCTGGACGTCAGTCACAAACGAATTTAAGGTTAGGTAGCTCATGATTTAATTCTTGCGCATGCGCAACTGCGTTATACAAAACACATTATTTCCGCCACGCTGCCGAATCTTCACACGATCGCAAAACCTCTCGGAACTTCAAGTATTCCGACATTTTAACATTAAATATATTTTAAATAAGTCACTAACCCAAAGCTTTCTTATTGGATTTAGAATCCGCATGACCAAATCACCGTTATTGTAGTTTCTTTTGTCAATATCTGTTGCGTGAGTGCAAAGACATCACGTGTTACAAGTCTTTTGAGGATGACTCTTCCATAAGCCCTGTGTTAAAAATCCTAAGTTCAACAATTTGTATCTCTCTTATTTGGTCCCTGACTTCATCTGAAACTTTGCATACGTGAATATGGGTACTTTGTCTGTGATATACTTGAAAATTATTTTTTTTCTGGAGATAAGGAGTTTGTGACGGAGTCGCTCAAGTTTAATTCAGTTAAAGTTTAATCAAGTTAAATTTTCAAATAGAGATTTCTCAGAGATAAACGGTACTTCGAGCGGAAGAAAATCGTCAAGCTCTGTATCATTGAATTCTACAGAGCCTGTTGCTATTTTTTTTTAACTTAACTATCTATGAGCAAACTGTTCGAAATTTGTGAGGTTATGTTGACCTCGTACATGCCCTTAGGGGACGATTTTTTTGCGGGTAGATGCAGCCAATAACAGTTCAGGTTCGAAGTTTCCATAATTTGTGAGGTTATGTTGACCTCGTACATGCCCCTAAAAAATACCGATTTTTGGGCAAGTAGATGCGGCCAATAAGAGTTCACGTTCGTAGCTTTCATAAGTTTCATTGTATCATTTTAGCCCGTGCATAAATTTGGTAGATAAATTTGGTACAGTTTGTTCTGGAAAATTGTGCATGAGGTGACAGGAAATCATCGATCGGTGTGTAATTTCATGTTAATGACGTGTCAATACATTTGTATAGCAGTCCCTTGTCAAATCTGTCGAGCACATACGAAATGAAGAATGACGAGGATGTCAGAGAATGTTTTTCTGACGATAATAGTGACGATCTCGTACGTTTCTATTGCGAAAATGTGTCTCGTGAAAATTCATTTTCGATAATGCCTTCGCACCCTTGCAGGGCGATAAGTTGTCGCTGAAAACGGCCAAAAACCTTTTGGGCAGTGAAAAAACTTCCGTCGGAAGTGTCATTGACGGTCAATCGTCGCAGCAGGTGGATATGGAGGAAATTACTGCGTCGGAAGAAACGACGATGAAGCCTGCGGCATCGGAATCGATTATGGAGTTGTCGTCAATCCAGGCATCGAAAAAAGGTGGGCGAGGTTATGTAACGAGTTGGGCCAAAGTTTTCTTCGGCACAGGAGACGAAGGGGTTGTATTTTTTACGTTGTAGAAAAGTCGGAGTGTATTTCTCAACTGGAGAGTAATTATTACGAGCTCCAAGCAAAGTGGGAAATGGCTGAAGTTCAGCGTGTGAAAGATCAAGCGGAAATCGATCGATTGAACAGTCAAGTATAGTTTTAGCCCGTTAGGCTGCCATTTCACGGGCAGTAAAAAGTACCAGCTTTCTAGTAACTCACCAGTTGTCACTGGCATCAGAATAGGAACCCGCTGAATCACCAAATGGATGCTAGTGAGCTACTACCAAGCTGGCACTTTTTGGAGAAAGCACGAGCAATCGTTGAATTTCCTACCGTTATAAATTATTCGTTTTGAGTAGATAGAGAGCCAGACTGCCTTTAGTCTGAACCTGGGCGCGGTTATGGGGAATTTGGTATGGAGAGCGTCGTACGAACCGGAAGTTATAGATATTTGGGTCACGAAAAAAACGGTAAGGTTTAATATACGGAGATGAGAGTACAGGAGGCCGAAACGAGTATTCCGATCACAGTTCGTAAAATTGTGGAAAACAAGTGGTGCCGCTATTTATGTAAGCCAATCTAGTAACGAATAGGGATAGGCAAACGATCTAAGCAGAAACACGTTTTGGTTCGGTCACGGTTTTACATACAGGTATGGAAACGTATAGGGTGGGGAGTGACCATGGTCTTACATACAGGTATGGAAACCGATAGGGTGGGGAGTGACCATGGTCTTACATACAGATCTTGAAACTCCACCAAGTTTCCGGTAGTGCGGGAAGGTCGGCTAAATATTTTTTTTTGTTTCTCGAAGCTGCCACTACGTGGCGCCGTTGTAGGTTGGTGTCGCCGGCGTGGGTAATAAACATAACCTTTTATTCCTGTGATTACCTCGCGCAGGGAGACTATGCTAAAGGAGTCCGAACTATGTACTACGAAAACGGTATACGAATCTGCTGGAAATTCACAGTTTGCATTGCGGCCGCTATGTGGCGCCGGTGATGGCTGACGCATCGGCGGTGGGGGCAAATCGCGAGAAACTTCATTCCATTGAGCGAAAGTGAAAAGAAACAAAACAAAAAACTGAATATTCAAACGCCCCATGCTTATGCGCATGCGAACCAGACGATATTGATTACTGCTAATTGTTTATAACAAATTCTATATCTAATCGTGGATATACATGTTACGTTGAGAAACATCGTGAATATTCATTTTTGGTGTAAAATTTGAGTTTGCGACGTAGCCGTCGTTACTCGAATTATTTTCATATCCTCTTTTCAAGTCGCACGGGAAAGTTTGAAAAAAGAACATTGCAATATCTTTTCACCGAAATGTAACAAATGTTTTTATAAACTATTAACGATAGATCTTTAAAGATGGAGACATTGCAATATTGTTTCCAAGTGATAGCACTCTCTGCATTCTGGACGGAATATGCTAAACCACTTTCTTCAGTAATGTTTCCTGTACCGAATAAAGAATTTTTATCAGGCTGGTGACGCTCTTAGAAAAACTGGCAGCTTTCATTCGTGGCAAAAATCAAAACGCGGGCTAAAATATAGGCACATCCCTTAAACAAAAAGATCAAGTGTGATTATTTCGATTACCGATGAATCGATCGCAAACGCAAATCATATTTATTGAAAAAAAAGGAGAAAACGAATGATACATACCACATTAATGAGAGAGTTGTTTGAGTTTCAACAACGCCGTTGACAATTACAATTCAATGGCAAATCCACAATCATGAGTATGAGCTTTACCTACTGTCAAGTCTACGGCATAAAAACTCATTATCTTCTTTTTATTTTTGATACAAACCTTCATCCACTGCCATGTCTTTTTTTCCGCTAGTTTGCAAACTGCAGTTCATAGCCTTCTTCTCGCACCCTTCGTTATTAAACCTACAGTGGCGGCCATATTCATATGCGAAACTAAAATAAAATTCAGAATAATTTTTTGTATACTTTTATTTTGACGGGAAAACAAAAATCAATTGTTTTCTATAAGTATATGTTATGTAGAAACAAATGGCAAAATAGTTTAGTTTTTTTTATCACTATCATGGTGTCATTATTTTCATACACAAGTAAATAATGTTTACTGAAGTCAACAACGTCGCTTCATCTATCTGACACGCGGCTACCTTCATTGCGCCATGCGTCAGCTTCTACCCAGCGCTGCTGGTGGCGCAATCAAGTACTAGTTAAATCCAGCAGATTCGCGTACCACTTTTCCTCTATCCCTCCTATTAGAGTTGGGACTCATTTAGTATAGTCTCCCTGATTGCATGCTTGACCGATTAACTGCGTACTATTAATTCTATTTTTATTACTATTTGTATTTGTGATCGTGCGAGGTGTCGAAAATCGGGGAAACCCCGAACATTGAGTCGTGATGATCATGCCGACGTTATATGATATTGAAAAAAGCAATGCCTATCAAGATTCACAAAAGAAAGTTGTAGGTCGGAAAAAAAATTGAATACTTATAAGGTTTGAACCCAAAAAGTCGACGTTACAAGGCAGGTAACATACTGATGCGGCCACATGGGCAGTTTGGTAGAGAAGTTTAAAAACTGATACATGTTTATAGCATTCTCTTAGGGATTGAGAGTTATTACGCTTTTGGTGTATGGTATTGGAGGTTGTGTACATTTGACGATGGATTAACAATATATCGTGTGTGCTTTGATATTGCTTTAAAGTGGTAAATCGTATTAATTCGTTGAATACGTTTAGGTTAGTACAAAGAGATCGACAATCTGTTTCCACCTCTCTTCGAGAGCACCAACCTACCCGTGGCGCCCTACTTGTGGCAGCTACGAGAAAAAAAAATGTATTTATCCGTACCAGCCAAATCGTCGGAGTTTCAAGAACTGTATGTAAGACCGTGGGAGTGAATCAAATAATGAGGCAAAGTGGTAGTTCTCGCTTCTGCCACCTGAAGCTCTGCTACCTTGAGGTGAGTCAATCAAAAGCAGGTCCGACCAGTTGTGTAATGGTGCAAATTTTTCGAAATAAACAATATTTTTAAGAACGATATGAATGGAAAATGATTCCTCTCTCCTACTACTGATCCTATGTCGAGAATGGCAATTATTTGTGATTAAAAAAATGCCCAAGTTTGCTAATTAATAAGATCTGTAAATGACAAACGAGAGCACACGACTTTTGAGACAGTGAAATATAATATATTCTAGTGCAAACATGTTGCGACGTCTTAAGGTAGTAGTCTCGCCAAGGTCGTTTTCTATAGATTTTTTTTTAATTTTAAGGCCCTATTCAGAACACTATTAAGTGATTACCTGCAAAATTTCGAAAGGATTCACCGTTGTGTATTCGAGATATTGGCAATCAAAGATTGCACGCTTTCACACGTGTTCTTATAAGGAGCAGTGGAAAATTTCACATTTCACGCAATAACGTCAAAACTTTTCTACAGATTAAAAAAAATTCTATTAAAGAAAAACATATGACGAAGTGGGTAAAAAAATCATGAATTTTGACCGTCTAGTTTCAGAGATATAGCGATTCAAATTAAGCAATGTCTAGCGATGCTAGCGCCACGAAGCGACTCGAGCAGACTAGAACTAAATTACAGTAGTGTGCGCATATGAGTATACGCTGAGTATCTACATATTAGTAGCTGGAATGGATAGTCTGATACAAAAGTGAGGGTTAGGTAAACATTATATTAGGTGTTTTCATCATTATTTTATACGTTTTTACATCCCGATAGAATGTACAACCTACATTATAAGGATATTTCGTAATATTTCGAAGCTTTCATCGATTGAGCGGAGAATAAACTTTTCAATGTGACTGTGGCGAGATTACTAGCTTAAGCACTTAAATGACAAGAATTTCGACTTCCCATTTTCGGCGCGATTCTTAGTCCTGCGGGATTTTAAACCACGGTCTTACATACAGGTCTGGAAACTCCGTTAGTTCACATGGTTTCTTTGTCGAAGCTCGACACTAGAGTCGCTGCAATCGAGGGATGTTGTGTGCGACAGAGCCAACAATAGCCACGCATTCGCATTATAGCCTAACCTTTATAATAACGATAATATATTTAACCTCACGGTTTAAATTACGAAAACTGAAACCTACCTCTGCAATAACATTCCCATTCGCGTTATGCTTGACGTACTTTCAGAGAATGTCTCGTTCTTCAAAATGCTTCTCACAAACACAATGCGAAAACGTTAATTTCTCGATGGGAACCGCGGCTTTCCACTTTTCGAACCGTTCACTATTCGTTGGCACTTTGAATACTGATCGTTTGACTTTCAGGCTTTTGTAGCCCGTATTGCACTTTGGTACAACGCAGGACTTGGGCATTACATTTAATATAAGCGCACGGAAACGATTGTTGATTATATTTTTTATACGACTCGACTGACTGCACTACGTGGTAATCATATACGTGGAACCATACAGTACGCAGGTTATGTGTACACTGTCAAAACAACATCCCTCGATACTAGCGACACAAAAAATTCGGCTTCAATAGTCGAGTCACCCCCACCACTGAAATTTCATCGAGTTTCCAGACCTCCATGTAAGACCGTGCTTTAAACACTGAACAACTTCCACTATCATTCTTAAAACTTTTTCAACAGCTCGGTACGTTGCACGCTTTAGGCATTTTCCAAATTAAATAGACCGTTTACGTTCTTTCGACATTACAACGGAACACGGAAAAACGATTCAGAGACTTTGAGGAGGTTATCTATTGCGGTATTTCTATACCTCCAAGACCCTTACGTGACGGCGCTTCTAGCGGATAGATGAGGAACTTAGTTTGTGCCTCACTGACGGTGACACTTCTCACCACTCAAAAACACCAGAGTTTCCAAGTTTGTATGTAAGACCGTTCTTCGGTCATACCAAAGAATTGTGAAAGAAAAAAAACTCCCTGCTGTGAATTAAGGAAGTGTATTTTTCAATTTGTATACTGCGAAAAGTTTAATAGCATAAAATTTTCGAATTTTCGGGTGGCTTTTTCTAGAGCACCTTAGAGATTTCGGGCTCTTGCATTCTCGTATTCCTAATGGAACTCACCTAGCTCAAAATTTGCTCACTGATACCCGCAATTCGTTCGGACTAAGTGTCAACCCACAGTCGAAGAGTTCATATCAATAGCCGATAGAATAATCGGGACCTTCTTCAAAACGTACGAAGAAGCGCTGCCCCCTTACAGCACCGACGAGTACCAATTTGTGAGGGGACTTTTGGCAACCGTATCAAATATGGGCCATATTCCCGAAGGAAGAAAATTTCTAATAGACAACAGAGACGGCAAGAGTCTTCTCAGAAATCTCGTCGTCTTTTTACCAAGGATTCCTATGCCTTCGGGAGTAACATTGAAAAGGCGAGCACGAATTTAGCGTAACGTGAACTTGGATTTTGGAAGAGTGGAGAGAACTCGCAGCGTTCTCACTAGGGCGCACGCACCGGAGAGGGCTCAGTGGAGCGGTCGCGCTAGGGAGAGGGGCTGCGAGCGTACTTATTGGGCGCGCAAAGGAGAGGGGTTCGAATGGGAGTAGACCTCTGTACTAAGCCGAGCGACCCGGAGCGTTGGAGATGACAAGATCTCTGTTTTTCAGATACGTCATACTTATTTTGTGGAATATGTGCGTGAACAAGAACGTTCTGAGTTATCTGTTCGACTTGCAAATCGGCCAGGTTGTGGCTCACTGTCTGGACCCGAACAACCCTGAGATACTGCAGGTCCTCGGTTTCGAGCTCTTGCTATCGATAACCTATAGTCTAACCGATCGGCGACTCCTCGACGAGATATTTAAGTACGTACCAATCGAAGGTATACACAGGACCGCCGAAAACGATAAAGGCAAAATCGGAGAGCTGGCACGGAAGTTTTTTAATTATCTTGCGAAAAACTAAAACATTGCATCCGGGCCTAATAAAAATAATTGGGAATGAAGAATATTGCGCATTCTCGTTTCCCAGTCGTTTGTCCCTGTCCGTAGTGAAATTCTGGTTTCCACACGAATACGACAATGGGAAAAAAAACAAATAAAAAAAACAACTTGTACCAATGAATTGTTGGAAAACAGGTTTCGACGTGGGCTGGTTCTTAATTGAAACTTCCCTAAATTGCAAGCGATCACCAATGCAACTATTGGCCCAGGCCAACGCGTCTCGACGCGGCAAATCGCCGAGACAGACACGTATTTTCTTTCGCTCATGCAAACATAAGTTCTAGCGGTATAGGCGAGGATAGCAAATATCTAGGTCTCTATTCAACTTGGACTATGGCTGGCCACAATTCGATGGACGCATATAGAAGTGAACGGGGAAATGAGGATCGACTGACGATAACGCGGTCGCCCTTATTTCCGAAGATCTAGAGGTGAATTAAATATGGAAGTTCCAGTTCCGTTGTTATGGGACTGTTAAACGTTAAGTGGCACGTCTTGGGAATGCTGTCTATAACTACGAACTTTAGCTCTGTGAGGTAACGACAAGAAATATATTACGGTATTGGGAGTACGGACTATAAATGATTATTGAGCGAAGTGAGAAGAGTTCAAAGCGATAAGAAAAGATGGTTTAAAAAATTCTTATGGCAGGACTGCGTCTTTTCCAGTGTGCCTTTACCTTTGCTTTACTTTTGTATTCAACACTAATTATGGGTTTAGGTTACTGTGATAATATAAAAAAAAAAACGCTCGTCGCTTGAGGCCACTCAAATTGAAGGGCCAACATATGGCGCACAACGATAGACAGCGTAATAGTAGTTTAGTCTCGATCGATATTCTCTTTTTCACATTTTTTCCCCATTATCTATTAAAAATAATATTGTCACTTTCCTCGACATTTTTTTTAATGTAGCGTTTATTTATTTATTATTGAAACACGATAACAAAAAAAGCTCGCACAAGTCTCAGTTGATATTGTCTATCAACTATGATGGGGTGAAGTACGAGGGATGCTTATGCATAGAGCTGATTGAGTGTTACCAACTGTTATAAAATAATCGTCATGCTTAACGTACGTTTTCGCATAATTTTTTCTCGCTTAATCAGTGTGCTGACACCACCTATCCCTTACTGTGTATAAAAATGCTACGCTTTTTGGCCGCTTTTTTTTAGTTCTACCTCTCCTCATGGCACTAATAGTTACCTTACAATATTCTTATTGCGCAAGCGCGAAGCCCGCACGGCGGACATAACGACCGCACACGAATACGACGGATTGCCCGATTATATCTGTGCGTGTGTACATATAGCTTTGTAAGTGTACAACTAGCGCTACGAGTGGCAGAGCAGGACACTGAAAAAAAGCGGTAATTTTGCGTAGCAAAAATTGATTAATGCGAAAGGAATTGGCAACGTCGTAAATCTTAGCATATAATAATGCTAAGGTTGGCAGCATTGTCGCGAAGTTAGAGGTATACGCGCCCCGTTCATAACCTCAAGATCAGCCCAAGGAGCTGTCAACGAATATGGATTCGAGTAAAAAATTCTTTCGCTTAAAAGGAAAAGTGTATTGAAGCTGTCTATAATCTAAAAGAAATCAAAAACTTTTATAATTTACGGATATACTAAAAAAAAAATGTATGTTTGAAAAAAAATCCAGTGTATTTCTTCTTTTCCTAGAAATTTCTAGAGATTTATACTTTCTGGACACAGATCTCAAGTTGATAATAAGTAATCAATACTAATTAAGAGAATAAGAACAAATAATATTCTTCGTTAATTATTCTAAGAAGCTTGAGGTCCCCGGGCCGAATTATCGGATGGGGGTAATGTAGGTAGCATTTGTGCTGTCCAGGACGTTGCCATGTTTGCACAGCCTAGTATTTTATGTACTGAATTTTCGCACAAATTCGCGATTGAGAACATTAATGATTTTATAACAGTGCTACGAATCGTCATTTGCACGATGCTAAGAGTTAATCCGATGATTGGTCGAACAGTACTTGTTTCCAGCTCCGTGGTAATATTTTTTAAGCAGATATAAATACTGTACTGAAAACTGATCGGAAAGTTTTCATAAGCGTAATGTGATTAGTCCACGAAATACGTCGAGTATCCGAGTTTTTCTTCTGAAAAACTGTACGGTGGATCGTACCCAAACTGCACAGGATGATCAGCAACGGGGTTATATACTTCCAGAAAAAAATTCACCTCGGTTGTAATATTGATGACCTTTCCCCATAATACCCTTAAGGAAAAAACTCGTTTTTTTTTCTGTTTCGCATCAACCGGGTGGCCAAAATCAAGTACACCGTTGAGCACCTCACATTTAAAGGTCCTTCACGAGATTTTTTATAAGTTTTAACTTATTAATATTTCAAAATGAAATTTCGTACATAACTTTGTTAATGTACATACAAATAGGGGAAAGGTGTACGAGTTGATCCCAAGGGGTAAGATGATCATTTTCAATTGCGGCGAAACTAATAACGTTATCCAATGGTTTTCTTTGGTCAAATATAGCGGCCGGCCCTCCCCCCCCCCCCCCCCCCCCGCGTTTGTCAATTCATGATGGCGGTGTGAGCAACGCACTTGTCTTGACGGAAAAAAAATAAAATTGTGACCTGTTGATCTAAGGTAACTTTAAGCTTAGATCAATTTGATTGTATAGTGTCAGTTGCAATCATTGTTGTGTTTGTGGCTTTATAATGTGCTCAATTTGGTTTTTTGGTTGGCGTGGTAACAGTAGAATACTTATAAGTTATGTTACCGAGCAATAAATGAAAAAGTTAAATTTGGGGCAAGATGATTCCTTTCTAGGTGTACAAGATGATCCCTAGGAATCTACTTTATTTTTGTTAAATGTGATGTAGCGTAATTACAAAAGTTGGTTTTGTTAGTTTATTTTAAAATAATTTACATTTAAATTAAATTTAAATAAATTAATGCGTTAGTAATAAATAATAAGTAATAAATAAATTAAATTTAAGTTAAATAAAATAAATAATAAATTTAAATACATGTATGTTGGCTAATTTTCTTTTTGATTGTACGATGAAGAATTTTTTTTTCAACATTTGATGTTGCTTATGAAAGTTTGTTGTCTTAATTTTAGAAAAAGATTGTCTATCTATGTTCAAACTACATTATTAATTGATATCACAAATAATAATTTATATACCTGAGTAATTTACGACTGGCTGTAAAAGACTTGTTTAGTTTAATTCTAGTTGAGTGAGATAAAACTTATAATATTGGGTGAAGTAAAAAGTTCTGAGCGTTTTCCGCTAGATGTCCGGTGACATTACGCTTCAAAAAAACTTCTTTGACAGTTTTGTGTTTGGTGAAGTCAGTTGTTTGTTACAGCGTTCCAAAATGGAGGTAAAAAAAGAGAAAATTCGATACATTCTTCAGTACCACTACGACCAAGGTGAAAAGGCGGAGCAGGCGGCTAAAAAAATTTGTACTGTTTATAAACCCAATACAGTAGCGAATGCAACAGCAAAGCGGTTGCATTCGATAGCGGTTGCATTCGAACGGAATCCAATGATTCCGTTCTGGTAATATGGACGTCGAAGATGAGGCACGCTCTGGTAGGCCAATCGTCGAAAATGTCGATAAAATCATGGAAATCGTCGAGTCGGACCGGCATGTGAGCACTTATTTCATTGCCCAGGAACTGAAGATTAGCCAGAAAACCGTTTGGAACCATTTGCATAAGGCTGGTCTCAAGAAGAAGCTCGATGTATGGGTGCCACACGAATTGACGCAAAGAACCTTTTGGACCGAATTGATGCCTGCGATTCTTTGCTGAAACGTAACGAAATCAACCCGTTTTTGAAGCAGATGGTGACTGGCGATGAAAAATGGGTCACATACGAGAACAACAGCCGAAAAAGATCGTGGTCCAATCATGGTGAGCCACCCCAAACGCTCGCCAAGCCTGGATTAACGGCCAAGAAGGTTTTGCTGTGTGTTTGGTGGGATTGGAAGGAAAACATCCACTATGAGCTGCTGCCATCGGGCCAAACACTCAATTCGGACCTCTACTATCAACAACTACCCAGATTGAAGCAGGCGATCGACCAGAAGCGGCCAGAATTGGCCAATAGGAAGGGTGTTGTGTTCCATCAAGACAACGCCAGGCCGCACACATCTTTAACGATGCGCCAGAAGCTCCGAAAGCTTGGATGGGAGGTTCTATCGCACCCGCCGTATAGTCCAGACCTGGCACCAAGCGATTATCACCTTTTCAAGCATTTGCAAAATTTTCTTGATGGTACAAAGCTGGCCTCAAGAGAGGCTTGTGAAAATGAGCTGGTCAAGTTTACCAATAGGGACGAGGACTTCTTCAATCGCGGAATTATGAAATTGCCTTCAAAATGGACAAAAGTTATCGAACAAAACGGCGCATATTTGATCTAAATCGGATAATCCTAACTATGTTAATTTCATCGTCGAAATAAAGCGAAAAAACGCTCAGAACTTTTTACTTCATCTAATATTTATTTATGCAAATTTTTATTTATATTTATTTAAATTCTCCGAAATAAAAAAATCCCAAAATAGGGGCAAAATGATCCGGAGAATCATCTTATCCATACCCTAGGGATCATCTTGAACACCGGGGTGTCCAAGATGATCCCTAGGGTATGGATAAAAAAAAAGGAAATCTTTTTATTGAAACCCTAATAAATTGAATGTTCCGTATATGCCAATCGTAAGATATATAAATATGCCAGTAATAAACGCTTTCAGATCTTAATTATGTTGGATATGTTTGAAATCACGGGAATTCTTCCTTAGGGGGATCATCTCGTACACCTTTCCCCTAAATGTCCAGAAGATTTGTCAACCATCTTATTTATTCTTTTAAAATTAATTTTTCTCAATAACCCTGATTTTCGGGTCATCACAGTAGCCTAACCCCTCCATTCAAGTATTTTTTTTCGGGCGTTCCCTAAATGGACATCAAGTGTCGTCAAGGACTTGCAGCAAATTGGAAGTAAGTGTGACAGGTCTCACGATCTCCACCGTTTTTTTTTTGGTACTCAATTGGGTCACCATTGTTGGGAATTGCCCGGAAGTGCATGCCCAAGAGTATTTTCCGGTCAACTTGCAGGTGTTTGCGAGTCCAGCCAGTTCAAGCTGTTAACGTTTTTGATCAAGAAACGTTTCTTGTTGTGTCGAACGAGATAGGCGGTTAGAGACGAAGTGCGCTTGAAGTGATTTCGATCGGCTGGTTGTTCCCTGGATTGGTGAAACTCGCGAGAGGGAGATGCTCGACGATATTGGCGGGCGAGTACATATTGCGGCGCAGGCGACGAGTGCCGCCCAGGGAGAGAAAAGAGAGGGATGTCATCGCGCCTGGGCGATGTAGCCGGGACGGTGGTAGAGGGGCGAGCTCGCGGCGGCTCTAACCGTGTAACGGGGAAAAAGCTCGCCAGGAAGGCAGAGTAAAGGAATAGAAGGAGTCGGCCGGCGTCGCTTTATTGATCCCGGGGCGCTGCGGCGCTACCCACCCGCGGGATCAGCTGCGAATTCGCCGATTTTAACCGAAATACCAAACTCGAAGACAAATCGTTGTTTTTTTTTGTTCGGTTCAGTGAGAAAGAGGTAAAGATCGGTGCTTGTGGCGTTGGTGACAACATTTGGGAGAGGCAAACTCGACGGTGAAGACAGGACCAAGAAAGGAAGGACAGCAAGGCCATTTCGACCAAGACAGCTCATCCAAATTCAACTTAGTCTTGGAAAAATCCCAAAATTTGGTTGGATTGGTTGATCAGGACTGCGGTGAGATCTGGCGTATTGATTTTTGGTAAATGGTGATCTTCTCGCAGACTCTCGCGGCTGTTACGGAAGACCCACTGTCTCCGCGAAGCATCCGAAAAGTGCAACGAACAAAGGAAAGTGGAGGAGGTATAAGAGTGATCTCGGGGTTGACAAGGCGCGCGCCAACGGCGGATTATAGCGGGAAGATGTGACGAATAGCGATTCTCCACGTTCCCCGGATTCCCAATGCCGCAGTGACGAGACTCAATTCCTCTCAGCCACAATAAGCAGACTCCGCATAATCGCGAACGAAAAAGCCCCGAAGAACATCGATACTCGGAGCCAGGTGAAGCTGATAACGGTCGGTTGGTTCCCGCGAATTTGGGAGGCATTCTCGCTGGAACAGTCCGGAGAGTGGGTTAGTGCGCAAGAGAGAGAGAGAGAGAGAGAGAGAGAGAGAGAGAAAGAGAAAGAGAGAGAGAGAGAGGAGTGAATCGCGGACTGGCACAAGGGAAACAGCTGTCCCTCCTGCTCTGGTAGCCAAAGAGTGCTCAGTCAAGTCAAGCAAGTGGTAGTGGTGGTGGTGGTGGTGTTGGTCTCGGGTGGAAAAGTAACACGCGAGGGTTTCACCTTGAAAAGTGGTGTACCTCGGTAAGGATTGACGGTTCGTTGGGTGACTGGGTGAGCAGTCGCGGATCACGCGAGCAAGTGGAAGAGCAAGAATTTTATTCCGGACTCTTGATTGCTTCGAGCGAAAAATGAGGCGACAATTGAAGCGAATGTCCGAGGCTTGTGCTGGCTAAACGTTAACGATTGAAGAGACTACTCTGTTTCTCTCTTTCTCTCTCTCTCTGCCAAGTGGGAGGAGGACAAGTGGGTGGTGAAGGGAGAGGGAAGAAATCGAGACTCATATATCTCGAGAGAAGATCGAGCCACGCGAGAACGTGACGTTATAATTGAGAGGAAAGAAATTCGAGGGCGCCTTGTGGCGCTGAAATGGGCCCCACCAACAGTCGCGAAGGCCAATTCGACGAACCGATTGGCGACGATGACGGCCTACACATTAATCCTCGACCCAACGCATCTCCCAATGTCGTGAGTCTGCCGTATAACATCTATTGCACCAAACTCCTTTACTCCCGAGACATCTCCAATTACCTCTAGACAGATCGAAACTTTTCGATTGTTTGGGTTTACCCAGTGGTTTTAATTCCTTTTAGTTTTCACCCGATTGCACCCTTCCCAGCAAATTCATCTGTCAGCTAGCTCGTAATATTGCGAAAAAAAACTCGGTTTCTTTTCCGATTGAAGAATGAGCCCTGGTCAGTGTTGGGCGTTAATCAAGTAAATTTTCAATCAGTTCATTAATTGACTAAAAAAGTAATTGCAATTAACATTATTGCAATTAACTATTAATTGCATATTGTAATTAATTTATTTCGATTATTCTAGGTTAATTGCAACTCGCAATTAAAACAATTGCAAATAACTTTTTTAATTGTTCTAAGAAACAATTAAAACTAACAATTAATCTATTTAACTTTACAGACATCAGATACGACGTGTTTGTTTGGGTTTTGTAGGCTTACTCAGCGCCCTATACAATAATCAGTTTTAATTGTTAGCTTTTAATCAAATACACCAGAAAGATTGAAAATTGATTAGTTTCTAATTGTGGAAAGTCCCGATTAACAATTGATCTTGAGTTAATTGCGACTACAGCAATTAACAATTAATTAATTGGTAATCGTTAGTTTGCACAATTACGATTAATTAATTGTTAATTGTTATAGTCGTAATTAACAATTGATTAATTGTTAATTGTTATAGTCGTAATTAACAATTAATTAATTGTTAATTGTTATAGTCGTAATTAACAATGAATTAATTCTTAATCTTTAGTTAATGTAGCAATTAAATTTTGCCCAAACCTGCCCTGGTATCATGATCCTGCTTTTAAGACGACATATCATAATTACTGGATACGTTTATTCGAGTGTGTCTCTGTACGGGCAGTCCTCGTACTTGCAGCATGTTAGGTTCTCGAAATATGCGACTAACATGTAGACAAGGCACAGGTTAAATCGCTGAAGATAGGCATGAAATTTAGAAGACATTTTCCTTGGAAGTTGCAGAGGTGAACTAAGATAGGATTTTTCGAAAATGTACTCTCAAGAGGACGAATAGGGTGTAGAAGTTTGTATAGAAAATTGTATTCCTTGCGTATATTAACTTGAAACTTGGTATAAATATTCTTTAAAACAAATAATAAAATGCATATTTTAGGGTTTTTCGAAACAACCCCAAATTAGGGGTGCAACGAGGTGTTGAAGTTTGTATGGGAAAATCGAATTCCTTCCTTTTATCTCAATGAAATTCGGAAGATATGTTCCTTGAAGGGCGGAGAGGTACACTAAGAAAGCATTACCTTCTCGGATGGCCAACTATATGTGGGCTGTTCGAGAGTATCGAGTGCCCAAAACTTGAATGTGCTTGCCGAAGACAATAAATCATACAATGTTGTCTACATAACTATATTGCAAAGCCATATAGTTCTGTAGCCAACAATGACATTGTATGATACTGGAGTTAAAGCTTTCCATTTTTACACTACTATTTCATTGATTACTAACCCTTGTCTTAGTCAGTCAGTCTACCACCATGCCTGAGAAATATGATACTCTACCTTCTTTCTTTCTTTCTTTCTTTCTTATTTCTTACCTGTCTTTATTCCTTACTTTTTTCTCTCTTTGTTTATCTCCTCTCCGAATAAAATTCTAAAGTCCACGCGGACGGAAACGCGGACAAATCTAGTTTTCATATAAAATGACGGAGTAAGCTTCTACATCGACTTTTAATATAACTAATAAAACTGCATTTTATACCACATAATCATGTTTTATTATCAAGAATAAGTATACATACATGTATATTTATTTAAAAATTTGGTAATTATGTTTTTTTTTGGTAATTATATATATGTAATTGACATATTATTCCAAATTGGAAAAATTGCAAGCACAATGAAAACGAAAATTTACTTTGAAAGATGTATCGATTCGAGTTCATTTTACTTATTTTTTTCTCGTTTTAGATACATATCTCGATAACACTGATAAGCAGCAATAATTTTATTATTAACATTAAGACGTGTTTCAACATTTGAATGATTTTAAAAAAATATTCATTGCATTCTGCAAACTTGCAAAGGCATCTGGCCTGGCTGCGACGTAAAACGAAAAAAATTCCGCATTATTGAGGAATAGTGCGAAAATGTTACTTGTCGTAGCTCGACACGACTTGAATCAACGTAACTCGAGGACTGCCTGTATACGAGGACTGCCTGTATACGCTCTGACACTGAAATTTTCAAGGCCCGAACAGTTTCGATCCATTTTCTTGAGGATCATCAACAACATATTCGCGTGTCCCGAGTTTGCCGCTGTCGTAGCGATAAATTGATGCACCATCGCATGCATATGCATGATGAGAATAGGTGAGCGCGTGAGCAATCTCTTTAACACTGTACAGCGAGGGAACAATCATCCGTGAGCCACGTGGGCTTTGCGACACACTGCATGCGCTCCATTTTAATCCATTATGGCCTGAGCTAGGTTTCCGATCTATGGATCGCTACGGCGTCAATACCGAGGCAGGCCTTTCTATATATATATATATATTATATATGAACACATACATAATTTATCCTCTCTTTCCTGCTCCAGGGAATTTTTAAACTATCAAAGACATCTGCAGGGACAATGAGACACACGATTACGTAAATCATCGCCCCAAGGCTGTTTACGGGCAGTCATTATATTATGGGATACCAATATCCAGGCTGTTTCGTAATTTCGATGCGAATTAAAGAAATATAAGAAAGAATATATATATACACAGTCGAAATCGCTTATAACGACATTGCTTACAGCGACGAACTGGCTATAACGTCGATACTACAGGGTCCCTTCAATATCGTTTTAACTGGTTTTGACTGTATATATGGGGCATTCCATACCAATTCGACCTGGGTCTGACCCTCGACCCCTCAAATCGGGTTCCCGATTTTTCCTATTATTACTCTCGCTCTATCAAGCAATTACAATTTTTGTTCAGATTTTTCAAAATAAATTTGAGCGCGTCATGAATTTTCGAATTTTTTTTTTTGAACACCTCGATGGCCGTAATCGAAAAATCTGAAAAAATTCCCAAAAATACAGTGTCAGATATAAAAAATGTTCGTGTAAAATTCATAATGTCTGGGGTTTTGATTCAACCCGTTTTTTAGCTTTTTGAGCAAAAAAAAATGAAAAAAATAAGAAGCAGAGGTCAATTTACTGTAGGCTGTTGCTCGAAATTTTGTATGCATAGTACCAGATTTTTAAAAAAATTTCTCCGATTTTTCTAAAGTGTATTTTGTAATTGTCGAATTTTTTTTTTTTTATCATGGTTGACAAAAACCCTAATTAGGGATTTGGAAATGATGCGAATTGCACTAACAATAAGCGTAAGATGCCTGGTGAGGTTCGGTACACTCTAAACTACTATTGAACTACTACTGCAGACAGTAGCTTGAATATTTTTTGATGATGGCGAACGGTTTTTGGAAATTTTTAAGGATTTTTTAAAGCATTTTTTTCTGTAATATCATTGTAAAATCATGATTAATTTAAAGCGGTCATGAACAGTGAACCCAAACAAATCTGGTACTATGCATACAAAATTTCGAGCAACCGTCTACAGTAAATTGACCTCTGCTTCTTATTTTTTTCATTTTTTTTTGCTCAAAAAGCTAAAAAACGGGTTGAAGCAAAAGCCCAGACATTATGAATTTTACACCAACATTTTTTATATCTGACACTGTATTTTTGGGAATTTTTTCAGATTTTTCGATTACGGCCATCGAGGTGTTCAAAAAAAAATTCAAAAATTCATGACGCGCTCAAATTTATTTTGAAAAATCTGAACAAAAATTGTAATTGCTTGATAGAGTGAGAGTAATAATAGGAAAAATCGGGAACCAGATTTGAGGGGTCGAGGGTCAGACCCAGGTCGAATTGGTATGGAATGCCCCATATACAGGGTGAGGCACATAAAGTGTTACAGAACAATAGCACTCAAACTATTGATCATATCCAAAAATGTTTCAGGCAAAAGTTTCAGAGTTCGAGAAGGCCGTCATACTGGACCACCCTATTTTTTTATCGGTGGAGGCGCATGAAGCTACGTCAAGGTCAACTCCACTTTTTTAAATGGAACCATGTATTTTTTTTCGATGACATTATTACCGATTTTAAGACGAATTCAGCGACCTACAACACAAGGTCATTCTAGTCAGGCAAAGTATAAAAATACTCGAAAAATCGAAAAATATCGGAATAATCACTTTCAAAGGATCCACTAACCTTGGTTTCGGTCTACCTACAGAAGATGCTCCACGAATCCAGTTACAGAAATTTTCTACGAATCCAGTTACAGAAATTGACGCGATTTAGGAAATCATTGCCGTGCACATCCTGATGTAATGACATACGATACGGATGGAACTTGTGTTGATGTAAGATTCTTAATACAGATCGCTGACTAATTCCACTCTCTTTTTCCATTTGCCTGCTGCTCGCATGTGGATTTAGTGCAGCAAAAGCTAAGATAGTAGCCGCATTATTTTCATTAACAATCGGTCGACGTTTGACTCGTGTTTGTTTCACTGTACCGAAGCGACAGTAACGGTCAGCTAATCGCTTCAAAGCCATGTGCGATTTTTGTTGCCTACCCGGATAACGAGCCGCATACAAATCTTGGGCGTTTCTGTAATGTTTACGGCATTCCCCCAGCACCATCAACATATCAAAAGATTCTTGAAAATCGTTCATTTTCGCGATCCGATGTACTCACATTAGAAGGTAATGCGTGACTAACTGATATGTCAACAGAAAATGCGTACTTGCTGCCGATAAGAAACATTGGTATCGTAAGAAATGAAAACAGCGATCAAACAAGTGTTTATAAGTCGAGGGTCAACACTTCGAGCATCTTCTGTAGGTAGACCCAAACCAAGGTTAGTGGATCCTTTGAAAGTGATTATTCCGATATTTTCATACTTTGCGTGACTAGAATGACCTTGTGTTGTAGGTCGCTGAATTCGTCTTAAAATCGGTAATAATGTCATCGAAAAAAAAGACATGGTTCCATTTAAAAAAGTGAAGTTGACCTTGACGTAGCTTCAGCGCCTCCACCGATAAAAAAATAGGGTGGTCCAGTATGACGGCCTTCTCGAACACTGAAACTTTTGTCTGAAACATTTTTGAATATGATCAATAGTTTGAGTGCTATTGCTCTGTAACACTTTATGTGCCTCACCCTGTATATATATAAGCAAATGTATGAACTATTATAGATAGATAGATTTATTCCTCATGTCTTGCTCTCGCTATGACATTTTCCAGCTTACATTTCGTATTCGTTACATTTCTTTTTACATTATATACCTATATTACAGGAAATATTATACTTTTTCTGATGCTTTATATGGATATATTATTAAGGGGGAAAACCCTTTAGATGCCCGAAAATGAGTCATTTTTCGTGAATTTTTTTAAACGTGATAAAATAATCGCATCATTTTAAAATTTTGACATTATCTTATTACAACTTTACAAGTGTTAAATTTTTTTTAACAAAACAAAATGGCGGCGTTATAAGGTATTCCTTTAGGCGTCTTTTGCATGATATCAAAAAGTGCCCCATTTGGTTGATTTTTTCTATTGATCTGAAACAGAAATCGAAAATATTTTTCGATTATTGACATGTGTAGGGACAGGATATACCTATGAAAATATTTAAAAAGTATAAAATTTAGAATTAATTAGACTTTTTAATCAAATTTTCATTTCCATTTTCTCGACAATTTTTACCCAAAAAAGTAATTTATTTACGCGGAAAACCTTAAAACTTTAGGTATATCCTTCTGATAATGTTATAGTGAGAAAGATCCAAAAATTTCAGCCAGATCTATCAATAACTTTTTGAGCTGTAACATAAGCAGTTTTTGAAAATGCAGTTTCGAGATAATCGCGTTTAAAGTTTCAATACGATAATGTGCTATACGACGATGTGCTATAACTTCGTAAATATTTCATATTTCAATTTTTCAATTTTTCAGTATACTCTCAATATATTATACTTTCAAAATATGTAAAAAAAAATCGATTTTTTTAACATTCCAAAGCGTTTCCCCCCTCCAAAATAAAAATAATAGAATAAAATTAAATAGTCAATAAACAAAGAGCTATATTAAATTCAAAAAATGAAAATACTAAAACAAAATTGTATCGAAAATTAAGTTGTGGAAGAAATGCCTTGGCGATCGAAGTGTCGTAAGTACTTAGGAAAATAGTATAATATTTTATACTTTGGCAAAATTATTTATATAAAAATATAACTATATAATTACTCATATATCCTTTAGGAATTATATAATTTATTCAATTATTTAAGAAAATTATGTAATCAAGTATATATTGGGTTTATGCATAATTTCGTAGCGAAAATCGAGCAAATTTCAAACGCAAAATATTTGGCGAAAAAAGCAATTTTAATCAACTAAACATGTCCCATACTGTTCAATGACTTTCAGCCATCTCTCCACAAGCTGTATTATCCCTCTTTCATAGAAGTCCTGAGATCTTTGGTCAAATAAGTCATCCAAATGGTTTTTGAGGATATCCAGGGAACTGAAGGTCTTATTATTCAAACTGTTCTGTAGCGCCCGAAACAAGTGATAGTCTGAAGATGCAAGATCCGGACTATACGGTGGGTTCAACAAAACATATCATCCGAGCCGCAATAACTTTTGCTGGGTCATCAGAGAAACGTGTGGTCTAGCGTTGTCCTGGTGGAACACTATACGCCCTTTCTGTTCGCCAATTCAGGCCGTTTATGATCGATTGCTCACTTTAATTTGGCCAGTTGTGAGCAATACTTGGTCGAATCAATCGTTTTGTTGAATGGCAGCTTGGCATTGAATTTGAATGCCATTGAATGGCATAATAGACAATTCCATTCCAATCGCACAAGATACAAAGCATGAGCTTCTTCGGATGTAATCCAGCCTTAGCGATCGCCTGAGCAGCCTCCCCGAGCTTCGACCATGATCTTTTTCGACTGACATTATTGTAGACAATCCATTTTTCATCGCCAGTAATCATTCGCTTTGAAAATGGTTCGTTTTGATGGCGTTTGAGCAGCTAATCGCAAGCTGAAATTCGGTCTATTAAATTCTTTTCGCTCAGTTTGTGCGGCGTCCAAACATTAAGATTATTTACCATCCCAAGTTTCCGTAAATATCTCAAAAGAGTTGATTGGTCAATGCTGAGGTTATGTCCGATCTCTGTAGGTGTTGAATGCCGGTCGGAGTCGATAAAAGCCTTGAGTTTATAGACATCAGTAGTGACTGGCCGAGCGGAGGGAGGAGAATCTTGGAGATCAAAATGTCCACAACGAAATTTTGCAAACCACTTCCGACAGACACTTTCGCTTATAGCATTCTTCCTGTACACGGGGCGACGCGTTTTTGCTATTTCGGAAATAAAAACGCGAAAAGCATCGAAAATACACGTTTAATCCTTCCATGTTCAAAATATAATTAAACTTTCCATACGTCACGGATCTCGATGGATACTTTTTTTTGAATGTCGGGACGAGTTTCAGTTTTCACTTGATATTCGACACTTCATGTGGTTGACGCATGTGCGAGCGAAAAAACAACTGCGAACGGCATCTGTCGGAATTTCGCTGCGGAATTATGCATAGACCTAATAATTATATCCTTAAAACCTTTTAATAATAAAATGAAATGTTGAAAGAATTAAAATAAAATAATGTTCAATTAAAATTATTAATATTTAATTAAAATTTATAATTATTAAAATTTAATAATTAAAATAATTGAAATTTAATAATTAAAATAAAATAATTTTTATTTTAAATTAAGAATTAAAATTGGAAAAAAGAGCTTTAGGGATGAAAGTGTCCTAAATACTTAGGAATAAGTATGATATTTTGTACTTATTTCTAAGTATTTACAATACTTTTATCCTTAAGGTAGTACTAGCGGATTGACTAGTCAACAGAATATCTATCAATTTTCTAATCTGAAAAAGGCAAAACATAGTACATTTAGGTATAATAATAAATATGATACGGAAAATAATTATTTGAGAAGTGTATGTGATAACTGTGTGCATTATATTATGTAAAGTAAAGTATTAAAATAGCAATCAGATTTGACTTGAGTTGTCTCACCGTCCGCTATTTCATAATTCTGGCAATATTCGTGGCAACACTGTCCTCAGGCGCTTCCGATCAATGCCAAAAGTTTGTTTATGCCGTCCGTGTGTGTAAGCATGTGTGTAGTGTGTGTGCAATGTGCGTATGTAACTTCGGTCTTACATACGATATGGAGAACAAAAAACGCCCGCGAAGATAAAAAAGAATGATAAAAACTTCATTATATAATATTCAATCGATAATTATTTATCATTAATGAGCAAATTTCTCGCGTAAAGAATCTACAACTTTTGTCGTTGCATTCAAATTGACCGTCTCGATTTGGCCTCCCGGATACGAATCCAGCTGACGGCATGCGGTTTTGCCAAATCTACGCCATCTCTCCCGCCATGACAGACACGGCTAGCGAACGCAAAAATTAATCGATTCAATCGATAATATCTGCTCGAAATATCCCGTAACCTATATTTTGTATGCAACATACTTAACCGCGATAGTTTTCTTGTTATTTATCGCTTTTCGCATAGCTCATATCTATTCGCGAACTACTATTAATTTCGTCCCAAAGCTCGATCCGCACGGATTCCCTATATGCATTGATTTCGTGAATTAATTACTATTGTATCTAGCCGGTAAGGCATGCTGAGTTTTCGCGGACATCATTCTGTATGTCTATACTACAGCATACAAAAAAAATCAATTTTTTTCCTAATAATGAGGTTCGTGCACATACTACCTTAAAACATTGTTTTTTCAATCTCGACGAGCTCTTTCCATTTGTTCAAAATGCGACACTGCAAAAAAATGTCACACTCGCCAAGCTGGATAAGTTACGATTTTATTCACGGAGCAACAAGAACGAAGGGGCGCATCTATGCGCCTCGTTGACTGAAATTCCCAATTTTCAAAATGAAAATCTCCTAGATCTTGAGCCTTTGACTTTTTTTAAGTTGAGAACCACGGAAATCGAAAATTCGAGTGGAAAAGTAAGCGAGGTTTTAACAATCGATCGTGACGAAAACTTGCCAGACTAAACGCTGTGTGGTGTATGCGGTATACAGTGATTGAGGTCGTTACGCTACAGGTAGACAAAAGGGCTCGCAAAGACTGAAAAGATAGGGCGCGCGAGAGGCGCCGGAACGAGAAGGGTACGGATTCCCTCGAAGCTCACAATCAGTCTCTTTGAAGCTATTGCCAATAAGTAGGGTAGGGAGAGGCATGTTGGACAATCGAAATATCTGGAAAACTAAGCACCGCACGCGGGTGCATCAAATGTTGAAAAGAGAGGTATGGGGGAGGGGAACACATCACGCTATCGCTCGTTGCCATGCGGCGCACGAGACGGTAATACGGGACGTTTGATTATTTTTGCACCCAAAAGTGAAAAAAAAACGTGATTGAAAGATTTTCTTCTACCATTGTATGAGAAAAAATATTTCAAAGTTCATTGCAATTATTTTAATGTTTCAAAATCTAACTAATTAACAAGCAACTGGTGGTTTATTACTGCATTATACCAAATCATGTTGCATACGTCTGATTTTTTCATGCAATTCTTACTTTGCCAAACTTACCTCATACTCGTGCTCAACTTAGCCCACTATCGGGGCAGGTTGAGCAAATTTGGCCTTAATCATTTGAAAACGATTATCTGTGAAACAATAAGGATAACAGGAATTTTGTCTACAGCCTGTCTTCCCAGATAAATTTCTCATTGACCAAAGTAGGTTTCATTTTTATACGGCAGACTGTTAAGGGCTTACATACACCTGGGTAGGTCAAAAAGATCGATTTTTCAATAAGGTGCTCACTCGAAAGTACTATCCTTTGAGTGTATATCCTGAAAATTCCATAAGGAAATTCGCAGTAATGACGAATTTATAGCGTTTTGTAACTGACCGGATGAGCAACGACTAACGGTTGGGGCGCAGGTAGACGCGGCCTTTGTCATCAGTTTGACTATGAATGAGGTTGACACAGCAAAAAAAAAAACAGATCTACTGGAAGCGTCAACATCTAAAGAAGATCCGTCATATGGCCCAGGGATCGACGATTCCATGTAAGTTTAACACGAACCAGTTATTTCAGTGTAAAGTGTACTCAAAACTTTAAACGCGTTTTACTCGAAAGAGTGTTTTCAAAATCGGTACCAGATATATCTCTGCAACTACTGGACCGATCGGGATCAAGTTTTGCACAGTTATGCTTCAGACAATAATCTAATACTGATCGAGCCGTTTCTTCGATACCTGGCATAGTTTTTTTTTTTCATCATAAGTACTGAACAATTTTGAGACGAAAAATCGCCTGTTTTATTCCAGTAACTGCCATGACCCGAAAAAATTAAATTTTTATATTCCGGCTCGATAAGTACTAGTTTTATCTGTCTACTTTAAGAAATAAATATTTTTTTTACATAAAAAATGGCAGAGGCACGTCTGGTACCGCAAACGCGGTCAACAAACACATGTCCCAGGAAAACGACTGTAACTTTTTTACCGTTTGAGATTATTCAACTAAATTTTCACACAATGTAGATAAAATGTCATACTTTAAAATGTATATCATGGTTGTTTAATAAAATTCAGTTTTAAACACGAAAAACATTTTAAATATAACCTTACTTTTAGCCGTCTCAGGTGTATGTAAGCCCTTAAGGAATTACAGGGCGATAATTCCAAACTTGCTCAACATGCCCCTCCCTGCCCTAATCTCGGCTCACATCCTGTACTTTTCATCTTCGAGCGATTTTCCACAATCCGCCCCCCCCCCCGCCCATTAATGTACACAATGCCAAAAAAACCATAGGAAATAACAAGTTTTGTGAAATTTTAAGTTTTGGTGCACTTCGCGTTAAGGGCGAAAGTGGACGTTGCGGGGAATACCCGGGCTGTATTTTTTTATTTAATGGATTTATCGAACAGTGTCGTGTAACGAGTGCGTTCGTGTGAACACACACACCCACCCACACACATTTATACACATATGTGTATGACCGCGCGTACGTAAGTACACGTAATACGTACGGTAATAGCGATGAATGCGGTGTACCTTTCCCCGCACGATGTCGTGCGCGTGCTGTACCATAATTTTCGACCACTCCCGCGGTCGTCTCTGTACTCTCGTGTATATATATAGCTTTTTATACAACACATACACCGAGAATCGAGCGAATTGTACACTTCTGTTATCCTGCGCTATATAATCGACATTGCACACAGATAGGGAATATAAACGCGCGCGAAAACGTGCACGTAACCGTGGACTTTCCAACATTCGTCGCCCCCCCCCCCTGCCTCCACCTTCTAGTATGAATTTTTTCATCGATTTTACGGAACGTGTATTTTTCTTACCGAGAAGGGGTCGTAGCGGAGGGACAAGCTGAGGGAAAATGTTTTTTTTTCTCTTTTGCGATTTATGTATGCACATTTTATTTTCTTCCGAGTCCAAGCAAATCGCGGTGGTCGCAATGATCGATCTGCACGGAAAGTGGCCGACAAATCGATGCAGGCTTTTTGTTTGTTTTGGTAATCTTTTGTGTGACGTGATGACAGGCGCGGGAAGGGTTTTTTCTGTTTTTTTTTTGTGTCGGATAATTCTTGGGAATTTTTCAATTGCGGTTTAGTGACATTTTTATTGGGAATTTTGACAACGGGTATGGATTGTATTCGAGGGTGATGAAAGCTTGACGGTCAACATTTTGTGTTCGTAATTTTTGTGTGTTTGTAATTTATTTTATTTTTTCGTAATTTTTTTAATTTGTTGTGTTTGTAATGTTTTTATTTTGTAATTTTGTATTTATTTTTTATTTTTTTTATTTATTTTTTGGCTGAATGCCTCACGAGTGCTCAATACTTCAATAATAATTTGGCGACCAATGTCGATCGCGTATCCCCGCCGGGGTTCACAAATCACTCTGAGAAATCTCTGAGACAGAGGATTGAGTGAGTTCGCAAAAAATCGCTATCGAGGTCTGCCTTTTTACAGCGTTTCGTTGTCTGTCCCTTACGTAACATGGCTGCGATCATTTATTCTTATTTAATTCTCTTTAGCCCTCTTTACGCCCACCGCTTTGCTCCCGATTCTGCGTACAACACTCGAAAATGAGAAAATTGTCGATTCGTTGAGCGACGAAAGAGACGGATGTACAATTTTATTCATACGAAATTTGGACGTTCGAATAAAAGAATTCGAGTTTTTGCAACGATCATCAACTATTTGCAGCTGCATGCTACTATTTCCAACTATTTTTCAGCTGTGTACTATTATTTAAAACTATTCGCAGCTATTTGCTTTTCCATCTGTTTACTTACTTCTTTGCTAATTGTTTCCAGCTGTGTGTTACTTTTTCGATCTACTTTGCAGCTTCTTCACTACCATCTACAACTATTTGCCATCGTTTCCACCTGTTTGCTACTTTTTAGATCTACTTTGCAGCTCTTCACTACCATCTATAACGATTCGCCATCGTTTCCAACTGCATGCAATTATCTGCAACTCTTTGCCACTCTTTCGATCTACTTTGCAGCTGTTCACTACCATTTACGATTATTGGCAACTATTCGCCATCGTTCCCAACTGCTCGCACCCATTTGCAATTAGCCGCAGCTGTTTGCTACTCTTTTCATCTACTTTGCAGCTGTGCATTAACATTTACAACTATTCGCAACTCTTCGCCATCGTTTTCCGCTGTTTGCAACAATTTGCAACCTTTTCAGCCGTTTGCTACTTTTTCTATCTACTTTGCAGCTGTTCACTGCCATTTGCAACTATTCGCAGCTGTATGCTACTCATTACATCTACTTTGCAGCTATTCATTAACATTTAGAGCTATACGCAATTCTTTGCCATCGTTTCCAGATGTTTGCAACCATTTGCAACTATTGCAGCCGTTTGTTACCTTTTCCATCTACTTTGCAGCTGTTCACTGTCATTAACAACTATTGGCTATCGTTTTCAGCAGCTGTTTCCTACTTTTTCCATCTACTTTGCAGCTGTACACTGTCATTTACAACTATTGGCTTTCGTTTCCAGCTGCTTGCAACTATCCGCAGCTTTTTACTACTTTTTCCATCTACTTTGCAGCTATTCACTGTCATTTACAACTATTGGCTATCGTTTCCAGCTGCTTGCAACTATCTGGAGCTTTTGCTTCTTTTTTTTAACTACTTTGCAACTGTTCATTGCCATTTACGACTATTTGCAACTATCTGCAACTATTCACTACCATTTACAACAGCTATGTGCAACCATCTGTAGCTATATTGCTACAATTTTCAACTATTTTGGAGCTGTTCACTACTATTAACAACTATTCGCAACTATTTGCAATTGTTTCCAGCTCTTCGCAACTATTTGCAAGTATCTGAGGTTGTTTGCTACTATGCTCAACTATTTTCGAGGTGTTCACTACTATTGAGAATTATTCGCAGTTATTTGCAATTTTTTCCAGCTGTTTGCTACTTTTTCCAACTATTTTGCGGCTGTTTACTGCAATATACACCTATTCGCAGCTGTTTGCAATTGTTCCCAGCCATTTGTAACCATTTGCAGCTATCTGCAGCTATTTGTTATGACACTATTTACTATTTCCAGTGATTTTCGAGCTCTTCGCTACTATTTACAACTATTCATAACTATTTCCACTTGTTTCCAACTATTTGCAAGCATTTGTAGCTATCTGCAGCTATTTTCTACTCTTTCCAACTATTTTACAGCTGTTCACTATCATTTGCAACAATTATTTTTTTCTCTCGACACAAATACCCTCGAGCCATAAAATTATCCACATTCTCGCAAACTGCAGAAAGAAGAGCATCGAAAAACTGTCGCTACATTTTCCGTCCGAGAAAAATGAGCCAGCGATGACCGTCGAAGTTGAGTTGGACTTGGATACGATTTTCTTGACCTGGAAACCTCATTCTATCTCGACTAAGGCGTTCCACACGTTCAAGTTTTTCTCATTGTGCCAAAGGCAGTAGACTCGAGGGCGGCAGGCGAGGCAAAGCCCGTAAGATTATAGATCCTTGAGTCCTCGACGAGACGAATGCCCACCCAATTTACAAGGGAGCTTCGAAGTCTTGCCACCTCTTTGGGCGTTCTATCAGGGCCACTAAAAGGGAGAAGCTCATGGCAACCGGTAATCGCGCTCGGAATAAGCTAAACGATTCTGAAACTCGTGTTTCCCCAAGGGCAAGTTCATCGACGTCTATATTAATGCAACGAAAAAAAAAAAACGTGACTACGTCAGAAACGACAGCAACGTGATAGCAGTCCTGAAACGATGAGACCGCCCATCGCACCGAGTCCAATGTCCATGCAAACTAGCTTGGATCCCCTCAACCGTAGATGAACAAGGACACACAAACACACACACACGATTATTATAACCAATTTCTGAATTCTTTTCGAAGAAGCATCGACGTAAAAGCTATGCAATCTTTCCCTCGTAATTACCCAAATACTCGAAGTCACGGATATCCAGTTTTTATTCTCTTCTCGTCTCTTGGGCGCGGGGCTTCGTCGATGTAGATGCGCGAGGTCAATGATTCGCGAATCCCCGAGATATGAAGCTCGCACGATACATCGGTCTAAACTGCGGCGTTCTAACACACCGCCCAATAATTTCGTAATCCAGTATCAGCGAGAGGTGCCGGGGGTGTATAACAACTTGGAACTTTGTACCGCGCATTGCTCTATTGTCTTTGACGTCGCGACGAGGGAGACAGACAGTCACAGAGGGAGAGAGAAAGATCGAGAGAGGGAGAGAAAGAGACGGAATGATAGAAAGAGAGTGAAAGAGAGCGATTATAATAAACACGCGGGCACGTATACCTAGCTCCGGAGAGCAATGAGTAATGTAATGTAGAAGTCCGTGCGCGTCCCTGTGTAGCCCCCCGAGTCTTAGCTCGCTTCACATTAGTAGTACGATCGTGATGGCACAAAGGAACGGAGAAAAATACATAATTACGATAGCAACATACGAAGTATCCTATATAAATGAAATATATCTACATAAACATGCATACGTATATATATATATATATATATATATATATATATATATATATATATATACACACACACACTTACCGGCGAAAAGTTTCCGGACAAAAATTCAAAAAAGTTCCGGAACAATTTTTTATGCCATTTTGCCGATAGTTGACATAAATGAATTTAATAAACAGCATTTTGAAGGGGGGCAATTCACCTTCATTCCGTTTTTTGTTTTAAATTTTTTACAATTTTTTAACGACTAGTACCCTTTTTCGAAAACGACCATTTTTCGCCTTTTTTTGTTCCTTTTCTGGTGGACCCGGTTTACAGACAAATTTTTTAAAATGCATTTCTTTGACCGGAATCATGAAGGGGGAAGCTCAAGCTTCAATTTTGTTTTTTTTAAGTGTCGTACGATTTTTTTTCTAAAGATATTTTTATTTTTTGGAAAAAAAGAGACAATTTGAAAAATAACGTGTAACGCGAAAACGACAAGGATTCAAGGAAAGCCTCAAGATAGTAAAAAGTTGAATCGGTTTTCGTTGAGTTCGCGAGAATTTTTTCAGATTTATTTTCGATATTTTTTTTCACCTATTTTCGGTAAAAAATCAGATGATTTAATTATCGTTTCTCGAGAACCAAGGGGTTTGTGGTGAAATTTCACGAGAGGAAAAAATTTTATTTTCCTATTTTCAACACAATAGAATTATTTCAGATTTATTTCAACATTTTTTTCTCGAGTTACGGTAATTAAATCTTCCGATTTTTTACCGAAAATAGGTGAAAAATAAACTAAAAGAAATTCTCGCGAACTCAACGAAAACCGATTCAACTTTTTACTATCTTGAGGTTTTCCTTGAATCCTTGTCATTTTCGCATTACACATTATTTTTCAAATTGTCTCTTTTTTTAATCAAAATATCTTTAGAAAAAAATCGTACGAAGCTTAAAAAAAAAACAAAATTGAAGCTTGAGCTTCCCCGTTTATGATTCTGGAATCATAAACGGGGAAGCTCAAGCTTCAATTTTGTCAAAGAAATGCATAAAAAAATTTTTGTCTGTAAACGGGGTCCACCAGAAAAGGAAAAAAAGGCGAAAAATGGTCGTTTTCGAAAAAGGGTACTAGTCGTAAAAAAAATAGTAAAAAAATGTTCAAAAAAAAGGGAATGAAGGTGAATTCCTCCCTTTCAAAATGCCGATTATTAAATTCATTTATGTCAACTATCGGCGAAATGGCATAAAAAATCGTTCCGGAAATTTTTTGAATTTTTGTCCGGAAACTTTTCGCCGGCAGTGTATATATATAATTTTGGCTATCAGCACATTGAGCTGTTTTGAGGAACATCCTTGATTTGTTTTTCAAACAATTCGTGGTTTCGGGACAGGACAGTCTTTGAAATGAACTTCGTATGAATACGCCTCCTTTCATGTGAAGGTGATTTTGGGAACACTTATGTTTAAATACCATCTTAGGGGAAAATTGTCTTTCTATGGATAGCCTTTCATTGATCTGAAAGTTATTTAAGGAACATCTGGGATTATATCCGATCCTAGGGGAAAATTGGCATCATGTAAGTACGCATGAGGTTGAAGTTTCCATCGTTGGACGGCAACGAAAATTAATATCTCTATATTTTTTTTCATTTATTTTGGCATTTTTGCCTACAAAAATGCCGCAATCAATTTTTAAGGATACTTATTTAGCGATCGATTATATAAATCCACAAAAAAAAGATCTTGTATTAGGTGTATGACTTAATTTTTACAGATTTTTTCTTCGAGCTTAAAATTATATTTAAAATAGAAATATTTTCGCGGTCTTTTGTGGATCGGACGCAAAGTTTCAGAACACCGAACGACAAGTCTACGTGAGTTACATAACCTCTCAGAACAGCAGAGTTTACGATGGCAACTGATTAACAGCACATTCGGCACTGCATTTTATACGAATTCCAACAAGGAAAAAATGCTTCTAAAGCACGGAAATTAATTTGTAGTGTTCTTGGTGCCGACATTGTGTTTTATGAAACGTGTAATTATTGGTACAAACGTTTTAGAAGCGGTGATTTCGATCTTAGTGACCAGCCGCGCCCTGAACAGGATATGAAGGGTGTGCTCTATTACGAACTCCTGGAAACTGGTCAGACGGTGACTGCGGAACACTACAGCCGACAATTGAACAAACTGAGCGAAGAACTTGATCAGAAAAGGCTATTTACTGGGCAAGGAAGCAGGCAAGTCATACTGCTGCATGACAACGCTTGAACTTGGGATGGGAAGTTCTCCCGCACGCGGCATATTCACCAGACTTGGCCCGATCCGACTACCATTTGTTCCGGTCAATGCAGCACGCCTTAGTGGATAAACAGTTCAAAACGCTGGAGGATGTGCGTAAATTCGTCGATGACTTTATCGCCTCGAAGCCTGCAAGTTTCTTTCGCGACGGCATTCGTATGTTACCTGAGGGATGGCGCAAGGTCATAGAAAACAATGGACAATATTTCCAAGATTAAGTTCGTTGTTCTCTATTTTTTTATATTAAATAAATTTGCTGAAAAATCTGTAAAAATTAAGTCATACACCTAATACAATAATAAAAGTAAGGCAATTAAACTGTAAAAAAAGAATTTTCGTTGCGTTCCAACGATGCAAACTTCAACGCTATAAGTACGCTTCCATCCGTCTAAAGGTGATTTTAGGAACATCTGGTTTATATACCATCCTAGGGGGAAATTGGCATCATGTAAGTATGCACGAGGTCGAGATTGCATCGTTGCAGGACACAACGAAAATTAATACAATATTTCTGAATTTCTTTAATTTATTTTAACATATTTCCCCTACAAAAATCTCGCAGTAGTTTTTTAAGATACTTATTTAGCGATCGATTATATAAATCCACAAAAAAAGATCTTGTACAATAATAAAAATAAGGAAATTAAACTGGAAAAAAGAACTTTCGTTGCGTTTCAACGATGCAAACTTCAACGCCATAAGTGCACTTCCATCCATCTAAAGGTGATTTTAGGAATATCTGGGTTTATATACCATCCTAGGGGAAAATTGGCTTCCTACAGATACACTTTCATTCATCTGAAGATGATTTTGAGAACATCTGGCTTTATATACCATTCTCGGCGAAAATTCTCTCCATGTAAATGCCCTCCCGTTCATCTGAAGATGATTTTGAACATTTCTGGGTTTATATACCATCCTAGGGGAAAATTGACATCTGCGAGAACGGATACACCGAAGTCTTCGTTATACAGCTTTCCCCATTTGTATGGATGCCCATGTAAGTGTAGACTAGGTGTGTTCGAGAACCGACGAACGAAACAACAAAGAGAGAAGAAGTAGTAGGGAGAAGTTAGCGCGTGTGACAGCAGGGGAACACAATCGCGGATGCTCTCGCGGCAGCGAGGAGAGCACGGCTCGTACGGGTGAGCAGGCCCGATCATCATACCGATCACTATGCGCGCGCGGAACAAGACAAACAAAAGAGTGGGGCTTTGTCGGATGAAGATACCGCACGTGTGTGTGTAGCTCAGCGTATGTCATCGCTGCAAGTCCGTTTTGTTCGTGATAACTGACTCGAGTGTCCCGCGCACGGGCTCGCACTTTAATAAAAGCACGCGCCCATCTACACGCGCAGCAAACACACAGAGGCAAACGGAGCTCGGTCTTGCTCTCTCGAATCGTCTCCCTTCGTTCTAGTCTCGTATCTCGCAAACCCCCTGCCCCGGATCTCAGTACTCGATCGTCCTGCATATATATATATATATATATATATATATATATATATATAACGTAATCTCAATAATCCATATCTGTATCGATCTACGTAAGCTTTATGGCAGCGCCGCCCGGTCCTACTGTGCTCACGCGGGCGCGCTACGTATATTCGTTCGGTTTACTCTCACTCTGCTGTCCCTAGTAAACGGAGGGTGGTATACGCGCGCGTGCAGTGCGCGTGTTTTCCCGTCATCGATCCTGGCGATCGATCCGATCGATCCCCTCGTCGTGTGATAATACGCTTCGTCGCGAATCTTTTATTGTTTCTCACGGTTAGTGCCGTGACGAAACGCTCGTTGCGTCGACTCTCAGATCCTTTAGTTGTAAATCGCAATGGCACCGAAAAACAAGGTTCGTACGTACTTCAATAAGGATATTTTTATGAGTTGGGGAGTGTCGAAATCAAAATTGATTTCTTAACACTTTGAAGTATTAGGTGTAAAAAAAAACTAGTCATGCGAAGTCGGTGCTCGCTAACTCGAATTTAGCAATCTATTGTTTTTTTTTTCCTCGTTTAATTTACTCGAGAAATTTGCTTTTACGTTCGAACTTGGACAACTCAACGATGGATATTCGCCTAAGCTCGACGGAATGGTCTTGAAGCTGAGCTTTACATCTTTAAAAAAGCGTTTTTTTTTTAAATCTACATGATGGTTTTTAGACGAGTTAAAGATATTTGATACATTACGATCTTGATTTCAACCGCACTATTGTCTGGTTTATATACAGTGCGTAAAAAAAGTATTTGCACGCCACATTTTTTTCAAATTATCCTGCGAAATAAAATAAAATATGTTAGCATTATTTTTTTTTCGAAGAAAAATATAATGTTTGAAAAAAAATTATCATTTTTTCAAGTAGGATAATTTGAAAAACAGGCGGTGTGCAAATACGTTTTTTGCCCACTGTATATGTAGGTTGGGGAGTGTCGAAATGAAAATTCATCTCCTACCAGTTCGAACAATAGTATTAGGTGTAAAAAACAAGTGACGGAGAGTCAGAGCTAGCTAACTCGAGTCTAGCAATCGATCTCTTTTTTCCCGCTTTTAATTTACTCCAGAAATTTGTTTTTTACGTTCGAACTCGGATAACTCAACGAGTAATGAATATTCGTCTAATCCGACTGGAAGATTCTTGAAGCTGAGCCTACAGCTTTAAAAAGCTTTTTTAAAAATCTACTTATTATTATTTTTAGACGAGTTAACGATATTTGCAGAATGACTTTTTATTTCAATCGTACTATTGTTTGATTTGTATATATGTAAGTTGGGGAGTGTCGAAATAAAAATGCACCTCCTACCAGTTCGAACAATAGTATTAGGTGTAAAAAACAAGTGATGCAGAGTCAGAGCTAGCTAACTCGAGTCTAGCAATCGATCTCTTTTTTCCCGCTTTTAATTCACTCCAGAAATTTGTTTTTTCCGTTCGAACGTGTATAACTCAACGAGTAATGACTATTCGTCTAATCTGACTGGAAGATTCTTGAAGCTGAGCCTACAGCTTTAAAAAGCTTTTTCAAAAATCGACTTATTATTATTTTTAGACGAGTTAACGATATTTGAAGAATGACTTTTTATTTCAACCGTACTATTGTTTGATTTGTGTATATGTAAGTTGGGGAGTGTCGAAATAAAAATTCACCTCCTACCAGTTCGAACAATAGTATTAGGTGTAAAAAACAAGTGATGCAGAGTCAGAGCTAGCTAACTCGAATCTAGCAAACGATCTCTTCTTTCCGCTTTTAAATCACCCGAGAAATTTGCATTTTACGTTCGACCTTGAATAACTCAACGAATAATGAATATTCGTCTAAGCCGGCTGGAAGATTCTTGAAGCTGAGCTTACACATTTGAAAAGCTTTTCTAAAAATCTACGTATTGTTTTTTTCAGACGAGTTAACGATATTTGAAGAATGAGTTTTTATTTCAACCGTACTATTGTTTGATTTACATAGATATTAAATATTAAAACATTATTATTGGTATGGACGTCAAATCGTACTTCTAGGGCGATGTGAGAACAATTCAGATCCAGAATAAATATGTATGCGTGTATGCGTGAATCGTAGCGAAATAAAAATTCCGCTGACTAATTAAAGCCCCGCGGAAATCGTGACGCCCACCGAAGAACCGACTGGAGTTCGATACGACATTGCCCCTTTGCATCATAACGACCACGCAAGTGCATCCACGGATCACGATGAAAAAACGCATTTTTTCAAGAATTCGAAAGTAAACAAGTAATTTAAAAAATTAGATATTCTACACTGGCTTCTCATAGTTTTGGCCGAACCAGGGTTTCAAAACGCCAAGAAAAAAAGCAAGGACGAACCAAATTTCAATTCGCACCTTTTCTCGTATTTTCGGATCGCGGCTTCGCAACCTTCGAGAGTGTAAAATTACAAAATTATCTCCGCTCCTGTTGCCCGAGTACGATGTGTCGGAGTAACCGCGGATTGTGCAACGTTCATATCCGCGACTAGGTATATCGAAGTTCGATAACGCCTGTTTCTACCCGGCGACTCTGGGTGCCCCAAATCAGCTAAATTCCGAGAGACAAACTTTTTATTTTCTTCACTCGCGAATCTCGGAAAAAATGGCAGACTTGAGAAATTATTTTTTTTTAAATTTGGGATGGCCGTTCAAATGAAAGTGGGAAAATGATGACTCAAAAAGTGGTTTTGTTAAAAAAAAATTAGTCAATGAATCATTTTTGGCCCTTTAAAAATAGTTCACGATTTTTTTACCTAAAACAATTTGTAAAGACCAAATTTTTCGATTTTTTTTACATCAAATTTAAAAAAAAATTCGATATTTAACATTTTTTGATGAAAAAAAATTTTGATTTTTTGCAAAAAAAACATTTTCAATTCAAAGAAATGAGTAAAAGATGCAAAATGTATCCTTTAATTGACTTTTAGCAATAGTGACAATTTCAATCGTTTGGATCACAATGAAAGAAAAATAGCAGCGGTTTAAATTCTTGAGGGCTTCCTTGAGATACTTTGAGGTTAGAAAAAAACCAAAACTATCCTTAGTCTATCCGTTATTTGTTGAGTTATCTCAAGGTTAGCAAAAATCCATGAAAACGCAATTTTTTACCTTTTTTAAATCAGGATTCATGTATCGAAAAAAAATAGTTTATCAAAAAACAATAATTACACCGTATAGAGGATACTTTAATGTTTTTTAAACTCTCCTTTTATTTTCTGTACGATCATTAGTTCCCGAGTAATAAATTATCAAAGTCAAAAAGGTCTTTTTTGCTTTGAACGACGATAACTCAGCGAAAAATCATCGTACAAAGCTCATGAACCACTCAAATTAAAGAAGAAGAATCAAGCTAAACTAACTTTAAGATGGCATTGCTGAAAAAAAAATTATTCAAGCCCGTGGACCTCTTGAAAGACAGGCAACAATTTTGAATTTTTTTTTCCGTTGATCTCTTTAAGCTTGCTCAGAAACGGTCAATGATAAAAATATTTGACCCTCGGATCTCAAATCCGAGACTTCAAGCTTGAATTTATTTTTATTCTTATTACTCTACGACCATTTTTTCGCCAAGTTATCGCCTTCTGAAAATCACCTAAAAATTTAGAGATTTTTTCGTATCCTTCAATTTTTGTCCCTAGTGTATATACAATGACTATTATATAACTTTTTTAACAATTAAATGTATTTATGAAATTATTTGAAAATATAACTGTTTTAGGTAAAAAAAATCGTAAATTATTTTTAAAAAGCAAATCATTAATTGTCTAATATTTTTTCTAAAAAAAACTTATATATAATAATAATATTAACTAAATAACTTTGTTAATGATATTAAATTTATTTTTTAAATTATTTTAATTCCCCTGATAAAATAACTTCATTAACGAAGTTAAATTTATATTTAAAATGACTTGAATTACTCTAATTAAAAATATTGATATAACACTTTTCTATGCGAAAAAGGAGACGTATTATCTTCATACGTGTCGATAAACATCAATAAATAAAAAATTTAACCAGCTCGTTCTGTCCCGATCGTCTTTGATTTCATACACGTTTTCGTTTCTTAAATTCTTCAAGCAGGCGCTCGATTGGGATCTCTCGATCGTCTGGAATTCGAAGGCAACAATTGTATCGCTCAAACGCGGTCTCGCATTTATTTCCCTCGTCGCGGCCAGCCTAGTGATTTTTCATTTCGCTCGGTCGACCGAGATTCTTATTATTGATTCTTTCTTCGTCTTTGCTCTCTCTCCCTCTCCCCCTCCCCCCCCCTCTCTCTCTCACTCTCTCTCTCTCTCGAGGAAGATCGAGATTCGCATCTAGTGGCTCCGGTGTGCGCTACGCGGACAGCGAACGTCTTATCTTCTCGAGTGTTTGTTGTTCCGTTATCGTACATTATATCGCTGTCGAATGTGTTCCATCGCAGCGGGGCCTGCTAGCGCTCGCAATAAAATAATAGGAACGTACACGCGATATCTTCGATATGTTTCAAAAGAGGGCGATTTTATATCTCCATTGTAAAAATTCTTCTCTTTGTACGTGTGGGTGCGGTGATTGAAGAATTAGAAGATTCAATGAAAGGAAGAAAAACAGGAAAAATGTTCTTTTTTTTTCGTTCATTCGATCTTACATATCTTGCCGCGTAAATCGTTCTAATTCATGCGGAATGATAATCCCACGTGCATGTACGTAGAGTGCCGTGTACAATGTACGTTACAGTTGCCGCATAGCGCGGCAATTATCACGCGACGTGCGGTGCTCAAACTTTTGCAATCGTAGACACGTGGTTCGGCTTATTGGCTCCCGAAGCACATCGGTATAAATCTCAGCCTCGAATACCTTCCCTTCCTAGAGACCGTATATTCGTCTAGTTCTTTTTGTTTCGTACTCGTGACAGCACGATGCGGATATGCGTGGACTTTTTATAATAATAATACCGTGATAATAATAATTTTAAGCCAAAATTACTACAAGTTGTTGGCGACTACTTTTTATAATAAATCGCTTATTTTCCACGATTATCGTTATTTCTTTCACTCCGAAATGGCTCTTCTGATATACGAATGAATACCTTTTTTGAAACGTCCACCATGGAACTATTTTTTTCCTTATACTATCATATCTCAAGAGTATGACCCTGAAATTTTATGAAAAAAAAATTGATATTTGCAAGAGGTATGATTTTTTTTTTAAGTAAAAAAGGACATTTTTCGCATTGACCACTTGCTGATTTTTTTCCGCCATTTAAAAATTCGATTAAAATATAATATCGAGAATGTCACATTTTACAATGTTCAAAGTAATATCCTGAATTTTTATGAGTCATTCGGAATGATACGGTCAACGCGGCAATCGTTTAAACATGACGATGGGTTCATTACGACCCAGCGACGTGTCTAGCCCTTGGGGCACCTGGGGCAAGCTGAGAGAATCCGCCCTTTCCGATACAAATATTTAAATACAAAATTAAACACAAATTAAGAAATAATATTCCAGACGATAATAAGTACACAAGAGAACTCACACTATACATTTATCATTTATCAAACAAAACCGAATAAAAAATAAACTAAATTTATTCGTGTTTAACAAACGTTATATGTTATAATTTACTTGAAAATTATTACAGGTTTCAAAATTTCATTCTCCAGCCAAAGAACAATGAAAACAATAATAAAAATAAAAAAGAAAAAGTAACTTCACGTAATAGCAATGTTTGCCTCAACAATAAAAATGATAAAACGTTTGATTTATTATTCTCTACCGAATGAAAAATAAAAATAAAACATTCAATTTTAAATAATGAACAATTTTATTTCAAAAATATTAAACAATTCAAGAGTTTACATTTCAAACGGTTTCTTTTTTTGGTCAAATGTGTTGTGTTGGCTGGTTTTGTGTTGTTTTTTTCGCTGAATTCATTTGACGAATTATAATTCAATTGACGAATTGTAATTCAATTGACGAATAGTAATTCAATTAATTGTTTTTTTTTATAATTTGTTTACCACAAACATTTGACAAATTGTCATTCGGTGAATTATTTTCGACGAATTGTTTTTTCAACGAATCGTTTTTTATTTAAATTTGTAGATTCAAGATTTTTTCATTAAAAAAAAAATGTACACGTGTCCGTCGGCCGCCTTCGCGGCGCGGCGCCTAGGGCAGCTGCCCCTTGCCCCACCCCTAGGCACGGCGCTGTTACGACCCCCGTGTAACCAGCGTGTTATAGCCAGAACTTGTGACCGCGATGGATTAACCCTTTATAAGGCATAAGGATCTAGCAAAATAAATAACTTTTTCTAATGGTTTTGTGTTTTTAATTAAGTCCTTATACATAAGGCCAGTTTGGAAAATAAAAATATGTCGAGGAAAAAAAATATCATCTGCGAATGTTGCCAGTAGACTAAAAATAATCCTACCACAAAACTGGGGCCAATAATTTAAAAATAAATTGGTGGTAAAAATATTCCCTATGCCTTAAAAAGGGTTAAAGGGTTAAGGCACTAATATTAAAGGGTTAAGGCACTAATATTTTATAGAGCGCTATTTTGGATGTGATTTTTACGACGGAAAGTTTAACTATTCCAATTTTCTCTCTCAAATTTTTTACACATGTTAATTGATCCTTCGAGAATATGTACGAATGTTTTTAAAAAAAGTATTATCATTTATTTTTTTTACGTTTGTTTACAACGGTGCGCGGAAAACGCCCCCACTTGGCGACCAGTATTGGGAACGTTGTTTGAATATAAAAAAAACGAAACACATTCTTATTCTGTCCGAATGTTCGCGTGCAGGAATTGTCGTCGGGATCCAATTGGATTCTCATGCTTGTTCCCCGACACTTCGTGATAGGTGATAATCGGAAGGGGCAATGTCTGGTGAATACGGCTGGTGGGGTAGGACTTCCCATTTAAGCGTTTCCACGTAGGTTTACACCAGTTTTGCAACATGTGGCCGAGCGTTGTCATGCTGCAAAATCACTTTGTCGTGTCTCTGCTCGTTTACCGGCCGTTTTTTCCTTCAATGCTCGGTTCAAACGCATCAATTGTAGTCGATAGCGATCTCCCTTGATGGTTTCGTTCGGTTTGAGTAGCTCATAATAAACTACACCCAGCTGATCCCACCAAATGCAGAGCAGAAGCTTGAAACCATGGATATTCGGCCTTGCTGATGATGTTGATGCACGGCCGAGTTTACCCTTTACCCTTACCCTTAGCGAGAACTTATTCAACGTCCCAATACATACACGGAGAGAATTAAAAAGTAATTTTTGTCGTGAATTTCACGGTAAAAATTACCGTGATATATATCAATGTGGTGACAAGTGAGAAAAGCATAATAATTCGTATGTGACAAGTTTTTTTTAACTCACGTTACAGAAAATTTCAAATACGTAGCTAAAATTTTACTATACAAGACGGGTAGCGCGCACGATAATTTTTACCGAGAGCACAATACATTTTCCTATAACACTCATTAAATTTTATAATAAATCTTAAAACAACTGTTATAAAGACGATACTTTTTTATAGACATTTTTGAAAGGCATAAAATAATAAAATGCACAGTAAAATTTCGCTGAAATTATATATTTTTTAAATTTAAGTTTTGCGTATTTTGTTATACATCCAAATTTACTAGAAAATCTGGTAAAATTTTCTATCTGAAGAAGAAATTTTATTTTATTTTCGTGAAAATCTGTGTTTTACTCAATAATAATAAGCGAAGTTTCAGGGTTGTCATCTGGTTACCGTTACTGCACGGTAATTTTTAACATTTAATTCTCTCCGTGTAAATTAATAAAAAACAGTAATGAATTATCGATTTACATATAAACATAAATCATTAAAAAATCATTACTGGTGTAGATAAACTTATTATATTACCCTCTGCAAATGCGGCATAGTGTAGCTTAAGACGGCGGTAGACGCAACGCAAAGTTAGGTTAGATTAGCGAAGTGCGGGTAGGAAGTGATAGGAAAAGGTTCAATTAGGAAGGGTAATACGTAGAAACCCGCCAGGGTATACGATGGAACTTAGGAAAAAAAATGTAGTACTGTGGATTGGGATTGCATTGATAAATTTTGAAATGAAAATCAATATATCTTTTTAAATAATATCGTAAAAAAAATTATTTAAAATGGGAACATCGACTTTTATTAGTCTTTTTATCTTTCAAATTACAATTTAAAATATTTAAAAATAAATAAGAAACAAAAATAATTAGTCGTGATCAAAGTTATACTGAGAATGGGGTACTTTGATAGCGGCCTTTTTCTTAATGAGAATCGGAAGTAAAATAAAGTAAATAAAGTAAAGTAAAAGAAGAAGAAGGAACATTTTTCCTAAAGAAGAAGAAAAAACCCGTCAACGGAATCGAAAGTTACAACGATTTTTATAGTTTTGGGGTTACTTTGATCGAACAAATATTGCACGTTTACGTTTTAAAATCAACTTTATTGATACACAACTGGTATTTTATTATTATTTATGCGGTAACACATTCATAAACTTTGAAATATTAAAAAACTAGAAAAAAACAAGTTGTAAGATAGGTAACATACTTTTGACTACCTAGGTAATGTAAATCACAAAAAGATATCAAATTGTTCATTAGGAAAATTTCTTAACCTACAATTCTGCAACATTAACATCAAATGGGAATTTAACATAATCATTTTTATCGATAGGTTTCGGCAAGAATGATACTATATCAATGTTATCGATTTCAGATATATCTCCTTTAATTCTCTTGAATCTTGTTTTAATTCCAGCTGATGTGAAACCGTCCACTAGTGAAGGGTCTAATTCCATTATTTGGCAAACGTACTTGTACGTTTTTTTGCCACGACTAAGAATACTGAGAATACTCCGAGACTAGCAATAAAGATAATACGTGGGGTGAAATTGATCAATGATCAATGTTACCCCGTCGAAGCGATCAAAGACGCCGCAACGAAACAACTGCCGCCCATAAAATATGTTTTTGAGGATACGCCACACAACAAAGCATAATGGTGTAGTTTAATAAACATCTGACAAGGTGACTTTTACCAAGAACTTGTCATTGCAACACTCAACTTGTTATTTTTAAAGTTATTCGAGCATAAAGAATAGTTTAAATACATTACTTACGTTTTTTAAATATTTTCACGGTCACTTAAACCCATTCGTTCGTGCTGCGTCTGAGTGATGGCATAAAGAGACATTCAGGCTTGCCAACCGTAAAAAAAAAAACTTTCGGTCGTCTTCAGGAACTTTGTAATTTCAATTTAAAAATAAGTTTTTATCAAAGTAATCCCAATCCACGGTACTGAGGTGGCGATGTACGTAAGACAGAAGTGTAAAAGGTGTAGCACTCTGTACGGTGGAATAAATCTAGTTAACTATAACCCATTAAAGCTTGCGAGTTTTTCTTTTTTTTAAAACAAACAACACAACTGGTCTTGATGTCTTTATGTGTGTACATATGAATGTTGATTTACATATATAGAAGCACATGTATCATTGATCTTAATTGGCGCTTCGTTCCGGTCATTTGGTTCTCATTTGAGTACAATCATCAAGAACAATATTGCGCGTGTACAATTGATACACATTCGCTATTCGCGGCGTATATCTCGTCCCTAATAAGAAAGTTTATAGCGGGCCTCGCTCGCGGGTCAAGATGTTTTCGATATATGCTGAAACTACACGACACCAAAACGGCTTTGTTCTTTCGCATCGGGGAAACCGTGCGTCATTGCTGATGCTATATCTATGTTACAATGGTTCATAGTAAGAATGTTATCGTAAGCAAATACAGTGAGGGTGGAGGAAGCGCAAAGAGAAAGCGAGAGCGAACGATTATGCATTTGTAGATATTTGTTCTTTGTCGGTCATTTACCACTTGGTTTGGTCAGATAGTGTGACGCGATCCAAGGAACAGGGGTGGGGGAGTTACTTATATCGTTCCCGGTGTCGAGTCATCTTTTTGAGATGTGTCAAAGTTTGCTAGACTATTGAGTCAAAGAGATATATATGTATCTGTCATTGAAAGGGACAGACTAAATGTAGAGTAGGGAGAGGCATGTTGAGCAAGTTTGAAATTATCGGCCTGCAATTCCTTAACAGTCTTCCGTATAAAAATAAAACCTACTTTGGTCAATAGGAAATTTATCTGGGGACAAAAAAGTGTGTAGACGAAATTTCTGTTATCCTTATTGCTTCATAGATAATCGATCTCAAATGACTAAGGCCATATTTGCTCAAACTGCCCCGTTAGTGGGCTAAGTTGAGCACGAGTATGGGGTATGTTGGGCAAAGTAAGAATTGCATAAAAAAAAACAGACGTATGCTACATGATTTGGTACAATACAGTAATAAACCAACAGTTGCTTGTTAATTAGTTAGGTTTTGAAACATTAACATTAATTGCCATGAACTTTGTAATATTCTTTTTCTCATACAGTGGTAGAAGATAATCTTTCACTTTTTTTTCACTTTTGGGTGCAAAAATAATGAAACGTCCCGTTTTACCATCTTAGTGCACCACGTGCCAACGGGCGATGGTGTGATGTGTTTCCATCCCCCGTACCTCTCTCTCCGCCATTTGATGCACTCACGTGCGGTGCTTAGTTTTCCAGATATTTCGTTTGCCCAACTTACCCGATTGCTCAACATGCCCCTCCCTACCCTACTTCCGGTTCTTGTAACTTTATTCCTTCATTGAATTGTTTGACTTTAATAATTCAAGTTATATACACGCTATGTAAAGTCGGCAAGGCAAACGTGACTCGCATCGACTGATGGGCGAGTTGCTTCTGTTGATATATCAATAATGAGTAGACGTTTGATCATGATGAATGATGATGATGATCTTCATCGTTATTAGCTGCGCTCACAACATTCTGCTCTTCAATAACGCAGCTCCACGAAATTCTTTATTCATCTGCGTAGATGAGAAGCAGATGTTGTTTTCCTCGTGCCATCTTGTTACCGAGCGTATGAACCTAATCGCTGGGTGCTCGTTATCTAATTAATTCGTGTAAAGACAATCGTCATAGTCATTATTTTGCATATATATATATATATATATATATATACACATACTTAGACCCGTAGAGCTTTCGTCGGATCCGTAACCTTCGTAATTGACGTCTAAAATTCCAGAAGAATTGAATAATAAAAGACTGGATTTGGGCTTCAGAAGCGAAATGTTTATTTTCGAGATACGGTCCGATTAGCGTTTGAATTGGTTGGGGAACGAGAGAGAGAGAGGGAAAAAGATTATTAGCGTGTATATTTTCGTGACGTCGCATATATACGCACAAACTCGTTTTCCATTGAGATCAGCCGCGCGCGAGCATTCGCTTGGTGTAATTAAGTAAATTAGTGTGTGGTGCAGCGTAACGTTCGTCGAGCGATGTATTAACCAACTCGTCATCGACGGGAGGCGAACACTCCGAGAGAGCTCGAGAATTTTACGCCTGACAGGTCAATTGTCTTTGGGCAAGTTTTGGAAATTTTTATGGCGAAAACTTGTCAAACGTCGAGAGAGATTTATTGATGTTTATTATACACTAGTGAACTCTCGGACGGATGTAAACGTAAAAATGATATATAAAAAAAAATCACAGAAATTCGAGAAATAAAGATTCGATTTAAGGTCAAGTGTCACACCGATCGAGCGGCCGTGAGTGCGAGAGAGAGATAGCTGATTTGCAGATTCCCAATGATTTCTGAAACGATTGATTTTTGGGAAAAAAGAAAAGAAACACGTTCCGCTCTGTTGAACGACGAACAACCGCTTTCTCTTCTTTTGCCCGAAATATGATCCGTCTAGGAGAAAACTTGGCAGTAGGATTTTTACCGACTGGACGTGTGACACATGGCCTTAAAACAAGAATAAGCAATATAAGATGCGATGAGATAGAATATAAAAACAAAAATAAGCATCAAGTTAAGGAGGTACGACTACTCTCTCAGGGTCAACAAAGAGACTAAATTTATGTTACTCCACGGGTGTTCTGATTTATGTTAACTTATGTTGAATATTTGTATTGTCGATCCCAAAGTGCCCAATTTGTGGTAAATATTTTATTTATTGCATATTTACTAATAAAAACTGAAAAATTAGATCCTCAACGACTCGCGAGTCTTCACGACGATTTCCAAGCAATAGCGAGATTCTGTAACTCGGTAGCGACCGTTTTCGTTAGCGTTAGCTAGCCACAGCCAATGAGAGGCTCCCTTTCTTTTGATCTTGCATGCGATTGGCTGTTGCTAGCCAGCGACAACGAAACTGTCGCGACAGAGTTACAGAATCTCGCTATAGAGCTAGGTTATGCTCGCCAAACGAATCAGCTGTTACGCCCGGCATTGGCAAGTCTATGGGTACTGTTTTAGATTTTTTACAATATCTATTATATGTAATTGATCAAATTTCAGTTTTCCAACGACCTTACTTGAATACGTGAACAGCAAAACCGTGATCACCGCACTTCCGGTCGACCGTCTCCATAAGACGAAATGCTTCACTAGCTCAAAGTCCTTGACTTTGCAATTTTATTATGAAAAAACTGAACGGGCAATATAGCTCAAATTTTTCCAAACGTATTTGTCAACATCTGTAAAAATTTCAGGCCGGAAAATTGGATTCGTTCCCACGATCGTACCTCCTTAAAATACAAAGTGAAACTCGATAAAAATAAGAATGAAGTTATAAACATAGGATTGACTTAATGAATTAACGAAATAAGATGAGAAGAAAATAACCAAAAGAGGGAGAGAGCGGGAGAGTGAGAGAGAGAGCATTGTTCAATTTTCTACATGATTCGTACAACGTGCGCACTCGAGCTATCAACTAGGTCAGGACTAATCGTCGAAAAATTCCGATATGTTTATACGCGGCTCTAGAGAGAGAGAGTATAGAGATGCCTGGGAAAGCTAGGTCGCGTGATCCTCCTTCCCTCGACGATTAACGTTCCAAAACACCGTGACAATACACGACTATTCAAACAAACAACTTCGTCGCTGAACGAAGCGTACACGAAAAGTATGAGAATATCCGTAAACGAATTTAACCGTTCGCCGCTCATCTCTCGGCCGTCGAGTGGGAGATATCGTTCGAAAAACTAATTCCAACATATCTACAGGAACGTACCCATTGTTACGTGTGTGCACGGAGTTCTCACGCGTATTTAACGCCTACGCCCCCGTTCGAAATAAACCCACATGACCCGCGTGAATCGCGATTTCGCGTACTCTATCGCGCACGCACATACATACACACACACACACACACACACACACACACACACATACACACACACACACACACGCACACTCCTTCCGAGCAATTTATTTTCTTTCTACTCGAAATCCTGAACGAATGGTCCATGCGTGTGACATTATCGAGCTGCGTTGCGGCGCGACAGAAGAGTCAAACGCGCGATAATGGAGAGCTTCCCTTGTAAATCGGAATGACATGTCACCGAACAAAACATTTTCTTCGTTATGCCCGAAGATCGAGAGACTGAATATCAGGGATACAGAGTCCGCGAAATTCAAAGTTTTTTTTTCTCATAGGGCCACGAGAAATTGTGGATAGTTGTAGGTTTTCAATCGAGCGGCGCTTCGATCGCCTCGATCTTTGGATGTCATGTGAGTTGTATGTGAGCTGAAAAATGGTTCATGCGAAAGAACGCGAAAAAAATTTGATGGGCGCTGATGGGGATTCGAACCCGGGACCTTTCGATTGCCAGCTCAATACTTGCCCTATTAGACTACCGAGCACCTTTTTTTAGTCCTGATTCGAAACCGTATATAGTGCAATGTACAACGTTACATTATAAATATTAACAGTGTGCGATAGAAGCGTAGTTGTAAGTAAATTATTAATGGCAACGCAGCGTTTTTTAAACTAGGAGGCCGTGTTAAGGTAGTATTCTCGCCAAAGCGTTTTTCTATAGATTTTTTTTGAATTTTAAGGTAGTTTGTGCACGAACCTCCTTATTGGAAAAAAAAATTGATTTTTTTTTGTATGCTGTAGTATAGACATACAGAATGACGGCCGCGAAAACTCAGCATGCCTTACCGGCTAGATACAATAGTAATTAATTCAGGAAATCAATGCATTTAACCCATACCATATAGGGAATCCGTGCGGATCGAGCTATCGAGAATAATAGTAGTTCGCGAATAGATACGAGCTATGCGAAAAGCGATAAATAACGAAAAAAAACTGTCGCGGTCACGTATGTTGCATACAAAATATAGGTTACGGGATATTTCGAGCAAATATTATAGATTGAATCGACTAATTTTTGCGTTCGCTAGCGGTGTCTGCCATGGCGGGAGAGATGGCGTAGATTTGGCAAAACCGCATACCGTCAACTGTGTTCGTCGTATCCGGGAGGCCGAATCGAGCCGATCAATTTGAATGCAACGACAAAAGTTGTAGATTCTTTACGCAAGAAATTTGCTCATTAATGATAAATAATTATGGATTGAATATTATATAATGAAGTTTTTATCATTCTTTTTTATCTTCGCGGGGCGTTTTTTGTACTCCATATTGTATGTAAGACCGAAGTTACATACGCACATTGCTCACACACTACACACATGCTTACACACACGGACGGCATAAACAAACTTTTGACATTGATCTGATGATACAATGTAGCAATGCTTAATTAATGCTTGTAAATTAATGGATAATTATCTAACACTGTGAAAATGAAGGAAATTTAACAAAAATCATTTTGTCGAACTGACTACATATAAAGATTGGACGCACCGCATACACACGTTAATGATAGAGTAAAAAGATTCAACAAAGATTATCGAAAATGAAATCGTTCTCGTTAATATAGATAAGACAAATATTTGTTCTCACCTCCGGATTAATAAAAAAAGATTTCTCGTCGAAATCATTCGATTGAAAACTTTTTTTGCAATTATTGTACTGTCAAATTCAATATGGATGCCGAATCAGGGAGACTATACTAGAGGAGTCCCAACTACGGTCTTGTATACAGGTCTTGAAACGAAGTCGAATTTCGGTGGTGGGGATTGTGTCGCTTATTGTGCAAGTTTTCCTTTCGCCTCAACGCCACTACGCGTCGCTACTATAGATAGGTACGGTGAGGCCCGGTGCGTGACATAACCCCAGTATACAGCGGAAAAAAATTCACATCGTTGATCGATTTTCTCACCGTGCTCGAAATGATTCACCATCGTTAACATGGGTAGAGCGTGTGCGGTGCCCAGGTGTAAAACGGGATACCAAAAAACGTTGAGCAGTATAACAAATGGCAAGCGGCGATTCCTGCTGTTCACTTGAAGCATTCGCACTACGTATGTGAAAAACACTTTGAGGAAAAATCCTGCCTCTTCCCTACCTACTAATAAAGTATTATTAGTCATTTTGATTTGATAATGATTTTTATTATGAAATAAAAATCATCGTCCGTAATTCACGGTAATAATTCACCGCATTATTATAATTTCGCATTACGAATCTTCAAAAGTATTATCAGAGAATTATTAGTAATGCGAAATTATAATAATGCTAATTCTTAATAGTAGTATTTTATTCCGTGTATACCCTTAAAGGGTGTTTACATACTTGCCCTTTCTTATCCCCACTTACCATAAGTTTACATACATTTTATAATTTGAATGCTTACATCTATTGACATTATTTTCCTAGCCTCTCTAATTGCCTCACGTGGTTACATAATTGTTTTAACGGTTTCAATTTAAGTTGCGCCTCTATTTTCTGATCGATTCCCTTCCCCTTGTTGTTCCCCAACCATTGTTCCAATTCAGCCGCTATTGCCTGATTGATATTTCCCTTCACTTCAGGGCACTCGCAAATGTGGCTCCAACCTTCGATTTCTTCCTTGCACATTCTACATTTGGCGTACGCGTAACCCTTTTTCTTGTTTCTCACCACATTCCACATCTCATCCTTGCCCACATTTCTTTCATCTCTCCGCTAATTGTCTTATCGTCCCAAACTAATTCTTAATATTAATTCTTTTAATGTTAAAGAGCATTGGAAATCGTTTTTTTTCGATTCAATTAAGCCCATTTTCTTCCGTAAATTACATTTTTCTTACGAAACACGGAATAAATACGAGCAATGCGGCTAAAGCTTACAGCGCATGCGTTACAGGTGGTAGGAAAAGAGACAGAATGCTATTCTGCTTCGTTGCACAGTATACCTATGTCTCGTCGCACCTCTCGCGGCCGTAGATAGGAATGAGAAACTTAACCATTAAGCGGACGTACCCCCACCACCGTCGTTTCAAGACCTGTATGTAAGACCGTGGTCCCAACTCTAATGGGAGGGATAGAGGGAAAGTGGTACGCGAATCTGCTGGATTTAAGTAGTACTTGATTGAGCCACCAGCAGCGCTGGGTAAAAGCTGACGCATGGCGCAATGAAGGTAGCCACGTGTGTGAGAGATGAAACGAGGTTGTTGATTTCATTAAACATTATTTACTTATGTATGAAAATAATGACACCATGGATAGTGATAACAAATATTAAACTATTTTGCCATTTGTTTCTACATAACATATACTTATAGAAAACAATTTATTTTTGTTTTCCCGTTAAAATAAAAGTATACAACAAATCATTCTGAATTTGATTTTCGATTTACGTATGAATATGGCCGCCACTGTAGGTTTAATAACGAAGAGTTCGAGAAGAAGGCTACGAAATGCAGTTTGCAAACTAGCGAAAAAACAGACATGGCAGTGGATGAAGGTTTGTATCAAAAATAAAAAGAAGATGAGTTTTTATGCCGTAGAACTGACAGTAGGTAAAGCTCAAACCTATGATTGTGGATTTGCCATTGAAGTGTAATTGTCAATGGCGTTGTTCAAGGGATGTGCCTATATTTTAGATCGCGTTTTGGTTTTCGCCACGAATGGAAGCTGCCAGTTTTTCTAAGAGCATTACTAGCCTGATGATAATTCTTTATTCGGTACAGGAAACATTACTGAAGAAAGTGGTTTAGCATATTCTGTCCAGAATGCATAAAGTGCTATCACTTGGAAAAAATATTGCAATGTCTCCTTGTTTAAAGATCTATCGTTTATAGTTTATAAAAAGATTTGTTACATTTCGGTGAAAACATTGTAATGTTTTTTTTTTCAAACTTTCCCGTGCGACTTGAAAAGAGGATATGAAAATAATACGACTAACGATGGCTTCGTCGAAAACTCAACTTTTTACACGAAAAATGAATATTCACGATGTTTCTCAATGTAACATGGATATCCACAATTAGATCCAGAATTTGTTATAAATAATCAGCAGTAATTACTATCGTCTGGTTCACGTGCGCATGAGCATGGGGCGTTTGAATATTCAGTTTTTGGTTATGTTCCTTTTCATTTTCACTCAATGGACTGAAGTTTCTCACGATGCGTCAGTCATCACCGGCGCCACATAGTGGCCTCAATGGAAACTATGTATTTCCAGCAAATTGGTATACCATTTCCGCAGTACATAGTTGGGCCTCCTTTAGTATAGTCTCCCTGTACCGAACAATGCCGATTATCTCATTTGCTGGTATTTGCCATGGAGGCTAGGATGCATATTCGATCCTCTTCCATCTCTCTTACACTACATGCATACGTAGCTCATTTCGCGAGGTCTTAGCGATAGTGGCGCCATCTCTATTTGCCCACGTTTTTGTAGCCACTTTTGAAATACACAGTTCGGACACCTCCTACTCTATCCTCCCTGTTTTAAAAGCTTCAGACCGCCCATTGGCGGAGAATCTCCAGTTTGGGCAGCACTGATAGGCAGACTTCACGCTATACTGGCAAACTTAGCTCAGTCGCCGATAGAGGCGCTGTGGTGAGCGCGCGGTACCCTTGAAAAAGCCGCCGTACAAAAACTGCGAGCAATCGCGATCGTCCGGCTCGTAGTCTTCCTCCGTACAACGTTCAGCAATTTTTTTTATATCCCCCGTTACGTAATTTTTTTTTTTCTAAAAGAAAAAACATTCACCGGAAATCCGAGCATTGCCCTATCGACGCCCTTGTTCTGCCGATATCAAAGCGCTCATCCGGAAGTCAAGTGCAAGCGAATATATATATAACGCGAGAGACTCACGGGAAATTCCACCGAAAGATCGAGATTCTCAAATATAAATTATTATGAAATGAAAATCCACGAGCGGCAGGAAGATCAAGGGAGAGCGACTGGGGGAGGGGCGTATTCCGGAAGGCTCCCTCGTAACTGTAGTCGAAAATTGAACGCGCGCGCGTATATCCCTTTCGCCAGCGCGACGTGGAGGGGGGAGGGGGGCGGGTCGCTCGGCATGGGAAGCGTCAGAAGAATAAGCGACGCGCGCCTCGAGTGATTCATCACTCGATGTTTGCAGTCTGCTGATGTTGGACATCGTTGCGGATTTGCAATTCCCTCTCTCTCTCTCGCTCTTTGCGATTCATGTCGTACTTCTCGCGAGCCCCCCTCAATGTTCCCATAATTTGGCTCAATCGAATCACGATACTCGTTGGCGGTTGCATCGTCATCGCAGCTAGCGAAACGCATTCTCACAGCGAACCGGAGTAACGTATAAATAAACGCGTCCGTGGCGAAACAACATACAGTCACTCTCTCTCTCTCTCTCTCTCTCTCTCTCTCTCTCTCTCTCTCTCTCTCTCTCTCTCTCTCTCTCTCTCTCGTTCTCTCTCTCTCTATCTCTATCTCTCTCTCTCTCTCTCTCTCTCTCTCTCTCTCCCTCTCTTTATCTCTATCTCTTTTCCGTTCGCACAGCGGTCCCGATATACCAATGACAGTTCTTTTAATCAAGTTTCATCCTTCCTCCCACACGTTCGCCAACTTTACGCGGGCTATTCCCGACGCTTATGTATGAACGTAGCAGTTTCTTCTCGCCGCTCTCTCGCGCTAGTGTCAGAATGATGGGAGTAGGGAAAAAAAAGAGACAGAGAGAGAGAGAGAAGAAAAACAAACGCGCGTATGTGGCCGCGGAGTGTCCGTGAAGGCGCCGATTACATCGGCACTACGGAGCCAAGCAAGCCGAGAGCGCGGGGCGCGCGCGCGCGACCAGTCAGTCAGCCAGCAGAGCCAGAACTCACGCGCTCGAGAAGGCGCGCGTACGTCCAAGGTTTTCGAGTCGCAAACGCGATTCAATCGTAAAGAGAATAGCGAGAGAGGGAGAGAGAGAGAGAGAGAGAGAGAGACAAAGCGACCGGAAAGAGACAGAGACGGGAAAGAAAATACCCGAAAAGAAAAATATCGAAACGTTCGGGGCGAAGACAAAAAACAAACGAAAAGTACAGCGTGTGCCCGCGATATATACACGCTGCAAAAAAAAAGGCATTGTATTCGCGTGCTTTTTTTTCAACGTTATAACAGGAGTTTTCCCCCTCCACTCGATCGTCTTTCCATCCCCGCTCCGGCCGCGGCTGCTCCGCCCGCCTCACTCCGCGCGCCATTTTCTTTCCCCCTTCTCTCGGGGTCGTGCACCCTCGGGCTTTTGTCGAATGACAAAAGGAGTATAAGGGGAAGAGAGAAAGAAAGAAAGCGAAGAGAGAAAGAAGAGCGCCAAGGTGGAGGGAACAAGGGGGGCCCTGCACGCCAAAGTACAGTTTGGTTTTTTTTTCTCGTAATGTGACATGGAAGCCGACTATGACGAGTGATATGTTTTTTAGTTCGAACGAAAAGTGCGTGAATCACGTTCTTCCGAAAATCGTAGTTTTAAGCGTTTTCGCAAAAGTTACTGGTGGCGGTAGTGGTGGTGGTGGTGGTGGTAGTGGTGTTGGTGTCGTCGTTGCGGTCGTCGTCGTCGTCATTGTTGTCAGCGTCGTCGTCGCGATGCTGATGCTGCTCGATGTCGTCGTCGGTTTTAATAACGGCCGAGCCAGCTATTGCGAGGCAGTTTTCACGTAGCTCTCTCTATGATACACACTTATATTAAAGTCAAAACGCACGATCGTCTACCTATACGTATACCGTTGTGTATTACAAATATAGATTTTGTTTTACAAGGGGGAGCGAAAGACGAGCCCACGCGCGCGGGGCTACTCGCGCGCGAGTGCCGCTCTTTCGGTTTTTCTTCTCTCTCCGTCTTCATTTGTTTCATCTGTGATCTTTCTGTCTCTCTCTCTCTCTTTCTCTCGCTCTCTCTCTCTCTCTCTCTCTCTCTCTCTCTTTCTCGCTCTCTCTCTATACATATATCGAGTGGCGCGAAATATATATATTTTTGAGATATGTCGCGTGTGTCGTTAAACAAGTCCCAGTACAGCCAGTACGGCTCGCGACGAGTCAGGAAAATTAGCACGGTGCGTTACATTTTTTCATTTCGTTGAATTTTTGTTTTGTTAATTGTACATGGATTTATACGATGCGTGTGTTTGTGCGTGCATATATATATGTGTACACGAAAAGAAGGATATATGCATGTAACAGTGCAAATATGTAAATTCATATTCTTTTTTTTTTAATTAATCGTATAATTAATTAGTAATCATTAATTACTTTAAAAATTGTGTATTTTATTTTTAAAAAATAAATGGCAATTTTTTAATTGATTTTATTTAATTTTAATTCATTAATTCATGAATTTATTTTAATTCATTAATTCATGAATTTTAATTCATTTCAAATGAATTTTAGAAAAGAATAAAATATATGATGATCTTTTAACAACGTATCAAGGAATAATCAATTAATCAACACCAGTAATTCATTATTGTTTGATTTATTTATTTATCAATAAGTATACGCACACTCGTGAGCTTCATTGAGTGATATTTTTAATAGGCGTTTCGTGATCGTGCACTTTAGTGTGTCATAAGTGGATTCCGGCTATATCGAGACGATAATTCTTAGAATTTCTGAATAATATTGAACAACATTTGTGTATTATTATTATTAGGGTTAAATCTATTTAATAGTAATAATAATAATGTTTATCAAAATGAATACTAAATAACAATTATAACAATAATAATAATAATAATATAATAATGATTATGTAATATTATGAATAAATATGACTATCATAATAAATAAAAATTAGAAAAATAATGTTAATACTAACGGTCACGTGCGCACACCCTGCTGGGCTCAAACCCAACACCGAACATTTTTATTACCGAGATAAACAATACCGTACTTTGTTATTATTAATGTTATTATTATTAAATGTGCTCAATAATAACAATAATAATAAAGTGCGCTTTGTTTACCGCGGTGATAAAAATGTTAGGTGTCGGGTATAAGCCCAGCAGCGCGTGCACGTGACCAACCTTGACAATCGCGATAATTCAAACGTATGCACTCTCGGAACGCGTTCGCCCGCCAGTGTCATTCTCGCGAATACGCGCCCCTTCACAAAAGAATTCCTCTTGCAGTGTGTGCGTGTTTTTTTTTTTCATTGCAGTGTATATATATATATATATATATATCGTATATCGCTACGCGCCGTGCACGTTTATAGCGAATTTCCGTACGGTCGAGAGTCGCGTAAATTTGCGCGCGCGCGTGCGTAATACAAAAATATACGGGAGCTCAAAGTTTTTCGATGGTCCGACAACACGAGGTCGCGGGTAAGAGACGCGCGGGTAAGAGACGCGCGAGGGAAAAGTGAAGAAAGAAAAGAAGAAGAAAAAAAAATTGAGAACGTTTCGCGAATAAAACGGGCTGCGTTGTGACAGCCGCGAATTACGAAGCGCATCGTAGTGTGTAGTTGAGATACCTCGAGCGCTATAGTCATGGCCAACATGGCCGCGAGAGGGCGATCAGCTGATCGCCGTCAACCTTCGCCCCCTCGCAGCCTTGGCGTTTACACCTCTGAGCGGCTGCGCTACGGTACATTTGAAAAATAATACGTTCGCCTTCCCAAAACATTACGAACAAAGGGTGTGCACGTGTGCGTGCGATATTTTAAGCCGCGCAATGACGTATCGCAAAAGCAATGATGAAAGGAGACGTATCTCTCTCTCTTTTTTTTTTCAACGTACCGCTATTTCTTATATTTTTGTTTTGTTTTCACGAGCAAAAGTAAACTTCAAGATCTTTCGACGACGTCATCACTTTGTGTGCGAAGATCGAAGGGAAGAGTTACCGACCGTCGGTAATCAAATGTGTAGTGCTTTTTTTTTCTTTTCGTTTCTGCAATTTTTCGACAGATGGCCCGAGATCGCGAGTACCGTGCCGAAAAGATGCAAAAATTTAGCCGAAAAAAAAAAATAAAAGGATCTAGAACATTTATAGTATTCAATCTGATATCAAAAGCTGCGGAAAAATGTTTGGCGCGCCATCCTCGAATCTTCGGCAATATGCGCCACCTTGTATCCGTACGCGGGGCCTGACATTTTCGGACTTGCATCGATCACGCGTTACTTGAACGGCAAAAGCTTGTTGCTTCCGATCGCTGACACAATACAAGATAATACGATTAAAATCGCTCGGCGAGTGTATTAAGACCGTGTAAAAGGCCTCTAAGCGAGTGGAAAACAAGATTTTCTTCTTTTTTTTTTTTACATATCGTCGCAGTCAAGGTGAGCAGCTCGCGGTATAGATCTCTCGAGGCTCGATGCATGTTTATAAAGCTGTGCGTCGCCGAGACATCCCGTACCACCCATGATTTTTCATCGCATATAGATTTACACAGATACATGACATACGCGCATATACACTGCCGGCCAAAAGTTTGGATACATTAGTCGAAATTTCTCACCGCACTAAAAGTTAGATAGCGGACTCAAAAATAAAGATAAATGAATTTTCCAAGTGGCGTTTTAAAGAGGACAAGTTTACCTTTATTTTGCTTTTTTTTTTAGAAAATTTCCTACGATTTTTTTTTCGCCCAGCTGCCAAACTTTTGAACGTGGCCATTTTTCGGCTATTTTTTGGTCATCGAAAATTAACTGCACAGTTTGTGGAAAATTTTTTTCCATGCCAAACTTACAAAGGATATCAAAACCTACATTTTGTTTTTTTTTTTAGAAAGTCTCGTACGATTTTTTTCGCCCCAGTACTGCATTTTTAGCTAAAAAAAAGACATGTTTTAGAAAAAAAAGCGCCATCGAAGAACTATAAGGTTTCAGAGGAAATGTCAAGATAGTAAAAAGTTGCATAGGTTCACACTGGAGGGGCTAGAATTTTTTCAGGATTTTTTTCGAACATTTTTTTTTACCATTTTTGGTTGGAACTTTGAGTGGGAGAGGCTCCAGTTGGGAACTATGGGGTCTAGGACAATATATTAAGAAAGGCTGTTTACATTTTCATTTTCTATTAACTACAATTTTTCTAGACGTTTAAAAATTTTTTTTAAATTAAAATGAAAAATAATTTAAAAATTCTAAAAAAATTGGAGTAAATTAAAAATATAAACAAATTTCCTTTCTCAACATATGGTCCTAGACCCCATAATTCCCAAGTGGAGCCTCTCCACACATCGAAGTTTCAACCAAAACTGGAAAAAAAAAATTCAAAAAATCTAGCCACTCCAGTGTGAACCCATGCAACTTTTTACCCTCTTAACATTTCCTCTGAAACCCTTTCTTTGAAGACGCTTTTTTTTCTAAAAAATGTATTTTTTTGCTAAAAATGCAATACTGAGGCGGAAAGAAGTCGTCCGAGAGTTTCTAAAAACCAAAAATGTAGGTTTTTATATCCTTTTTAAGTTTACTTATAAATGGAAATTCCGATCGCGATTCGTGAGTTGGTCGTAAAATTAAGAAAAGAGGATCAGTCTCTTCGAAAAATAGCAAGCAATGTAAAATTGTCGCATTCTACGGTCCAGTAGGGGAAGGTGGGGCACAATGTGTCACCTTTTTTTTTAACAAATTTTTACTCTTACCAAAGTAGTCTGATTAGAAAAAAAATGGTCATAACCGATTTTTATAGACCTTTGGGAGTACAATGAAGTTACCATTTTTTTTTGCAAAAAGATTAAAAATACCAATATAATGGGATCGAAAAAATATGCGGATTGGCTCATTGTACCCCATGGGTGGGGTACAGTGTGTGTGAATTTTGTATGACTAAAATCATAAAAAAATTACTTTTCGCATTTTTGTCTCAACGTCGGGATGATATTATTTGCCAACAACATTCAGAATCGACTCATTGTGCCCCACAACTCGGTGACACATTAATAATGTGTCACCGAAACACATTCTATCCCACTAGTAAAATATTTGATTATTGATGAAAATAGATATTAATTAAACTACGAATAGAAAAACACAAGTCACTGAGTGCATTATAAATAATAAAATTATCGATTAGGACCGAAAATCTGAGCCGCTACAGAAAGTGACATTATATTTAACGTTTTCCCGGCGAACGAAATTTTTTTTTTCCAAGTCCCGAATCAATTTTTCATTTCTAATAATTCTTTGTGGGCTGCTATCGACTTTCTTTTAGGCCTGACGAAACTAAATATAAATCACGGTCCGGCACAAGAAATTTCGATTTTTCTCTCTCTCTCCCCTACATGTACGGAAACTTTTTTGGTACATATTTGGCTAGTTATTGATCTGTTTATTTCTTTACAGGCGAAGACAGTGTTTTTCAATTTGCTTTTATGTTATGTTTAATTTTAATTTGATTGTTTTCTAATCTTAAAAAATTAACATTACTATATTAACCAAAGATTGTAGATTAATCTAAAATTAATTATTTTGTACAGCGTATATAGAAACTTTTTTGACCTATTGTATATACCGGGTGAGGCAAGAACTATTAGCAGTAGAAATACTTTCTAACATGTCAAAATTAGGAGAAAATGTTTACTCCAAAAGTTGCATAGTTCGGCGGGATCGACGAGTGGTGGCTACGAGCCTCATCCAGGTGGCGGAGGTTTGGAGATTTAAAGGTCATCACCATTTTTTAAAATGGGACCACTATTTAGTTTTTTCAGAATTTTATCAAGGAATTAAAAATAAGTTCACACACAAAATTTCAAAATGATCGATCACGATTTAGTATTAAAAATCGATAAAAAAGAAATTTCAAAACACTTACTCCCATAAAAGATGTTCGAAGTGATGGCTATCACTTTTAATGCGAGCTTGCAATTTGATTCGTATTGATAGTATTGTCTGATTAATGTTGAGACTGAAGTTTGCATCGTTGGAATGCAACGAAAATAATTATTTTTCAATTGCTCGAATTTCTTGTGGTTAATCTACGTTTCGAAAATCCATCAATCATTTTTTTAAATGGCTTATTATAGAGATCTATCATTTTTATCTGCAAGAAAATCATTTGTAAATTGAAAAATGAATTTTCGTTGAGTTCCAACGATGCAAACTTCAAGACCATTATGAATGTCGTCAGTCTGTATCAACGAAGAGGCTCTAATTGAGGTTTCAATAGTTTAATACCGAGTAAAATTCAGGTAAGTCATATGGCTTTGTTTACACTGTTCTCAACCAAGAATTTTATTCAACTTTTTTTGAAAAGCAGTGAGAAGTTTGTGATTTCCGTAATAATAAGTGGTCTCTTTAATGAAAAGTACTACCACAGGATTCCTTTCCGTCAGTACAGAATTAAATTTTCCACAAAACGTTTCATTATCAAGAGCAAGTCGATATGATCTTAATTTAAGGAGAATGTAGAGAAAAATGCAACGCAAGCGGAAATTGTGTATGCTGAGCGTTATTCGGAAAGTGGTGGCCAGAACTTTTCACCTTCGATAGGAGTAAGTGTTTGCAACGTTTTTTTTAAATCGATTATTAGGCTAAAAACATTGAAATTTCTGTTTTATCGATTTTTTAATGCTAAATCTTGATCGATCATCTTGAAATTTGGGGTGCAAACTTACTTTTACTTCCTCGATAAATTTCGGGCAAAAAATAAAGGTCTCGTCTTTAAAAATGGAGACGACCTTGAAATCTCTGAAGCTCCTCAACCTGGCTGAAGCTCGTAGCCACCACTCGGTAACCTCCTTCGAAGTATGCAACTTTTGTAGGAAAACTTAACTCCTAAATCTGATACATTAGAAAATATATATCTAAACGTATCTGTTTGATACGGAATAAGAGCGCGCGAGTTGTACAAATTGATGAGATTCGATCATCTTAGCTGGCAGACTCGCGTCGACACTGAATACGTGCGCGCCTCAAAGTCCATCTCAATTCCAAACAGAAGCCCACATTTGCGCGCTTGCTGGCTCTGGAAATAGTCTGGCGCTTCTCTGCTCTAATGTATATACAGGGTGATTGACAACTATTAGGGTTCCCTTGGTGAGCATTTAGGGTACGTCAATGCAAGTAAAACGCATTTTTTTTTTAATGGCGTGCAACAAACATTGGCCAAAAAATTCGCGTTTAAAGTCTTACGCTTGGTAAACAATGGCACGGTGGTTGTTCACGCTCATTTTTTTTCTTCAATTATTAAATAATAAACGAAAATTATTGAATGATATTATCGATTTGCGAAACGAGACTCCGTGTTTATTGTTTTTTTTTGCGAAAAAAAATTCGAAGAACATAAAATTCACTTGCGGGAAGGTGGGTTCGAAGCAGTACTCGAGCCGGCGTGGATGCTCCGCGCATGAACAACTATTGGGCCATTCTTTACTACTTGGACTTTGAACGCAAATATCTCGGGCAATTTTTGTCGCACGACAATTTTGAAAAAAAAAAGCCTTTTTGCTCGCAACGACACGGCTTGTATGCTCACGAAGGGAATCCTGATACTTGTGAATCACCGTAGTCAGCCAAATAGTATCTTAACGTAGTCTTGTTGTCTAGAGCGATAGTGCTGAAGTTTGCATCGTTGGAACGCAACGAAAGTTCTTTTTTTTGTATATTTTATGTTCCTTATTTTTATTATTATAAAATCTTTTTTATTGGATTCGTTTTGTAGATTGTTAAATAAGCATCTTAAAAAATGGTTGAGAGATTTTTTAACGCAAAATCTGCCAAAAGAAATTAAATCAATTCAGAAAGATGAATTTCCATTGAATTTCAACGATGGAAACTTCAACCTCATCTAGAGCCGGTGTTTTGGAAGTATTTTTTTAGGACGGAATAACTTCAACTGTTCCAGTTGTGTTTCTGAAAATTTTTTACACATTGATTCTTCAAGAATATGTACAAATGAAATTTAAAAAATTATTATCGTGTACTTTGTACGTTTGTTTACAACAGTGCGCAGGAAACGTCATCAATTAGTGACCAATCTTGTGGACTTTGTATGAATGTGGAAAAAAAACCAAAAATATTCTTAATCTGTATGAGTGCTGTAATGTTTGCTATCAGATTCAGCAAAAAAAAATGGCCAAATGGCGACATGCTACACTTTATCCATTTTTCCTATTTTTTTGGACATTCTACGAGTTATTATATTTGAAAAAATTATTTCGACCCAGAACTGCTATCAACTTTGAGAAATAGTTTACTGAAGGTGTATGCCGAATCTGAGCTCAATCGGCCAATTGGTTATCGACAAATCGTTGTTGCCGATTTGAATAACATAGTTTCGAAAAAAACGCGTTTAACCCTTCGCGGTCACACGTTCTGGTTAAAACATGCTGGTTACAAGGAGGTCGCAATGACCCCAGCCATGATTAAACGATTGCCGCGTTGACCGTATCATTCCGAATGACTCATAAAAAGTCAGGATATTAGTTTGAACATTCTAGAATGTGTCATTCTCGGTAGTATATTTTAATGGAATTTTTAAATGGCGGAAAAGAATCAGCAAGAGGCCAATGCGTAACAAAAGCCCTTTTTTTACTAAAAAAGAATCATAACTCTTGGAACTTTCAATTTTTTTTTCATAAAATTTTAGGGTGATACTCTTGAGATATGATTATTTAAGGGACAAAATAGCGCCATAGTGGGCGTTCAAAAAAAAGTATTTATTCTTATATCTGAAGAGCCATTTCGGAGTGAAATAAAGAACGATAATCATGAAAAATGAACGATTTATTATAAAAAGTGGCCGCCCACAACTTATAGTAATTATAGCTTGAATTTGCGCTTGGGGTCATTTTGACCCCAGGTGACCGCGGAGGGTTAAAGTTTGCTGCGTCTCGACTGTACTTCCCGAGCGTACTTCTTATAATTTCTATAACTCGGCTAACTTTATAAGTATCATTAAACGTTTCCCACAGAAAATTCGTAGAATAATCAAATAAAATTTACAAAAAGACGATCTTTCTCACATTTCTTAGCATGTTCCCGCAATATTATACGAGCTTCAATTGAATTCCATAGAACGAGGCTCCCAAGTAATTTTTCGATCTTCAGCTCGCCTCAATAAAGTAGATTAAATTAGTAATTCCAGCGATACTCAATCTAACACGCTTAAAAAAAAAAACGTTTCAGCCTCGAACGTTCACTTTCAATTGAGATTAGATAAATAATAAATGCGGGATTTCTCCGTGCGACGGTAACGAACGCTCAAAAATTGTCACGAATTGAGCCTGCAGCTCGTAAAAAAATGAGACATTTGTAAATTATTTCTTCATCGGCTACAACGATAAAGTGGAACGATTGAAGGTCCCGATAGTGACAATCGGTTCTATCCGATCTGGAACGCGGAGACGTATTTTATAACGAATAAATGTTGCAAGGTTGGTGTTTCTTTTTTTCTTTTGTCTACGAATTCCGGTAGCTAATTCGATTTGACCGGAAATAGGCCATGTAAACGCGCTTTGTGGCGCGGAATGTGTGTCAAGGATCGTTGTGGTGTACCTTCATGGACTTTTAATTGTTGTCTCGATAATGCCTGATGAATACATTCATATATCAATATATATATAGGCACACACACACACACACACAAATACGTAACACGCATTCCTGGATGACGTTTCCATGGAGATGTATCGTCGATTCGCTACAAGGTCGGATTAATAATTTTTCTTCATTTTTAATTTAATTAATTTTTTTTTTCATATTTCTTCGCTGCGGAATGTGCGGAATATTCATCAGACGGAGAGTGAATACTCGGTCGAGGAACAAGCGAGACTGACCGGTACGGATGGAGCGGTCGACGAGACTTCGCCCGAGGACGAGGGTGGATCGCTGTGCGAGTATCACGACATACCGCCACCCCCGGACGGGGGTTACGGATGGGTCGTCGTATTCGCATCTTTCATGTGTAACATGATCGTTGACGGTATTGCCTACACATTTGGAGTTTTTCTCGGCGAATTCGTCAATTATTTCGGCGAAGGAAAGGGAAAAACCGCGTGGGTCGGTTCACTACTCTCGGGCATGTATCTCAGCGCTGGTGAGTCATTTTTTTTTGGATTTGTCAAGATTACTGTTTATTTTTTTTTAATTAGTTTATGTATTGTTTCCAAATACATAGATATGTAGACAGGGTGACGGTTATAAGGTGGCCGTGTGTTTTTTAAGGTTCTGGCGTGGAGATTTTGCGATTGAGAAAAATATGACATTTAAGGAGGTACGATCATGGAGACGAATCCAACTTTCGGGCGTGAAATATTTATATGATGTTGACGACTACGTTATGCACCCTTTGGAAAAATTTGAGCTATATTGACCGTTCCGTTTTTTCGTAATGAAATTGCAAAGTCGAGCACTTTGAGCTAGCGAAGCACGTCGTATTATGGAGGGGGTCGACCGGAAGTGCCCGTGATCACGGTTTTGCTGCTCACGCATCCAACTAAGTTCGTGGGAAAACTGAAATTTCATCAATTAGAAATAATAGATATTGTAAAAAAAACGAAAATTCGAACTTCACCGTGTAGTTCAAGCACTACATTATAAAACGGTTTCAACTTCCGGTTAAATATTAGCATAATGACGAAACAGTACCCATAGACTTGCCAACGTCGGGCGTAACAGCTGATTCGTTTAGCGAGCATAACCTAGCTCTGTAGCGAAATTCTGTAACTCGGTGGCGAGAGTTTTCGTTGTTGCTGGCTAGCGACAGCCAATTGCATGCACGATCGGAAGAAAGGGAGCCTCTTATTGGCTGTCGCCAGCTAACGATAACGAAAACAGTCGCCACCGAGTTCCAGAATCTTGCTACTGCTTGGAAATCGTCGTGAAGACTCCAAAGTCGTTGAGGATCTAATTTATCAGTTTTTATTAGTAAATATGCAATAAATAAAATCTTTACCACAGATTTGGCACTTTGGGATCTACAAAACGAATATTCAACATCAGTTAACATAAATCAGAACAGCCGTGGAGTAACATAAATTTAGTCTCTTTGTTGACCCTGAGGGAGTAGTCGTCGAACAAAAATATTGTGTATTTTTATGGGCGAATAGAATTCGCCAGAATAGATTCAGCGTTCTTGAAAAATCATAATTCCCTTTTGAGTATAGAAGAATGGCAATAATTAAATCCAGAGCACGAAAGACTTGTAAAAAAAAACTTTTTTTGTATCACGTCATCGAGAAAAAAATTATCAAAGATGAATTTTATTATGGATGAATGTAATTCAAATCGATTTAAGAAAAGTTTTTTTTTAGAAGTTTTTCGTATTCGGAAATGAATTATCTTCAGTCTGCTGCACTCAAAATGGCATTTGATTTTTTTTTAGAACGTTCAATTTTTGCTGGCTAATACTACTCGTTATAAAAATACGCTATTTTTTCAGAGGGCTTTAAAAATCATATCATTTTTTTCTCGGTCGCAAAATCTTCGCGTTGGACTCTCAAAAAACACATGTCCACTTTATAATTGTCGTCCTGTGTATATAAATATTAATCAACACGAGTAATGTATTATTCATTTACGTAAAAACTCAGATTACCAATTCATTACGGGTGTAGATTACTTTATTATTACGCATTACATTATTATAAAATTATCATATATTTTATGATCATTTTCTAAATTAATTACATATTGAAATTTTATTATTATTTTCTAAATTTATCCTTTTTCGATCATTTTTCTTTCGACGACGGAAAACACAAAAAAAAAAGTTTTTGACGAGTGTTTCATGTTCAGAATTTATGACGTTGAAGTTTGCATCGTTGGAACGCAATAATGTTTTTTCGTTTATTTTTTATTTCTTTATTTTTATCATTATTCAAAGGCTTTTATTTGCAAATTGAAGTCGGGAATCTTTTATAAGAATTCGTATAAACGTTTGAGATATTTTCACTGTCTAAAATGGCAAAAAAAATTGAACAACTAAAGGAATTAATTTTCGTTGCATTGCAACAATACAAACTTCATTATCCTCGGAATTGAATCATCTTCAGTCTGCTTCCCTCAACATGGAATTTACATTTTTTTCAAGAATGCTCATTTTTTTCTGGCAATTACTGCTCGTCACAAAAATACCCTATATTTTTTTTTCAAAGAGGACTTGAAAAACTATTAAATATCATATTTTTCTCGATCGCGAAATCTCCGTGTAAGACCCTTAAAAAATACATTCCCACCTTATAGTTGTCACCCTGTGTGTCTTCAATAATATTCAATCGATTTTGGTTTGGGTTCTCAGGTCCTGTGGTGAGTGCTCTGACAAACAAGTACGGCTGCAGAGCAGTCTGTATGGCGGGAAGTTTCATCGGTGCCGCGGCGTTTGTACTCTCGACGTTTTCGACGTCTGTAAATATGCTCATGGTGACTTACGGCGTAATAGGGGGTGAGACATAAAAAAAAAAGAAAAAAAAAAGAAAACAAAAAAATTTCACCATACTTGGCCCCGTTTCGGTTTCAATCACGCAGTAATACGATGGAGTATAATTGTGCGTGTGCACGTGACCGCTCGATTTCGCGCTACACGATCCGTTGAATATCGAAGAATGATCATTTTTCACTCGTATAGACTAGACGGGATAACATTTTAGCGCGCGAACGCATGCGCTGTTAAACACGTATCTGGACGTGGCGAGAGTATCGGTAGAATTATTTCACATAACGCGTATTCCTGCACGCGTTCAATTGCGAGATAAAAATAAAGACGAACTAGCAGAGCGCGCGTGGCGGCTTTTCCGTAAGAAACTATGCTCTCGTTTTTTAGATTTTATTCGGCATAAATAGACGGTAACCTTGCTCGAGTTTTTGTACGCAAGAATCGCAATTTTGTACTCAAGTTTGTAGGAGGCGGAAAAAAAATCGATAAAAAAGCGATCTAATAATCAAATGCTCGTAGTGCATTAAGGTATTCCTTTCGCGAAGGGCCGTATTGTGTGGGCGCATGAGCAGGATCCTTTTGAATAAATTAAATTACAGCGGCGCTTGATAAGAATAAGTTACAATCAATTATAATACCTAACAAAAAACTGGAATTCAAAATTTCGCATAAAGTTTGTAGATTTAGACATTTTTACATTTTCTCTGAAAAGTCGGGGTTGCGATGATTGTTCTGCTAGTTAGATTTCTCAAAGTTTTATCATTAATATTTTCTTTAAACATTCGGTGAACCCCAGTTTTTATTGTCGTTGTGAAATCTTTGGAAATTTTGACATGCATAGAGCAGTTTATATCAGACGTTTAGAGTTATCTATACATATAAAACAGTTTTGTGACTGACTGACATATAGACAACGCACAGCCTGAGCCGCTAAAGATAGAAAAATGCAATTTGGATGATATGTTCCTTAGAAGGTGTAGAGGTGCACTCAGAAAGAATTTTACGAAAATCAACTCCTGAGGCGGTGAAATGGAGTGTAAACATTTGCATGGAAAATTGTATTCCTTGCATGTATCAACTTGAAACTTGGTATGAATATTCTTCAAAACGAATAATAAAACGCACATTTTAGGATCTTTCAAAACAACCCTTAATTAGGGTTGCAACGGGGTGTTGAAGTTTGTATGAGAAAATCGAGTTCCCTGCTTTTATCTCAATTAAATTCGGAAGATATGTTCCGTAAAGGGCGTAGAGATACACTAAGAAAGGATTAGTTTCTCGCATGGTCAACTAGGATACAGAGGGGCATGTTGAGCAAGTTTGCAATTATCGCCCTGTAATTCCTTAACCGTCTGCCGTATAAAAATGAAACGTACTTTGGTCAATAGGAAATTTATCTGGGAAAAAAAGTCTGTAGATGAAATTCCTGTTATCCTTATTGTTTCAAAGATAATTGCTCTCAAATGACTAAGGCCATACTTGCTCAACCTGCCCCGACAGTGGGGTAAGTTGAGCATGGTAAGAATTGCAGTAAAAAAATCAGACGTATGCAACATGTTTTGGTACAAAGCAGTAATGAACCAACAGTTGCTTGTTAATTAGTTATATTTTGAAACATTAACATGAATTGCAATGAACTTTCAAATATTTTTTCTCATACAATGGTAGAAGAAAAACTTTCAATCACGTTTTTTTTTTTACTTCTGGGTGCAAAAATAATGAAACGTCCCGTGTCAGCGTCTCGTGCGCCGCATGGCAACGGACGATGGCGTGATGTGTTCCCCTCCCTCATACCTCTCTTTCCGCCAATTGATGCACCCGTGTGCGGTGCTTAGTTTTCCAGATATTTCGATTACCCAACTTACCCGACTGCTCAACATGCCCCTCCTTAACTTATATGTGGGCGGTTCGAAGGTATCGAGTGCCCAAAAGTGCCCTCGAATGTGCTTGCCATGCCTGATAAATAGACACTCTACCTTTTTTCTTACTTTTTTCACTCTTTGTTTATCTCCTCTCTGGATAAAATCCTAAAGTCCACGCAGATGAAATCGCGGGCAAAAGCTAGTTTAGTATATAAATTATTATCTAGTAATGTGGCAAGCGTGTCATTTCCATAAAGCGCCGTATAAATTAGAGGATTTTTAGAGTCGAAAATCAGTTGATTGTTAAATATTCGGCTTCGTGAAAGGAATACCTTAATTTCAAGACGCAGGGTTTCGAAGCTGCCTCCAAGTTCTCGATTTTTTTTATCTCTTCGAGCTTCGAGGCACTTTATTGTCTTTGCCACCGACTGGGATTTAAAGCGATGATTTGTTATTTCAGGTATCGGTTTTGGTCTGATATATCTGCCGGCGGTGGTATGCGTCGGTTATTACTTCGAGACGAAGAGATCACTGGCAACGGGAATAGCGGTGTGCGGTTCCGGTTTCGGAACTTTTGCGTTCGCGCCACTCGCGACGATGCTACTGGAGTCGTACAATTGGAAGGGGGCTAATCTCATATTGGCCGGCCTCATTCTGAATTGCGCCGTGTTCGGAGCGATGATGAGACCACTCGAGTACCCAAAGCCGTCCTCGGTGAAGCCATTGCTGCAGAGAATGGCCGAGGAGAAGAGATTCCAGATGGAGCGCGGGAGCATAGGTGGCTCGTATTTTATGGTACAGCTGCCCGACGGCTCGATGGAGAAAAGAATGAAAATGCCGATCAACGTCGATCCCGGTGTTCACTCGAGCTTCAACTTAGATCAATTAGTACCTGGTAAGCCGGTAATTGTAAAGCCGCGAGATGGAGAGTCCATTTTTCTTTTTTTTTCTTTTTTTTTTGGACTTTGGCACAAATCGTTGGAGCGGCCATAGGCAATCCTTCTCGATTCAGTACGGTAGTTACGATTGAACGTGTAATTCTAAAGGAACGCCTTTAACACCAGTACCGACCGTGCCGACTCTGCCGACGATCTCGGAGGTCAAAGTCCAGGAGCACTCGTCGAGCGGAGCAACCAGCAACAGCGGCAGCCTCGACCAGCTCAAGAGCTCTGTAAAATCCAAGAGCCGACGCGGAATCGACGATACCAAAGATGGAAAGGACGGCACGGAGAAAGCTGAGAACGAATTCAATAAGCCCGTCATGCCGAGAAACGCCTCGCAACCGGCCTTCACGACCCACGTTCAGGGATTGCCGAAAAACGGCTCGGTACCGTTTTTCGATCGTATACGGAAAACTAGCACAGGCGAGAGATACAAGCCGAGCCTGAGCGCAATCAAGAACTCCCGAACGACCCTCAACTCCAACGGAGATATCAGGAAGAGCTTGCATCTCAGATTGTCTAATAGCAGCATGCTCGGTTCGCGTAACAACAACACCGAGGTCGATGTGAGTATCCCTCGGGAATACCGCGCAGTACAAGCTAAAATTACTTTTGCTCGTTGCGCGTATTGTCACGAATTCGTGATAAGTCAATTCGACCTACTCGTTCCTCAAATTATGCAAAGTATGTTTTTTTTTCCATTTTGAATTTACGAAAATGAGAAATGTCGAAGTGCCAAACGGGCCGCAGTATTTCAACAGCTTAAAAATAATGTCGAGTTGTCGCACATGCGGGTGTATCGGGCGAGGTTGCACGAACGAAACGAGAGCATGATTGGCAAATGTCTCGAGTGGTCAGAGCGAAGTTTGGCAAAGCAACAGAGACGTCACTCATTTCGCTGAACAAAACGCATACCTCATTGCATATCGTGATATTTAACGAAATTTCATCAGAAGATGAACGCTCTGGTTACGCGAATTTCAACTCGTAACTTTCCACCTCGGTGTATTATTTTTTTGCTAAGTTACCGATTGCGAACATTTTCGTACGCAATATCGCGATATTATCTTTTTTTGTTTGTTTGTTTGTTTTGTTGTCTAATTCAATTATAATGTAAATTTAACGAGTTTTTTTTTATACGACTGATTCCTTGCAGGACGGCGAGAGCATTACGTTCACCACCAGCAAGTCGAGTATCCCCAAAGAGAAGGCAATGATCGTTCGTCCACTTTCGCGAAAAGATATTTTTTATAGCGGCAGCGTGGTCAACCTACCCGAGTATCAGAGTCAAAAGTCATTGGCGAATTACCGACAGAGCGTCATATCTTTGCCAAAGTCGGTACGAGGCGACGCGAGAGACGGCGACGTCGAGAAAGCACCACAACGTGAGTCCAAGCAAAATTCTTTCGAATTTTTCCTCTATTCGATTTGGGAAAAGTTTTATTGGATTTGTCGTACTTTGCAGAACCGTTGTGCCCGTGTCTCGTACTACCCGAGTCGTTTAAAGAGGCCTTAGCAACAATGATGGATATGTCACTGCTGAAGAATCCCGTGTTCCTGTTGATCGGTATCAGCAATGTATTCGGAATGGCAGGATTATATGTACCTTTTGTATATTTGGTGGAAGTCGCGGTTCAGGATGTGAGTACGCATTTGTCAGTGTTTGGTCGTTTCAACATTCTGAAATGACATAATCGTCAATAATATTTATTGTCACGTTTCAGGGTATCGACAGAAGTTCGGCGTCCTTTCTCTTGTCGATTATCGGTATAACGAACACCGTTGGTCGCGTCGCGTGCGGCTACGTCGCGGATTTCCCTCAGGTCGACTCTCTTCTCTTGAATAATATTTGTTTGGTCATATCGACGATCGCCGTTGCTTCGACACCGCTCTGCCACTCTTACCCGGCTTACATCGCCATGAGCATTTTCTTCGGCATTGCGATATGTAAGAAAGATCCAAACTGCTCCGCACATGATTCTTTTTATTCCCTGGAATGGAAACTTATTTCAAATGGCGGATGTTTCAGCCGGATACATCTCACTGACGTCCATCATTCTGGTGGACCTTCTCGGCTTGGACAAGCTGACGAACGCCTTCGGTCTCTTGATCCTGTTCAGAGGCGCGGCGGCCATCGTTGGGTCTCCCCTCGCCGGATCCGTCTACGATGCCACGGGGAGCTACAGTATTCCATTTTTCATGGCCGGTTTCTTCTTCTTCATGAGTGCCGTTACGAGCTTTATGGCGCCTGCGATGAAACGCTGCACCACGCCACAGGTACGGCGCGGAGACTTTTTTGAGCGCGACCATTCCTAACTTAATCTAACAATCACATCTCTTACACGTACAACAAAAGAGTGGATTCTCGACTGATACTCTTTCTCTCTTATACCGGAGAAACGGTTATTCGTTGGAATAACGATTATTCATTTATATATGGGGATAGCGTTTGTTCATTTACTAGCTTCTACTCGCGACTTCGTCTGCGTGGATCTCGCAATTTGTGTTAAAATACCCCTTAAAGGATTATTTTTTTAAAGAATGTCATACGTAATTCAGAATTTAGTAAATATGATATTATATTATATTATCTTATATGATATTATTTTAGATTCTATTCGATTTTGATTATATTTTAGTCGTTCGTATTCTATGAGAATCAAAATTTAATTAGATTTTTTATAATATTATAATTAGAAAAATATTAGACGTTAGATTTTATCAAATTTAAATTATATTTGATTCGTTGTATTCTATAAGAATTTGAATTTGATAATTACATAAGATTTGACACGAATGTTATAATTATAAAAATATTAGATATGTTTCTATTAGATTTGATATTATATTATCATCTATTTTAATTAGGTTTGATTTGTTCGTATCTTATAATAAGGATTATATAAGGCTGATAATTTCATAATTGAATTACATTCGAGTCGAATATTAGAATTAGAAAAATATTACATGTATTTTTCATAGCCTATGTGTTATTCGAAGTAACTCTCTACATGTGTGCCAAATTTCATCAAAATCAGTTCAGACGTTCAGGCGTGATAGTGGAACCAACATCAGGCATACAGATTAGAGAAATATTAGATATTAGAATTAGAATGAAAAGTATCATATGTGTCATAAGCTGTCCACATTTTAAATTTCATTGATTATATTATAATTCGAATTTCATAAGATTAAATTTGAGTATATAACATTATAATTAGAAAAATATTAGATGTTAGAATGAAAAGTATCCTATGTCTTATTCCTGGCCATAAGCTATCTACATGTGAAATTTCATTGAAATCGATCAAGCCGTTTTGGCGTGATTGAGTAACAAACAGACAGACAGACAGACAGACAGAAAGTCAGATTTATAATATTAGTTAGGTTATATTGGAGTAACGTTTATATTGAAATAACGTTAATTAATTGATCAATTGGAGTAACGTTTATTCTTTTTTATACTGGAAATTTATTTTTATTGAATTATTCAGTTTTAGTAAAGTTTATTCATTTTTATATTAGAATAACGTCGTAGTAGTGCATTTATTCTATGTATACCCTCGCGGTTTTTACATTTCCCTCCTTTCTACACATCTTTTCTTATTGTTAGTTGGTTAAATTAAATTAAAAAATTGCATACATCAGCTAGTCGCCATGAAATAGAAAAAGTAAACAATTATATATATATATATATATATATATATATATACCTAACATAACATACCTTTTTCTTAATATTTTACATATAGTCTCGGTCCTTATATCTCAGTTTCCACTTAGTATTCGCATTTAATTGTATGTATTCGCATTTAATGCTTATTGCTGTTTTCCTTTTCCCTCGTTACCTCATTATTCTCCTTCCTCCCTCTCCCGCTCCTTCTTTCTGCTAGTTTTTCGAATTGTCGCGCTATTTCGCGCATTTCTTCCACTATTTCCATCCTCTCTAATGCCTCCTTCCACCCCCCTTCCGGTTCTTTTCTTTGTTGTTTATTCCATTGTTCAAAAATTCTTAGTGCCGGTTTCTCCATTTGTTGCTTTGCCTCCTCGCATTCCCAAATGTGTGCCATAGTTTACTCCATTCTCCTGTACACACTACCTCGTGTTTATTTAAACCCTTTCTCCGTCTCTCTTCTCACGCTTATGCACCTCATTTTTGCCCAAATTTCTCCGATTTCTCCCCTTCTTGTTCCTTTGACCCAGTACTCTTCCATTCACAATTCTTTTTTTTTCTTTCCTTGTATGCCTTGCAGAATTTGGACCTTGAATTTTTTCCCCAGTTTATCTGTATTTCTTGCTCCGAAAGCTTCGACTCCGCTCTTCCTGTTTTCATTTTCCATTCCTCTTTGTTTCCTCTTCTTATTGGGTCGCCTATTTGCCCCTCCTGCTAGCTTCATTGCTTCCTTCATTTATTTTCCCTACTTACTTGCGTCGTGGTTCAACAGTCCTCTCGCCTCCTTTATTAGGCATTTTCTTGGCCATCTTTTTTCTTCCATCTTTATGATTTTGCCTATGTAGTCTGCTGCTCTTTTTTTTCATTACTATGTCTATTGTATTAGAATAACGTTTATTAATTTATATATTCGAATAAAGATAAGTAATTTATATATTTGGAAATTAATTTTTTTAATTTATTATTTTTTAAGTTAACATAAAATTTATTGATTTTCGTATTGGTTTATATAATGTTTATCAAGATGAAGAGTGAATTTTTTCCTAACCGCCATCCTATCTTTCACACGTACAACAAAACGTTTGATTTTCGATCGATCTCTCTTTTCAGACGCAACCTGTGATACTAGATACCCTTACGCCGATAGACGAAGACATCGAGGAGGAGAACGAGGAGGATATTCCGGAAATAATCGAGACGGCTCCCTCACCCTCGGATCCGCCGGAAAAGGAGATCAAGCAAATCGAGTCTGTGTTATAATGGGGTCGATGAAGAAAAAAAAGGTCTTTCTCGGGCTCATATCGCGTTTGAACTCCGAGCCATGTACGCCTGTCGAGCGAGACTCGACCTTCGTATCGGGCGGACATTTCGAGACGTATAAGGTACACGATTGATTCGCGTTACTTACGTTCGTTAAATTCAAACTACAAAGCACAAGTTGTGACCGGTCAATGGAAAAAATTACAAAAATAAAAGCAACACAAAAAATTGACCGCGTCACACTCGCGGACGTACTTTTGGAGATTTATCAAGGAGGTTTGTCGTTATTTTTAATTGAAGCGAAAAGAAAAAAAAAAGTAAAGAACTGCGGCCATCCCCGACGCTTTTTACCGATGACTGAACAATCGTTTCTTTGTCCGTGATTCGCTTGTTTCAAATAATAATAATAAATAATAAATAATAATAATAACAATAAGGGAGAGTAATTTTTCTCTTCTCCGGATTGCGAAGGATCGCTGGCCCATGCACTCGCGAGTGGAAATAAAAAAAAAGGAAAAAAAGTAACACACTCATCCAGAGGCTAAAGTAGTAACCTTTTTTTTAACGAGTGCGGCGATATCCACATCGCTGGCGTAGAAAAAGATCGAAGGAAATAAAAAAGTAAAGTCGAAATATTTGATCGTCAATCGTTCTCCTGTCGAGCACACGCTTGCATTGCGTTTGTGACAAATGTATTATTCCGCAAATTGTCCGCGACAAATGTACATAACCTCGGGAAAGATGAAGAAGAACAGAAGGAGAAGAAAGGGAGAATAACAAGAGAGACGTTACGTGAATTAAATGAAGTATAAATACGTGTGTAGTTTGCAGCAGCAACAGCAGGGTGTACTTGTTTTTTTGTTTTGTTCTGTAAATAATATTATACGATTTGTAAAGTAGCCGATAACAAAGCCGACGCTAAGATTAGTTAATTTCAGCTGTCGTATAATTTCTATATCGCGGAATGAGTCGAATTTCAATGTTCCAAATGTTGACTCGCAAGAAGACCTTTTCGCTCATTTTTTTTTTAACAAAATATTTAGTCTGGAGCTCGTCGTAGGTAAATTCGAATATGTTGCAAACAAAAAGAGATGGATATTCTCGACAGTGGACTATATATCAGTCAAAAGAAAAAAAATTGCCGTCTTGATCGATAAGCGAAGTAACGGTGAGGAGAAATAACTCAAAAAAAAAAAGGGAAGCCAAAAATCGTGACACAAAGGGGCGCACGATTATTTTTCGAACGAACAAGAAAAAACGCGCGATTTTTTCAGATGAAAAATGATTCGAAGGATAAATAAGTCGAGTTTTTTTTATTTGATGGTTGTTGCCGAACGATCGTGAAGAGTACGATTTTTTTATAACGCATTATAAACGTCGGTACAATGTAACGCGATTACTTTATTAACAAAAGGAAAGGGATGTGTCTTGAATTATTTTTCATTTATCGACAACTGTCTTCGTACCGAACATATGTTTTATTTTTCGTTCGTCTTTTAATTTGCTTGTCACGCGAGATTGTTTGCACACGCCTGTTCAAACGTCCCTCTTAACGATTGAAAAGTGATGAAAAAAAAGAACAAATGTCAGGAAGAAGCCGCTGCAGTTTTGATGCAATGAAAATTGATCGGGGAAGGTTGGAGCGCCGATTGATTTTTCGTCGCCACCGTTGATAATACACGTACGAAATATTATTATTATATGTGTATATATATCGTAGAGAAATTATGTACGCTCGCCTACGAATTCACGTGTACGTGAGATTTCGAGACGGAAAAGAAAAAAAAGTGGAGATAACAAAAAAAGAAACACACACACACGTAGACCAAAGTGTCTATTGTAAATCTTGTTGAAATCCCGAATTGCACACAATGTACATATGTTTAGCATAGTCACAAAGATCGAGGCGTAATCGCCCCAAAGCGCCATGAAATTGGCAGGATATCTGAGAAGCTTTTCTTTTGGTTTTTTTTTCGTCCGTAAAATTTTATCTCTTATTTTCTATTTCAATTTTTTTTATTCCTAAAACTTAGACGAGTAAGAATGACCGAGCGGTTGTAAAGTATTTTTAACGTTGAAGATGCTGCCGGCGGGGGGGGGGACGTTGGCAGGCATGAAAAAAAGGTGTACGACGAGTGAGGAACAATTTCATTGAGAATTGTCTAAGTGTTTGAATGGAGTAAAATTTTAAGGGCGAAAAAAAATTGTGCGTAGAGGCGCGGCCATCGATGCGCGCGAAGCTTGTATTGTCAATGATGATTTCTCAGTTAGTCATAATTTATGGAAAAAGAAAATAAATCATGCGCGACTCCGACGGGGCGCGAGCTGTTACAACGTCTCGTTGTTATTGCGCCGTTCAAAGGATCAATTGCGAACACTGCTAATAATAATTGCCTCGTTAATTACCATTGGAAATTATAACAAAGACTATGTACACGTATAGTCGACGCTAATTTCGTCTTACGATAATAATTTCGTATTTGCATCTCGTTTATGCCGCGAGTATATGAATAATGCTAAATATACGCGTATGCAATATTATGTCGTTTGCGACAATTGAGCAAATATGTAATAAGATTTAAAAAAATAAGGAAGGAAAAAAACAACTGGAACTAGTGAGCACGCCTATTTGAAGAAAAAAAAAGCGGAAAAATGAGGGAGAAAACGTCGCGCATACTCGCCCACGCCCACACGCGGTACTGAACCTGTTGAATTATATACTAGAGATTTCAGAATTATAATTAATATACAAATAACGATGTAGCGTAAGTGTGAGCGTACGCGCGGGCTCGTACTCGTGATTAAGAGAAATATCGAGCGAGATTATTGGCGCGTCTGTCTCTCTTGTGTAATTGTGTATAGATTTATGCGTTATAAGTGCGCCTGTGTGCGTGCACGCGTGTGCATGTGTGTGATCAATGGCTTGTTTTTTTTCCCGAATGTACGTTATTAAGAGAAACAACAAAAAGGGAAGAAAGAAAAAAGATTATATTCGCGTGTGCACGCGTTGAGCGGAATAAACAGAAGAGTGCGAAAAAAAAAAATAATGCTTACACGTATTATTGAACGCTCCCTTTTGTTGCGTATATTGATAAATTGTATGTACGTTTCACGAACATGATCAACGTTTCTACAAGGCAATTTATATATTGGAGTAACTTTGATTAATTTTCATATTGGAGTAGCGTTTAGTAATTTATATATGGGGTGACGTTTATTAATTAATAGATGAGAATAACGTTTGTTGATTTATAGAATGGTTATTTGTTCATATGTAGGAGGAATCTTTATTAATTTTTATATTGAAATAACGTTTATTAATTTCTATATTGGAGTTTATTTTTATGTTGATAATGTTTATTAATTATTATATTAGTATATCGTGTATTCATTTTTATATTGGAATAACGTTCATTAATTTATACCTTCGAACAACGTTTATCGAGATTGAGAGTGAATTTGTATTTAAAAAAAAAAATTTCCCTCTATCTCTCTCGTTTTGTCGTTTTGCTGTAATTGTGTACAATTCCTCTAACGAGTATCGCGATCGATTCAAGAAGATTGTCGTACAACGTTTCATTTTTCTCCCCTCTTATATCGACTTTTCAATTGGGTGATGACAACGGGTGATAATTCAATAACGATAAAGGTAACCGCACGAAGACCGCGCGTAGTGAAAGGGCCATATCAAGTCACACGGAAAGTCACCGTATGTACAGTGTGAACCCAATGATTCGCGTTAGTTTGAAAAAATGGTGATTGCGCGCCGCGGTTCGCGCGGCTGCGTAACTGCGCGCGGAGCCTCGGTAGGCGGAGCCATCTCCCACCACACGACGCGCCGCCGAGGCTCTCAAATATACGGTCGGTAAGGACGCAACGTACAAAGTTCCGCCAAGGTGGCACGCTATTTTACCAAACGACGAGAAAGCACACCTCTATTTTTTCTCCGTTTTTCTTTCATTCACAATGCACTAAAATCTTTTGTCTTTTTTTTCCCCGAATTATCGGCTTTGTCGGAGAAAATTTTGAAGCGTAAACGATGCGAACGCTTCGGACGAGGCAGCAACGGCGCTGCATTTTCCCGTCGCCAGATAGCGCATCGCTTGCGCCTCTCTCGCAATTTGATCGGTGCCACAGTTTGCATAAATCTGTTGGGTACGAGGATCGGACTTCAGCGATTTCGAATAATGGTTGTTGATTTTAATCGAGTCATTCATTTCTTCCATTCTAGCTACAGATAAAGAATTATGATACTTTCTTGATTCGCTGTGACAGCTCGCCGATTTTGCCTCTACATTCGATCTCCGCACTTGAAAAAAGACGGGATTTGATAGATCCTCAAAAGATTCACTCCCAATTAGGGGATTTAATTTTCCCAGATAATCAAACAATTATCAAATTTTCTCACCCAATCCCGCGGACAAACATTTTCCATTCAACGACGGCATATCCTCTGAGTCTTTTTTTTTAATCTTCAAAGAAAAATGTCGCGGACGTCGCCTCACCTTGTTTCCGGTTTTTCCAGCTCGAATTCCAATGCCGCAGGTTGCGGAATCCCGCGTGGACCGAATTATACGTATATATATACGTATAACAAAAAGGAAGCAAGAAAAAACCATGCACTTCACTTTCTCGGAGCCACGGAGTGTCTGCGCGACTATACTTGTGACATTGACGAGGAGAACAAGAACCGAGAATTTACAGAACCGTGAAAGAGAACCAGACAGAATTCCACCCTCCCTTCCTCCCTCACTCGTCGCAATTGCGAATTATATTCACCAGCGTACGCCTCTTGCCAATCCACATTGGCGAGTTTGTTTCACGGTTAATAGCGCTCGCGATTACATCACAGAGAGGTGTATGCATGTCCACCGCATAGCGAATTTAAATGTGAGACTTGATAAATCGTTATCGCGGTGCGTGTGTGTATACGAAAGGATATTTTGAGCGAGTTTGTATGTATGCAATGTTGAGTACGAGGACTGTCTCCACTATCGCCTTTCCCCGTTTTTCTGTGTGGCACTGGTGAACGCGACGAATGCTAATTATCAATAAGTCTCATACGAGTTTCTGGCTATAATAACATGATCGGGAGAACCGTTTTACTTCGATATAATAAAGTGCATAATTATTGTCATTAACGCTTTAAACTCGATGGAAAATTTTCGTCACGCCTATCGACACCTGGCTGCCTAAGGGGCTGTGATCTGTTAAGAACAATTTTTCTTGCCGATCTTACTCCGATCTTTCTTACAGATCTTACTTCGACTTCTTTAACGATTTTACTCCGATCTTTCTTACAGATCTTACTTCGACCTTTTTAGCGATTTTACTCCGATCTTTCTTACAGATCTTACTTCGACCGTTTTAGCGATTTTACTCCGATCTTTCTTACCGATCTTACTCCGATCTAACTCCTTTCTTACCGATCTTACTCCGATCTAACTCCTTTCTTACCGATCTTACTCCAATCTTTTTAGCGTTCTTACTCCGATCTTACTACGATCTTTATTACAGATCTTACTTCGACCTTTCTTACCTATCTTACTCCGATCTTTCTTACAGATCTTATTTCAACCTTTCTCGTCGATCTTACTTCGACCTTTCTTGCCGATCTTACTCCGATCTTTCTTACCGATCTTACTTCGACCTTTCTTACCGATTTTACTTCGATCTTACTCCGATTTTACTCCAATCTTGCTTCGGTCTGACTCCGATTTTACTCCAATCTTTCTTCGATCTTACTCAGATTTTACTCCAATCTTTCTCCGATCTTACGTCGAGCTTTCCTCAACCTTACTCCGATATTTCTGACCGATCTTACTCCAATCTTTCTTACCAATCTTACTCCGATCTTTCTTACCGATCTTACTCTGATCTTACCGATCTTACCCCAATCTTACCGATCTTGACCCGATCTTATTCTTTCATTTTATCATTAGTTTATTTCTTTCTATCATTTCAGTTACTTTTTTACGAGCTTACGCGTCATAATTTACACTCGTAGCGATTGTTCATGTGCGATTTTCGTGCGAGTATGCGAAAATTATTGGGGCATGAGAGAATTAATCGTGCCCGATTGGTCTCGCTGTTCGATAAGGGAGAGTCGAAAAAGCGAACGAATTTTTCTCCGAAGAGTGACACAGAAGAGACCGTAGCGTCGAATTATTGTTAAATTGGAGCGGCATTTTTTTATCGTTGCAAGAAAAAAAAAGAACGGTTTGCCCGAAATTTTTTGCAGACTTTTATTGCACTCCTGAGCGGAGAACATTGTTTGCGTCGAATACGTTTTATGTTCTCGATACGATAAAGAGAAACAAATAACAGTCAAGGTACACAGTGATACCCCAATTTACGACGAATACTCGCGAGAGGCGCGCTTTTTTTTTCTTTTTCATGCGGTTTTACAAAAAAATCGATACGCGTGACCCATAAAGTTAGATCGGCAGGATGAATTACGAAATTACGGTCGTTGAATTATTGTTCGTGAATTGCAGAAGTGAGAATCCTTTTGGTATATTTTTTTTTACAGTATGAATCCCCATCAATTAGTTCGTTAGGTTTTTTACGCCCGACACTTCCGAACAACAAACTTCTTTCTTTGAAATATTTTTCGAATTATTTATTTTTTAACCACTATTATTATGTATATATTTATTCAATTATCATCATGATTTAATGCATAGTTAATTAAATTATTATAATTACCATTATTATTTATCAGTATAAGAAAATCTACAAAGCAAAATTTTCGTCCAGAGAAAGATTACATTTTTTTTTTCATCAAATGAATTTTTAATTCGTCAGGGACTTCCTTTCGATCCTGCCAGCTAATAAAATAACTCTGGCACGGTGCCGCAAATTCCTTCGACAGGCATGCGAAGTCTCCAGGCTCGCGTTTAATTTTTTTTTCCGCGATCCGCGATAAGCGAAACCACAGCTCCGCGGTTTCTCTTCATAAAATTAAGAGTCTTTTTGTTGTTGTTGCTGTTTATTTTTGAGAAAGAAAAGTGACGGTGTGCGAGGGTGGTGTTTCGTATACACACGCACGCACACACACACACACACACACGCGCGCGCACGCACACGCACACACACGCACACACGCGCACACACACACACACACACACACACACACACACACACACACACGAACACCCGCGCGCGCGCGCGCGCGCACGCACGCGCACACACACACACACACACACACACACACACACACACACACACACACACACACACACACACACACACACACACACACACACACACACACACATGTATATACAGGGTGTCCATTTTATGTCTGCCACCCGAAATAACTCGGTAATTATCGACGTCACAAAAAAATGTTCCAGACAAAAGTTGTACGGTGTGAAGGGGGCCATCAAATGCGATCATTTTTTTTATTTCGGTGGAGGCGCTGACGCACAGTGAAGGTCACCTCCACTTTTTTAAATGGAATGGTACATTTTTTTTTCAACCATTTTGTGGTGCACCTCAAGCCGCATAAAAAACATTAGGGGGTCAAAGTCGTTCAAGGTCATTCAAGGTCAGTATCGATGATACAAATCTAAATATCTCGGATCACTACTAAATATTTGGTAGTGATCCGAGATATTTAGATTTGTATTTCATTTTAATAGGTGTTCGAAATTAGCTTGAAATGAGAGAGAGAGGTCTTATCCAAATTCGAAATCAAACTGAACGACAACCTCGATTGAGCTACATACGATACAGATTAACGCGAGTTGGTAAACAAACAGAAGGTATTCGAAGTGTTGTCGATGACTACGATCTCCGATATCTCTCATTTTAAGCTAATTTCGAACACCTATTAAAATGAAATACAAATCTAAATATCTTGGATCACTACTAAATATTTGGCAGTGATTCGAGATATTTAGATTTGTATCATCGATACTGACCTTGAATGACCTTGAACGACTTTGACCCCCGAATGTTTTTTATGCGGCTTGAGGTGCTCCACAAGATGGTTGAAAAAAAAATGGACCATTCCCTTTAAAAAAGTGGAGGTGACCTTCACTGTGCGTCAGCGCCTCCACCGAAATAAAAAAAAATGGTCGCATTTGATGGTCCCCTTCACACCGTACAACTTTTGTCTGAAATATTTTTTTGTGACGTCGATAATTACCGAGTTATTTCGGGTGGCAGAAATAAAATGGACACCCTGTATATGTATGTATGTATCTATATATCGAGCAAGGTGCGAGAGGGTACGTACGACCGGTCCTTCGCTTCAACTAGAAACCCGCAAGAGCACAGGCTATTTGGTATCACACTGTTACTCTTGTAAGTTGCTAGTTTCGTATCCGTCTCGGCGTGGTAAGAGGCTAACAAGAGCAGGAAGAAATCTGGAACTGATCCAAGCCGCAGATCGTCGCAAGTCCCGTGTACGCATACCCGACGTATCGAGATGGCTCCGAGGAGACGGAGAAATATATATATATATATATATATAATTATAGTAAATAATTTAAAAAATGGTGCATTAATTCCGAAGGGGTAAATTGCCTCGTTGAATGGAGTTCATCTGTGAAGTCTTTACACACACATTTATATATACATATATAAAGAAAACGGACTATTTTATTTTTTGTGAAACAGAAAAAAAATACAGAGAAGTTTCAATATATATATATATATAAATTCGTCTGCCATTTTTTCGGTTTCACAAAAATTCAAAAAGTTTTTTTCACGATGCTTCTTGATTTTGCGGGACAATTTCGAATTTTGAACATTTGTAAAAAGAAATTTTTCTATATACAGATATATATTGAATTTCTTTGCATATATATATATATACATATTTATATATTGGGTCTTTCTATAAATAAGGCAGTTTTTTCGATTGCATTATTCATCATGGACAAGTGAATTTTGTATAAGAGAAGCCTTGAAAGTATACCAGAAGCATGGACGAGCATTGTAGAAAATAATGGAGAGCATACTTTAGGTTGAAAACGAATCTTGTTTAACTAAATTTGGAAAATGAAAATATAAAAAAAGCGTATTATTTATCAGACGATCCAATTTATACATAACAATAATTATATATATATATATATATATATATTTATAATTATTATATATAATAATTGTAATATTATATCACAAATATGTATAATTTTTCTGTGCGCATATATATGTGTATGTATAAAATTTCTCTGCCATTTTTTTCTGTTCCACAAAAATTCGAATATGTCTCTTCACAATGTTCTTTGATTGTGCGGCGCGAGATCGCATTTCAAACGTCTGTGAAAAGAACTTTCTAAACTTTTGTGGAACAGAAAAAATGACAGAGACATTTCAACACACATATATATTTAAATTTTGGTTTCCAATATTCAAAAAGTTCTTTCTACAGAAGTTCAAAATATGATGTTGCGCCCTGTATCAATAAAAAAAAGCATTGTTCTATCGTTGCGCCTCGTGTTGCGTGAAACAGTGCGTGCGTAAATGGATGTGTGAAGATGAAAAGGGCGGACGAGCGATTCAAGAGCGTACAGACCAGACACCTATTGGAGCTTTGGAGCTGGCGACAAGGGTATTTATATACACCCTCTCTCTCTCTCTCGCTCACTCCCATTCTCTCTCTCTCTCTTTCTCTCTCGCTCCCTTTCTCTCTCTCTCTCTCTCTCTCTCTCTCTCTCTCTCTCTCTCTCTCTCTCTCTCTATATATATATATATATATATATATATATATATATATATATATATATAGAAATTGTGAAAGAGAGGCAAAGAGAGAGAAATAGGGCGCATGCATACACGGCGTATACACCCTTGGCCAAAAGTATAAAGCACCCTGTAATTTTTCTATCCGGACAAAAAATTGAAGATCTCGGTGAGAAAAAATCGTAAACCAATTTACCAAACGAGGTTTTCAAAAGGACAAAACCAGCTTCATTTTTCTTTTTATTATTATTTTTGCGATTAGTTTTGTACCCGGTACATCATTTTGAAAATGCCGGTTTTTCACGATTTTCGCACTTTGCAGAATCGCGTGCTGGACTTTGGAAAAAAATTATCTCACCATTTAGTGATAAGATCATTGGAAAGGACACCGTTATCTTTAGTTTTGTTTTTTTTTTTAGATTTTGCGATTTTTCTCCGCAGAGTTATCTAGTTTTTTTTTTAAACGGTAGTTTTCCAAAAAGCCGACAGTGGCGTAACTGAAAACTATGAGGTTTGGAATATTCAGTCTAAGGAGTAAAAAGTTGTATTTTTTGTTGTTTTGGAGTCACTACATTTTTTTTAGATTATTTTTTCCAAAACTTCTTTTTATCGCTATTTTTGGTTGATAGTCGACGATTTGATTCGTATCGCCTACCATCTGATTTGTATGACGTAGAAATTCAATTATGTACCTTTTCTCCTATTGATATTTTCATTAAAACATCTTTGTTTGAAAGTAGCGGTAATAAATTAACGAGACAAATCGTCGACTGTCAACCAAATTCAGCGATACGAAGAAATTTTTGAAAAAATCTTTAAAAAATTAGTCACTCCAAAATAACAAAATACAACTTTTTACTCCTTAGACTAAATATTCCAAATCTCATAGTTTTCAAGTTACGCTGCGCGATACCGGTTTTTCGGCAACCTGTCGTTTTTTTTTTTTTTTTTGAAGAAAAAAACTAAATTACTCTGCGAAAAAAATCGCACAAATTAAAAAAAAAACGAAACTAAAGCTAACGGTTTCTTTTTCAAAGATTCTATCACTAAATGGTAAGATTACGATTTTTTCAAAGTCCAACACGCGTCTTTCACTTTCAAAATGACGTACCAGCTACAAAAAAATCACGAAAAATAATAATAAAAAAGAAAAATGAAGGTGGCTTTAGCCACCTTTATTTTTCATGAAGTTTCAAAACTTCGTTTGGTAAATTGTTTTACGATTTTTTTTTTCACCAAGATATTCGATTTTTAGTCCGGATAGAAAAATTACAGGGTGCCTTATACTTTTGGCCAAGAGTGTACATATGTTTACATATATATATATATATATATTTGTGTGTGTGTGTGTGTGTGTATATCGATATCGATGAGATGAATGAAGAGTTTGGTGCACTTACGGACATACAGTGTACGATATAAAAGATCGGTCGCAAGCTCCGCCGTGTTTGCCTCTCTCCGTGAAAGTTTCGCGGGCGTGAACACTTTTGCGATACGCAAGTAGCCCCTTCCGTCTTGTCGCGTGGCGGGTCGCTCGCCACCACCGCCGCCGTTCTCCCGTTTTCACGGTGGTGTGTTGATCGGGGTCCGTTGTCGCGGCGCCGGTCGCTTTTGCCGCCCGGTTTTCTTTCGCTTCTTAAGCGCGCGTGCACGCTCGTACAACCTTACTCGCTTACTCTGCTGGCGCCCGTGTTGCGTTGCGAACGGTATATTAAAAAAATATAAGGCGTGTGTTATCGGGTGGCGGGTTAGCTGTCGTCCCGTCAAGTCCGCAACCCGCGGCGAGGCGAGCAACGGACCAAGAGTTTCGTTTCCACGCATTGGTGAATGCGTGCGTGTGTGTGCGTGTGTATCTGCGCGCGTGCGTGCGTGTGTGTGGGTGTGTGTGTGGGTGTGTGTGTGTGTGCGCGTGTACTCGCCGCGACTCTTATACGCGAAGCGCCACTCGCGCGCATTATATACAAAGTGCGTGTAAGAGGCAGCGCTCGAGAGAGAACCCGGTTTGTAAGTTTTCGTCGTTCGCGGTGAGCACAACTCGTAAATCGTGCCGCGGAGTTCATCGCCGGCTCTTCGACCTCGGGTGTCCACTAACCACCATCATCAACCCCCCCCCCCCCCCCCCCCCCCCCTCTCCCCTACCGTCCAACGTTTCGGCTTTTTTTTCGCGAGTTTTTCGGTCGCAGTGCTCATTGGCGTATACGAATGTAATTATAAATAAATAAAGAGAGCAAGAGAGAGAGATAGAGAGAGAGAGATAGAGAGAGAGAGAGAGATAGAGAGAGAGAGAGTCTCGTGCGTATCGTACATGTGTGCATCGTTCGCCGGCAACTTGTTCTTCTCTTGCTGTCGACTGTTGTACGGTAACGGGAAGAAGAAAAAAAAAAGTCTCCGGGAATTAACGGATTCGCCGCGATTTGTTTTGGCACTTTGGCGCCCTCTCGTATCTTCCGTGTTTTGTGAAGTGTCCGGCGTACATATGTAATATCTATGTACACAAATACGTGCTTATAGATATATATATATATAATATATGCATAGATATCTTGTATACGTGCATACATGTATCAAGTGTAGAAGGTTGTCAGTGCTGCTCGAATTTGGTCAAGTTTGGATTTCACTTTTCACACAGTACGTATACACATGTGCATATGAAAAAGATATATATATAAGACGAGTCACGGTCAGTGTACCAGCCTGGATCTGGTTGGTGTATCTTATTGACGAAAATCAAAAGAATCTCTATCGAGCAGATGCACACGTCCATAAGGGTTTTCGAAACTTGTACACTGGCTCATGTCTCCTCCCCCCCCCCCACTCTGTCTCTCATAAATATTCATTTCTTTCTCCCACCCGCGTTCTATCATAGCTTGCGTGCGTGACGTTATTCCGAGTCTACGAAAAGAAAGGAATGCCGATAAGGCACTAATCCTCCTTAATAGCTTAATTTTCCGCGTGTGGTATTTCTTCTCTCCATTTGTCCCTTGCCGCGTGTTCACCGCGGGCGCATAGTGCCTTTGTACACATGCGCGTAACACGTCGCGAGATCTACGCGGGCCGGGCAGTGGCGAGAGGGGAGGAACGACGGCGGCGGCGGGGGGGGGGGGGGGGGGGTGGACGCGACTAATATGTGCGCGAGGATTTAATATCGTTGTAAACTTGTCGATCATGTATGTAGACGAGCCACCACGTGGCTGTCCGCTGATACACGTGTTCGCGATAAAACGCTTACCGATGTATATCTATAACGTCGTTGTCGGCGCTTAGCCTCGCGAGCTTCCGTCTCATTTTTAACCGTTAAACCGTACTCATCGACGAGATAACTTCCACGTACACGTGCAAAAATTAAGGAGGTGTGTGTATATATATATATGTGTTGGCTATCAGCACATTTGCCTTTTTCAGGACGATCCTAATTTTTTTTTCAACGAATTTCTTATTTTAAAAATTTTGGAATTGACAAGATGGTGAGCGTGGGGACATTGGCTACTATGAAACGATCTACAATGTGGAATATAAAAAAATGAATAAATATATATTTAACCATTTATTTCTAAATTTTCTAAACGATTTTTCGATTTTAAAGATTTTATTATATACAGATTATCGAGTATGGAGATGATCTACGAGGATGAGGATGATCTACAATGTAGAATATAAATAAATAAATAAACAGATAAATTAATAAATAATTACATATATATATATATATATATTGGGTGAAGTAAAAAGTTCTGAGCGTTTTCCGCTAGATGTCTTTAGTGAGCCATATCTCACGATGTACACATCGCATCGGGTCATACTATACGGCGATTTAAAAGTGACATTACGCTTGAAAAAAAGTTCTTTGACAGTTTTGTGTTTGGTGAAACCAGTTGTGTATTACAGCGTTCCAAAATGGAGGTAAAAAAAGAGAAAATTCGATACATTCTTTAGTAGGACTACGACCAAGGTGAAAAGACGGAGCAGGCGGCCAAAAAAATGTGTGCTGTTTATGGAGCCAATACAGTATCGAATGCAACAGCAAAGCGGTGGTTCCAAGGATCCCGTTCTGGTAATATGGACGACGAAGATGAGGCACGCTCTGGTAGGCCAATCGTCGAAAATGTCGATAAAATCATGGAAATCGTCAAGTCGGACCGGCATGTGAGCACTTATTCCATTGCCCAGGAACTGAAGATTAGCCAGAAAACAGTTTGGAACCATTTGCATAAGGCTGGTCTCAAGAAGAAGCTCGATGGATGGGTGCCACACGAATTGACGCAAAAGAACCTTTTGGACCGAATTGATGCCTGCGATTCTTTGCTGAAACGTAACGAAATCGACCCATTTTTTAAGCGGATGGTGACTGGCGATGAAAAATGGGTCACATACGAGAACAACAGCCGAAAAAGATCGTGGTCCAATCGCGGTGAGCCGGCCCAAACGATCGCCAAGCCCAGATTAACGACCAAGAAGGTTTTGCTGTGTGTTTGGTGGGATTGGAAGGGAATCATTCACTATGAGCTGCTCCCATCGGGCCAAATACTCAATTCGGACCTCTACTATCAACAACTGACCAGATTGCAGCAGGCGATCGACCAGAAGCGGCCAGAATCGGCCAATAGGAAGGGTGTTCTGTTCCATCAAGACAACGCCAGGCTGTACACATCTTTAACGACGCGCCAGAAGCTCCGAGAGCTTGGATGGGAGGTTCTATCGCACCCGCCGTATAGTCCAGACCTGGCACCAAGCGATTATCACCTTTTCAAGCATTTGCAAAATTTTCTTGATGGTACAAAACTGGCCTCAAAAGAAGCTTGTGAAAATGAGCTGGTCAAGTTTTTTACCAATACGGACGAGGACTTCTTCAATCGCGGAATTATGAAATTGCCTTCAAAATGGACAAAAGTTATCGAACAAAACGGCGCATATTTGATCTAAATCGGATAATCCTAACTATGTTAATTTCATCGTCGAAATAAAGCGAAAAAACGCTCAGAACTTTTTACTTCATCTAATATATATATATATACACATGGGGAAAGGACATTTTAAATCCGTTGTATCTATGCAATGTTGGGTATCAGCACATTTGGCTTTTTCAAGGCCGAGCCTAAACTTATTTTAACGAATTTTTTATTTAGAAATGTTTGGATTTTATAATATGTTTTGTATGGGAACAATTGGCTACTAAAATGATCGTTTGTAATATAGAAAATATACATATAGTGGTGTTTAATTCTTCTTTTTTTTGCATCTGGATAAAGGAGATTTACTACCATTTTCAAAAATATTTCTCTCTTGGAGTGTCTCGTCGTTGCCGCAATACACAAACTCGTAGTCTCTCTTTTCGTAGTCGCGCCAAATGTAAAAAAAAAAGAAGATTCCACCTTAAGAAAGCTTTTCCTATAACGAAGCAGAGAGCGAGAGAGAGGCAAAATTATTCTCTATGGTATTTAAAGAACGTAGGGTGTATATATCTATATGATCCAATTGAGCGTTATTTTGAGCTAGTGTATGACGCACGCACAAGGATCGATATTTTTTCGAAACTTCGATGATGCGAGAATTCTTCAATTCGCATGACGCGGCGAGAAGAAAAAAAATTCCGAACCCTTCGTCAAATTTGGTTGGACGCGGATGGCACCGCGCTCGTGAGGTCACGTACGGGCGCGAAGGAAACAGCTGAATATTCGTGGAGAATTTTAATTGCTCGAGGCGCGCGTCCAAAGGTTTTTTTTTTTTTTTTTGACGACGAGAGAATTCGGCTCGTACAATACTTCCGAGATTACCGAACGGACGTGGTGTGTGGCTTGCTTCGCCCTACATATCGAAAAAGCCTCGAATCCAGAAATAGTCTGATTTTTCGGCCACATTATCATCGCCGCGACTATTATGTTGCTTTTGTGATTTTCTTCAATGAAATTCTGCATTCGTGGTATTAATTGAAAGAGTAAAAAAAGGAATTAACATTTATAGGTGGTTCGTATCTAGCTGGGAGAAAAAATTGATTTTTTTTTGGAATGTAGTTTGTGAAATTGAATTTTATTTATTGTAATTGAATAATTTTCGATTATTACAAATCCAACAATTTTTTAAAATTACAATCCATACAAAGAGATCCACACGAATCCAAACGATTTCACTTTGAACTGAACTTTGAATTGAACATTGCAATTGAATCATTTTCAATTCTTACAACCCAAAGAAACAAAATTTTATTCAACATTGTTATCGAATAATTTTCAATTATTACAATCCGAACAAATGTTCAAGAATTACAACTCAAACAAACTGAATATTATTCAACATTTTTATTCAATAATTTTCAACAATTGCAGCCCAATTAAATTTTTAATTATTAAAACCCAAAGTAACGAAATTTTATTCAACATTGTAATTGCATAATTTTCAACGATTACGAACCAAACAAATTGTCAATTATGCATATCCAAACAAACCGAGTTTTATTTGACATTGAAATTGAATCATTTCTATTATTACAAACCCAAATAAATGTTTAGACAAACTGAATTTTATTCGACATTGTAATGGAATAATTATCAAAAAGCTTTACGTCGTGATTATTTGATTTAATTTCCGTGGGACATATGAACGTTTCAAACAATTTGGTCTTTTTTCACATTAAAATTATTCTTGCATACATTTTTTTGTTGTATTAAAAAATTAAAAGCTATCGACGTATTAATTCACGCGTATTCGTTCTCCATACCCCTCTCTCTTTCCCCCGCTGAGAAAATTCCATTGGAACCAATTCGAGCCAATAAAGC